>QEPC01009242.1:1470332-1511440 GCA_003113815.1 Sphenodon punctatus
TTCCCTATCTACTCGTTCCACACCACTCAAGATTTTATAAACCTCTATCATGTCCCCTCTCAGTCTTCTCTTCTCTAACCTGAAGAGACCCAGCTTGTCAAGCCTCTCTTTGTATGGAAGCCATTCCATACCATTTATCATTCTCGTTGCCCTTCTCTGTACCTTTTCTAGTTCAGCTGTGTCTTTTTTGAGATGGGGCAACCAAAACTGCACACAAAATTCGAGGTGCGGTCTCACCATTGATTTGTATGGAGGCATTAATGACACCCTCAGTTTTATTTTCTATCCTTTTGCGAATAACTCCTAACGTCCGGTTTGCTTTTTTGACTGCTGCTGCACACTGGACTGAGGATTTCAGTGTATTGTCCACAATCACTCCCAGATCCTTTTCCTGAGTGGTAACTCCTAGCTTAGTACCCAGCATTGTGTACTCATAGTTTGGGTTATTTTTCCTTATGCGCATCGCTTTGCACTTGTCCGCATTAAATCTCATCTGCCATTTAGATGCCCAGGCACCCAGTCTCGTAAGATCCTGTTGCAGTTCTTCACAGACTGCTTGTGTTTTAACTACCTTGACTAACTTGGTGTCATCTGCAAATTTGATCTCCTCACTCTTAACACCCTTTTCCAGATCATTAATTAATACATTAAACAGCGCCGGTCCCAATACAGATCCCTGGGGCACACCACTTTTACATCTCTCCATTGTGAAAACTGACCATTCAAGTCCTACTCTTTGCCAGTTTAACCAGTTGCCGATCATAGTAAGACACTACCTCCTATCCCATGACTTTTTAATGTTCTCAAGAGTCTTATGTGGGACGTTATCAAATGCTTTTTGGAAATCCAGGTACACTCTATCTACCGGGTCTCCCTTGTCCACATGCTTATTTAGACCCCCAACAGATTAGTGAGGCATGACTTACCTTTGCTAAACCCATGTTGACTCTTCCCCATTAAGCCATGTTTATCAACACGCCCAGCGATTCTGTTCTTAATGATAATTTCCACCATTCTGCCTAGGAGGCGCCTCAGGCCCAGGGGCCAAATGCAGCCCGTGACTAGTTTTTATTTGGCCTCTTTCCAGTTCCTCATGGCTCATAGAAATGTTTTACTTGGGAAAGCCATCCCACAGAAACACAGCCAAGCCACATAGCAAGCCTTGTGAAACTAGCCAAGTCACACAGCAGATCAAAACCACTCCTTGCAGCATGTGTGAGCAGGAGGGTCTCCTCACCTCTCCCTCCAAGTCAGCTGAACCCCAGTCCATTGCCCCAGGCACACCCACTCCTATCAGCACGAACCCCTCTCACTCCCTCTGGCTCCTTATCCCCTACCTCGAGCAGGTGCATTTTCCCCCACCAGCATCCCTTAGCCCAGCTATATCACTGAACTCGTATGCTTCCACCTGCCACTCAATCCTCCCCGAGCCTAGCAGGCCCAAGTTGTGCTTCCCCCACTCAGAATGAGAGATGTGCCAGTGGTAAGATCACCTCACCTGCATAGCACTAGCTGCCACCTCCAACGTGGGCTCAATGGGGATGAATCCCTGTGTGCCTCAGGCCATGGTCTCTAGAACCCAACATAGCTTTGCAACAGCATTCCCAGTTGCACCTGCTGCTTCTCAAGAACTCAGAAGCGCAGCAGGGCCTAGGGATGACACACTTGCCTGACCGGTACTGTCAGATGCAATGCTGTATGGGAGGCCCCATTCCCTGCAGGGAAAGAACCTGGAACCAAAGATTCAGTTCCAAGCTGCTGAGCACAGCAGAGGCTATGAAGCAAATCCCCGAATCACTGCAAACTGTTCCATCCAGGGAGCTCAGTCATCTTTTGTTTTGCTGTCCCCAGTGAATGCTAGGCAAGGGTGAGAAGAGCAGCAGCGCAACACAGTCACACACTCTCTTGACTCCTGGCTCAACCCACACCTGCAGCATGAAGCCTGGAGTCACACAGTAGAAAACAGAGCAGAAGAATGCAGCCTTGGCTCAGGACGACTTCAATATGGACAGAATCCAGGAGCCTTAAAAACTGAGCTCACATGCAGCACAGCAGGAGACAGCACTGAGTAAACCCCACTGAACTGCCATGAGCTCTGCTCAAAGGGAATGAGGTTGCTAGGAATGGAGATGGACGTCTTTTCCCATAATTCCTAGGGCGATGAGAAAATTTTCTGAAATCTCCCAGGAGCCATCTGGTGACAGTTTACCCTTTTTGAAAAGACGGAGGCAAGGTAGCTATTGAGCCATCCTGCCTTCTGTGCATGTCACGGGTACGAGTACTAGGGAGGCAAGGTGGGGGAAGGAACTCAGGAAAGGGAGTTCAGGGAAGAGCTGGTTGGAAAAAGGGACCTCTCAGTGCGTCTCGGAGTCCTCCGGGACTGCTCTCATCTTGAGGCCAGGGAGCCTACTTCAGAGAGGGTCTGGCTCATCATCGAGGTCAGAGAGAAGAGAGACAGAACCCCACACCAAATATACCAACTGGGAGACTACCACACAAAAGGGAGCCAGGAATAGCACGGAAGGCAGGGATCTAGGTCAAGCCCACATGATACAAGTCCTCGTGCCTCCTTGAAGGATATCACATGTATCTCGGGAAGGGGTTTGACACACACAGTTTAGGAGGGGCCAGGGAGCTGGGCTGAGACACAACCACAATAACCCTGAGAGAGGTTTACCATACAAGAGCTATAGTAGGGAGAAGGCGCGGGGCTAGGGTGCACACTGTCATGGCTTGGAGGTCCACAACCCCACTTTACCGGGTTTGAGTTACTCCATTTCCCTCGCGTATAGCCCACTTGGATCAGTTTTCTCTCTCTGTCTGATTCAAGCCTGCCGCAGGGACAATCCCTTTGTCACTCAAGGGCTCAATCCTTCCCATTTACAGACTCTTTACTCTCTGGGTTCGCAAGAGCTTGAAAACTCTTGTTGCTCACTTGTGTTCCAATGTTAGACACAGACACTTCTTCATAAAGATAAGTAGTAAGTTTATTGATTACATAAGCAAGATTGTTGATACAGAGTGGTTACTAGAAATCAAAGGTAAATATAACACATTCCTAACCTATACTGGTTGAGTTCCTAAATAAGAATCTTACGCTACAAAGGTCCATACATTTCTCTCAGTCCTTGATGTAAGTGACTGGGCCTTCTGCCTTAGAGCTGCTAGAGAGCAAAGTCCTGTCTCTCAGTTCATGGTTTCCAGCCTTGCTGGCTGCAAGATGGTGAGTGAGTTCCTGATAGTCACTGCCCCCTCTGGGGTACAACTCCTTATATCCCCAGGAGGAAACTCCTCGTATCTTCTCGAGGCTTCTAGAATTCCTTTTGATCCCTTTATCAGCTTTTCTGTGTCTCTTGCACGTAGGCAATGGCTACCTGCATTAGCATATAAACGTCTCTGGCCATCCATTCGTCTGGGGTGAATCAACAAACTGTCTTTCCATTTCCTGGAACTTGGTCATGTGTCACAGTCCTGATTTGGGTTTTACAGTTCTCAATTGTAACATTACATACATGTGGAACCTTTTGCTTTACATATTTACCAGACTTGTAGTCTACATGTAGGCCCGTGTTACACGTGTGTGACCCTATGTTCCTCCGTGACAGCCCCCCTGTAAGACTGCATGTGGAGCGGGCCCGACAATTCCCAAAGAGAATTGTCGAGACACAGAAAAGCTGATAAAGGGAAGAAAAGGAATTCTAGAAGCCTGCTCTGATATAGGATTCAACATACCTAAACCACTCCAACTGAAAAAAAAATCACCAGCAGAGAAATCGAGCCTATAATAAAAGATCTGCCACAAACAGAGATTGGGAGTGACCAGAGTACCCAAATGCTCAAAATAACAAGGTTCAATATTTAATATATATACTCCTCATGCATTCTGCACCTGGAGGCTACATTGGTTGCCACCCCTTTGGCTGCCCATTTGACCATATCCATAGAGGGGTCTGCTAGAAAGGCGTGTGCCAGGATCAAGTTATTAGCTAGCTTCCGAGAAAGGGCCTCTGAAATGTCGGGGTCCTTACCAAGTTGGAACCATTTCATAATGGCCCTGGAAACAGACGAGGCTGTAGTAGCCATTTGTAGGATGCTGGCAAGGACCTCGTAGCTCTCTCTCAGCCTGGTCTCCACCCCCTTGTCGGTGGGGTCCTTGGGTAGGAGATCCCCTTCAGAAGGGAAAACAGATTGGCGAGCCAAGGAGGCCGCTGCGGCGTCTATCTCGGGGGTCCTAAAGATCAAGTCACTGTTTGGAACAGAGATTGCTGCGCCCTGGAGAGCTTTAGGGTTTTAGTGGGGTGCTTCCATTGGGCCCGTATGATTTTTTTCAAAGGCCCTGTCTAGGGTGATGCCCTTGGATGTCGTAATGAGCTTGGGGATGTAGTCCCTATCAGATTCCTCCTCCTCCTCAGAAGAAGAAGAGTCGGATTCCCTCTTTTTCAGGGACCTAGCAGTAATTCTCAGGACCCGTTCTGCTCGTGTCAGGAGTTTTGGCCCTTGGGCTGAGGGCAACTCCCTGTCCAACTCCTTTGGCCCCTAAGACAGGATCTCGCTCCACTCGGAGGGGTCCCTGGACGGGGAGGAGTGGGTGCCGGCAGATTCGAATCCTCCTCGGAGGTCTGGACAGTGTGACCAGTGGGGTTCTGGTCGGCTGCCCCTTTTATTTCATTTGGCAGGCGGGGGAGGGTTTACCTCCGATTCCTCCTCAGAAAGGATTTCGCCCTCCTCTCTATGGGGGGGTCCTCTTCCGAGGACGAACCGATAAGTTCTCTAATGGGTCTCTTTTGTGGGGCTTTGTGGGAGCTCCTATGCTTCGCTTTGCCCGAGGCTCTCGAGGATCCCTTAAAAGAGAGTTTGGGAGGGGGGGAGAAGAAGGGGGATACGTTTGCGTCTCCGCCTGTCCTTGACCAGGTTCTTTTCTATCCGTGATAGCACCCCCATCATAGATTTGAAGGGGACCTGCAGCTGCAGGAAAGCGTGGGCGGGGGACCCCCTTACTTGGCTGGAGGTAGAGGAGGCTGCCTCCATGTGGTCCTCTTCGGCTGAGCTGGAGCTCCAGCGTTGGGGGCAGGGCACTGAAGCTGTGGCGGGGATGGTGGTTTCTGTTTCAATTTCCCTGCTGCGGCTCTCCTGCTCCGACATGGCTCGACAGGAGGCATTTTGGCACGTTTTGGCCATCTCAGCCATTGTAGCGGGTACCCTGAGGCGGGGGCTACCACGGAGGTCGATTCCCTGCACCCGCTCTGCCCCGGTCCATACCCGGGGGGTTCACCTGAGTCGCTGGCACCTGGAGCTGCAGTACCAGAGGCAGAAGCCTCTTACCGCTGCACTGTTTCCACCCGAAAAAAACGAAACAAGAAAGTAAATCCTAGCCTGAACGGGTGCGGAGCAACCCACTGCAGCTTGTAATCTACTTCCTGTAAATATTCCTGTTTGTGTGGTCAATTCCTATGTGGGTGGGGCAAGAGTATCTGTTAGTAGAACCTAGACTGGGAATTTTCCCCAGAAAATTCCTTACACCAGGCTCCCGCTCCCCTCCCCCCATCAGCTGTCACTCAGGTGGATCGGGAGAGAGGGAAGCCTGGGAAGAGCGCAGGCTTCCCTCCTTCCACATCTACTGGACCAAACTGCTGATGGGGGGTGGGGAGCCCAGAGGAGTTGCACCCCCCTCCTCTCCCCACCCCAACAAACAGCTGATCAGGGAGGGGGACCCAGAGGAGCGAGCACAGGCACTCCTCTAGGGCCCCCTCTCCCAATCACCTATTTGTTGGGTTGGGGAGAGGGGCATGCACGTGGCCTCTGGGCTCCCCCATCAGCCCCAGTGGAACAGAATTCCACCCCAGCCATGAAGTGGCTGTAGGCAACAGGCACTCACACCCATCACCCACAGCTCATGTGGGGCAAGGCTACTCCGCAATGCATCCTTGGGAATTCTCTGAGGACGTATCATTGAGCAACGGTGCAAGGAGACATCTGGCTCATTTGCCTATGGAGGAGCAAGGCTGCCCAGAGAGGGACAAGCCTCCCTGGGTGTCTTGTGTGGCTGCACCCCATGTCTCTCTTGGTTTTACGGTCTTACCATGATGGCCTCTTTCAGTTCCTCCCATTTCTTCCTTCCACATAGGTATGGCTTGTAATTTGTACATGCAGTATTCCCTTCTTTAGAAACTCCCTCTTGGACTTAAGTTTCCCTTTGTTTTTCCAACCATGGAACCTTAATACCAGCTCTTTGAGTATGTTGAAGACTGTTTTTTTAAAATCTATTGCCAGCACTTTGATAATCTCTCTCTCTCTCTGAGGATTGTGAACTCCATCATTTCATGATCATTTACTCCTAGATTGCCCACCACATTAATATTTTCAACTAATTCCTCCATGTTTGTCAAAATCAGATTGAAAATAGCTGACTCCTGGCTGCTTCCTCAACTTTCTGGAAGATAAAGTTGCCCCCTATATACAACAAGAACTTTTTGGATAATCCAACATTCGCTGTATTATTCTCCCAGCAGATGTCAGGATAGTTGAAGTCTCTCATTATTACCACATCATGGCTTTTAGAAGTTTTAGCTGCCTGCTCAAAGAAAACCTCATCCACTTCTTTTACCCAGTCAATGGGTCTAAAACAGGCCCCCACAAGGACACCTTTTTTTGTTCTTTTCTCCTCCTATCTTCATGAGATAACCTGAATAGATCTGTCACTTTCTTTTTCCTGGACTTCAGTGCAACTATATTCTCTTTTGATATAGAGTGCTAGTCCTCCTCCTTTCCTGCCCCCCCCCCCCCTTTGTGCTATGATGAAAGGATGCCGCAAGCACTCCCAGACATGAACCATGTATGGCTATAAAGGAACCCAGTTACCCATTGCACTCCCATTGCACTCCCACACCAGATTACCCATTTATTAAACACTTCTAAATGGAAGCTTAACTTGCAGCATGCCCAGGAGTCTGCAAGCCTGCCAGGCTCCTCTCCACGGAAACCTCCCAGAGCCCTGGCAGTAACCAGCCAGGCAGGAAAGCCACATCGCTCTCTGGAGAGCAGTAGAATAGGCAATGGCAGCTCTCTGGCATGCTCCCAGGCTTGGTGCACTCAGCTGTGACTAAGTTTAATGGGCTCACTCTTGGTCCCCTTTCAGAGGGGGAAATGAAGCATTTAGAAAACTCCTTTGCTTTCCCCTGCAGGTTTCTCCCAGCAGCTTCGATTGACAGTAAAAGCTTTAATTTGCTTCAGGAATTCCAACCTGAGAGTGAACGAGTCTATTTACAGGGAAAGGAAAGCACTGCCCGGTAACCCACCCACCCATACATACCCACACCCAATGTCTGCTTGCTAGGAACAGGTGAGGGGTACAAGCGGGAGAGCTAAGGCATGAGTCAGGGGGTATATGCACGGCGAGGGCAGGGGGCTGCAATTCTGCCCTTCAAGCTTCTGCCAAAGAGAGAAAGGGCAAAAACAGACATGCGAACGGTAGGATTGCTCCTCGGGCCACCCTGGGGCAAAACATTGTGGGCAACATGGCCTGGGTCGAGGCACTGAACAGACGTGCCTGCAGCCAGGGAGCTGTCCCACTGCCCACATGGCCCTGCCCCCCACCATGACGGACAGACATGGCGGTCAGTGAGGCATAACCATGGCGCCCCCTGACCTGCGATGGGTATGCTGTGCCAGAACAGACATGCTAGCCCACTGTGGCCTGCATGAGCAGCCCTTAGCCTGGGCTGTGACCTCAGATTTACCAAGGTCACAGCCCAGGCTAGCCACCAATACTCCCCCAGGCAATCCTGGGCCAACATCTGGTGACATGTGTTTACACGTGCTGACGGGTCCCGGTCACATCTGTTTTTACCCAAGAAGCCTGAAAGGGGGTTGAAGGAAAGGAATACAGCTATTTTATTGCCGGTTTCTTGGTATAGAAACTCAGGCCTTCTCCAGGTTTCTCTGGTCAAAAGAAACAGGGCCGAGCCACTGTTACGGCCGGGTTTCACCCAATGGCACACAGGAGGCCTAGGGAAGCACCCACAGCACAAACCAGCTTGGTGTCCCAACCCCAAGGGTTGGGACCTTCTATTGACCTTCTATTCAGTGTCTGTAACACTACTGAGCGAAACAGCCTCAGTGACACAGCAGAGCATGTGCCCAGGGAACTGAAATTTGCTGGGGTCCAAGTACTTAACTTGCAACTACAGCATTATATACAATACCTTGCAATTCCTCTGAGGAAGAAAGCCTACAAAAAAACCCAGCCCAGGGAGTCATACTGATCCCCCACAAGGATGCTCACCAGGCTTGGATCCACAACACTGACCTCTAAACCATAACCAAAGGGACAAGAAACCACCAGTACTAGTAGGCAGTCGCCCTCGGCAGATAAGATGCTAGAGGGGAATACAGCCACTTTCAAACCAGAGAAGAAGTTTGCCCCTGACTGCACAGCACGGCAAATATGACATGAGTCTGGCCAAGCATTTGTCTTTGCACCAGGGGGCTGCAGCGCCTGCCAGCAAAACATTCATGCAAAACCAAGTCTGCTGCTCTGCCCCCACAAGGCTGCACTGCTGCAACCAAATGCTCACTGACCAGCCTTTAGAATCAATTCTACATGCACAACTTCATTAACAGGCTACAGCTGAGCAATGCAGAAGCAGCCCTGATCAGGAGGAGCTAGCCTGGGCAGGGACTTTCTGATGGGGAGATTTGGGGACTGATTTACAGGAGCAAGATACATCCCAAAGGAGCACTGGGCTACCATAACCAACGGGCAGCAGCTGGAAGAACTGCAGGCACAGCAGACTCCAACTCTCCTGCAAGGCAAGGTGAACAAGGAGGTTTGGCTGAGTTGGCCAGAGAGGTATTCTCTAAGCTCAAACACAAAATGCAGATTCTCATGTCAACTTCCCCCTCTCCCCCATGCAAGCTAGTATTTGCAAACTCACTCATTCATCAAGCTGAGGTTACATTAGCTCAGGCTAAAGGGATCAGGTTAAATGCTACACAGATGCCTTGAGCAGTTGGTCCAGGTTCAATAGTCCTGGTCTGCCCATGAGAGATGTCTATGGAACTCAATGTGCGAGGGGGGCTGAGGCAGCCTCCCATCTTGGTTAACCTGCCCATCCAACTCACGGTGCTCCCTCACGCGCCCTTGTCTTCAGCCCGACACCAGTGCATCAGCCATAGAGAGCACAGCTAAAGGGAGCTGCTCAAAGCTGGGGAGGAGCACTTGCCTCCCCCAGTCCCCATGCTATGTAAAGGGGGACTTCTAGGCTGGAACCCAAATAAAGTCAGCAGCACTTGGTAGCAAAGCTCTGGACATGGTAACTTGTGTCGACATGCACAGCGCATTTTAAAGGGATTGACAGCCCGGGGCTTGCTCCCTCTCTCACACACACACTCTGCATGAGTCTGCAGGGTCAAGAGGTGGGGCGAGGAATAGAGACCAATTCTCTCTCCCTCCACAGGAAACTATTGTTTTAAGGGCCCATTTGAGTGGAGCCAACATTCAGCATGTGCCCAGGCTGTGTGCTGGCTGCTACGCTCAGTGCAAGCTCATTTGTTCTCATTAAATCTTAAGAACATTGCACAAATGCAGATGAGGAATCTGAGTTGGAAGACACCTCAGAGGTCATCTAGTTCAACCCCCTGCTCAATGCCAGAAACCAGCAGCTACAGCATCCCCGACACATGTACTGCTGCCAAGCCAGATATCTCCCATCCTGGATTTGTACATTTGATTTTTCTTACATAAATGCAGAACTTTACATTTATCCCTGTTGAACTTCATTTCGTTAGTTTCAGCCCAATTTTCTATCCTGTCAAAAATTTTATTTCCGTCTTCTAAGGTATTTGCTATCCCTCCCAGTTTGTCTCATCTGCAAATGTAAAAAGCATTCCCTCTACTCCCCCATCCAAGTCATTAATAAAGATGTTGAACAGTACCAGTCCCAAGACAGAGCCCTGAGGCACCCTGCTCAACACTTTCCTCCAGACGGATGAGGAGCTATTGATGAGCACTCCAAGTATGGTTCTTTAACCAGCTGTAAATCCACCTAATGGTATCATCTAGCCCACATTTTTACCAGCTCGTCAAGGAGGATATCATGGGGAATGTTTGTCAAATGCGTTGCTAAAATCAAGATACGTTATATCCATGGCATTCACATAATTTTATTTGTGTGTTTTTGATGTTGTAAGCCGCCCTGAGATGCCACCCCGAGATGCCGTAGGCATGAGGGAGCAGCTAATAAATATTTATAAATAAATAAATAATCCACTAAACTAGTAACTCAAATCAAAAAAGGAGACTAGATTCGTCTGGCATGATTTATTCTTGACAAATCTATGCTGGCTTCAACTAATCACTGCATTCTTTCCTAGATGCTTACAGACTGACTGCTTTATAATCTGTTCTAGTATCTTTCCAGGTATCTGTGTCAGGCTGGCTTCTAGTAATCACTGCATTACTAGACAGAGCCCTTCCTTAGAGTGCATTCTCTGAGGGAGGTGGCTCAGGCCATAGAGGGCACGGCCCTCGCAGCTCTCTGTGCCTCCTTTTTCCCTCGGCCTTGACTGAAGTCTGTAGTTTCCCAGATCCTCCTTCCTTACCTTTTTGGAGACAACATTTGTCCATCTTCAGTCTTTCAGCACCTCACCCGTTCTCAAAGATGGTAGACAGAGGTTCTGAGTACATAAAAAAATCCCCTCCTCATCCGCTTCCTCACACATACACACTTTGGAAGACATGGAGCCTGGGAAATCCCAACTTGGCCAGCGTCTCTCTATATTCTGGTCTGCTGGGACCCCATGAAGTCAGGGATGCTTGGGCTGTAGCTCCTCCCAGGCTAGGAGGGAGAATAACAAGCTTTATTTATTTATAATAAAATTTGTATGCCGCCTCCTCCTGCTAAAAGCATCTCGGGGTGGTTAACAACATATTAAAACAATTTAAAACAGCAATAATATGATTTAAACACTATTAAAAACACCACACACCACACCCTAACCCAACCCCTCTCCCTCAGGAGAAGCACGGCAAGCTTAGTGCTGCTGTTCCACTGGAACCCATCTAGGGACTCAGCACTTCTGGCTTCACAGCAGTCTCCCCCTTGCTACCACACAGAATCTCCACTTTAACTAGTCACCTTGGGATTGTCAGGATATAGGTCAGCAGTTCTCATACTTTTTTGAATCTCCCTCTTTTCACTTGTCTGTCATAAAGCCCCTCCCCACACCACACCTTTTGCTCCCTCTGCCTTTGCATCCTCCTATTGCTTCCCCTCTCCGTCCCTCTCCCCTTGTTCTTTGACTCTCTCCCATTGCCATCCCATTATTTTGGAGATCCCCCCTAGCTCAATGAAAGTGTGGAACTAGGTGTTTGCCTGCTGGAGTCCTTCTTGTGCCCCCCCCCCCCCAATTTGAGAACCTAGGGCAGGGGAGGGGAATCTCAGGCCTGGGGGCCAAACGTGGCCCACGGCAAGTTATGCGGCCCCTTTCCAGTTCCTGGATTTAGCCCTTGGATCCAGTTCTTACCTCCAATCACTGAAAAACTGATCTCAAGGGAAGGGAGCAGAAATAAGGGCATGCACATAAAGGATAGGGGACAGTTCCATGGCACAGATCAGGCTTCTAGCTTCCATCTTTCCCCAAGGGTTACAGCATTGTTCTCTCTCTCTCTCTCTCTCTCTCTCTCTCACACACACACACTTCTGCATATTACAGCTGAAAGGCAAGTAGATTTGGCTTGGGCACTTGCTGGGCCTGCCAAGAGCAAGGTGCTTTCCAAGAGGAGCAAGAGCTCATGGGGGGAGAGGGCGGGAGAGAGCAAAATAGCACAAGCCATGTTGGCAGCACGAAAGAGGGAAGAGCATGCAGGGTAATTAAGTTAAATTAATAGCAGCCCATTGCACATGTGTGCCTCTTCTCTCTGGAGCCAAGGCAGCCTGTTCCTGTGCAGGGGGAAGGATGGGTTGAATCACATTGCCCTGACCACCACCCAAACGTCCAAAGACTGAGATAGCTGCCTAGGGAGCCCTCACCACACAGTAAACTCGAAAGCAATCTCAGGGGTCATTTAGTCCAACCCCCTGCTTGAATACAGCATGACTACAGCTACAACATCCCTGACAGATGGCTGTCCAGCCTCATTCTGAAAGCCTCCAGTGATGGAGAGCCCACAATCTCCCTAGGCAGTTTGTTCCATTGCCGCACAGCTCTTGGGACAGTTTCCTGATATTTAACCAAAGTCTATCTTCCTGTAACTTGAGTCTATTTTTTCTGTCCTGCCCTTTTTAGCAACACAGAATTAGTTTCTTGCCATCTTCTTGGTGAGTCTCCCCTTAGTCTTCTCTTCGCTAAGATAAACATACCCAGTTCCTTCAACCTTTCCTCATAAGATTTGGTTTCCAAACCCTTTTTCACCTTTGCTGCCCTCTCAATCTGCTCCAATTTGTCAATATCCTCCTTAAAGTGAGACACCAAAAACTGAACACGATACTGCAGGCGAGGACTGACCAGTGCTGAACAGTGAAATTACTAATTCTGCCAACTGGAGGACGGTGCTTCTGTCAATGCAGTCTAAAATTGCATTAACCTTTTTTGCAGCTACATCGCATTGCTGACATGTTCACCTTGTGATAAACCACAGTCCCTAGAAGATCCTTTTTACATGTGCTGCTCCAAAGCCAAGATATCTCGCGTCCTACACTTGTGCATTTGCTTTTTCTTCCCCATGTGCAGAACTTTAGTTATCACAGCTGAATTTCATTTTTTAAAATTTCAACCCAGATGTCCAACCTATCAAGTTTTTTTAAAAAAAATTCTGAGTTAGCGACTCCTCCCAGTTGCACGTCATCTGCAAACTTAAGTATTCCCTCTACCCCTTCATCCAAGTCATTAATAGTTAAGGCCAGCACACGGTGTCCATTATAAAGCCTGAACAGTCTATTGCTTATAAAATCGGCACCAGTTGTCCTATTGTGTGTGAAATTTGGCAGGGAGGGTCGCTAGGGTGTGGGGTACCACCTATCAAAGGTTCATGCATATTGGGCAAGAGACAAACCCGTTATAGCAGTTGAAAGATTCACAGAATTGATTTTACTTCTGGGTTTAAGATGCTTTCTTTAAAAAAAAAAAAAAAGAACAGAAGACACTAGTACATAGTACTGAAAGTGTGCATTGGCATTTAGTGTTATGCAATTAAAGGGGCATTTCTCTGGAGTGCCTTCTTTTTGAATTTCTTAAATTCATTCTATAGTTTTAAAGTTTAAGATATCATTGAAGTCAATGGGAGTCTTCATAACATCACATATGGCTAGTTGGTTCCTGGTTGTGCATCAGCACTGATCAGCTGTTAGGTGCTGGCATGCAGCCAGGAGCCTAGTAGGGAGGGAATCTTAGAAAAGTCTCTCCCACCACATAGGACCTGCTTGGGGAGGGAGGCGGGGGAGGTTTCCTCCTCCACCACCCTCCCTTAGCAGAGCTCGGGGCAATTGTGCCTTGGAATTTTGGGGCATCAGAGCGGATGCCTCTGGCCCCCTACCCTTTGCCATCACTTGCTCCCAGCTTGCCCCAGCCTCCTTGTGCAGGTCCTGTGGGCCATGTAGGGTAAAGGCTTTTATTATTAATTATTATTATAAGCTTTTATATAGCACCAGCGATATACCTGGCACTTTACAGAGAAAATGACAGACACGGCCCCTGCCTGAGAGCTTACAATCTGAAGACAGGGGGAGGGGAGACAGGGAAGGGGGAACAGAGGGAGAGACAAGGGATGCAGCATTCATGAGGATGCGAGAACTCAGGTACACGTTCTTGGCTTGGTTACAGTACATTGGGAGTTTGCAGATAACAAGTGGGGGAATAATCCTGGGTGGGGATGATTAGTAGGAGTTAGGAAGGGCGGAGCAGAAGAGGTGGGTTTTGAGGAGGGACGTGAAGGTATGAAGGGAGGGGGCAAGGCGGATGTGGGCAGGGAGGGAGTTCCAAGCATGTGGGGCAGCGAGCGAGAAGGGACGAAGGCGGCTGGGGGAGCAGGGGAGGCGTGGGAGGGTGAGGGAGGGGATGGAAGAGAGCGGAGTGCTCGAACAGGGGTTCGGAGGGAGATCAAGGCAGAGAGGTAGGGGGAGCGAGGTTGTGAAGGGCTTTGTAGGTGAAGACGAGGAGCTTGTGCAGAATACGCTCAGGAAGGGGGAGCCAGTGGAGAGAGGAGAGGCTGCACATGGTCAAAGCGACGGGCTAGGTGGATGATCCTGGCAGCACAGTTTTGAACAGAGATCAGGGAAGAAAGGTGGGAGCGGGGAAGGTCAGCGAGGAGGTTACAATAGTCGAGGCGTGAGATGACTAAGGCACGGATGGAGAGCTTTGGCAGCAGAAGAGGCAGACAGAAAAGGGCGGATCTTAGCAATGTTGTGAAGGGAGAATCGGCAGGATTTGGCCATGGAGTCAACATAAGGTTTGAAGGTAAGGTGCGAGTCGAAGATGAAGCCCAAGCTATGGGCTTGGGAGACAGGGAGGATGGAGACCCCCATCAATGGCAATTGACAGGAAAGAGGGAGAGGAAGGATTTGGAGGAAAGATAAGGAGTTCAGTTTTTGCCATGTTCAGTTTGAGGAGTTGTTGAGACATCCAGGTGGAGATATCAGAGAGACAGTTGGTAAGACGAGCTTGAACAGAGGGGGGGAGGGAAGGAGTGGAGAGATAGAGTTGAGTGTCATCAGAGTATTGGAAACCGTGGGAGGCAATGAGTTTGCCTAGGGATTGGGTGTAGATAGAGAAGAGGAGAGGGCCAAGGACAGAGCCTTGGGGAACCCTGGTCGAAAGGGGTAGGGAGGAGGAGGGGGAGGAGTTAGGAAGAGATACATTGAAGGAGCGATCAGAAAGGTAGGAGGAGAACCAGTCGAGGACAGAGTCCCTGAATCCCAGGGAGTGAAGCAATTCAAGTAGGAACAAGTGGTCAACAGTGTCGAAGGCAGCACAGAGATCAAGGTGGACAAAAATAGAGTAAAGGTTGTTAGATTTAGCCACAAGGAGATTGTTGGTGATCTTAGCAAGAGTGGTCTCAATGGAGTGAAGGGGGCGGAAGCCAGATTGGAGGTGGTCATGGGAGGAGTTGGCGGAGAGGAGCTCGAGGCAACAGGAGTAGATAATGCGTTCAAGGAGTTTGGAAGCAAAAGGGAGGAGGGAGACAGGATGGTAATTAGAGAGTTCAGAGGGATACAGAGTGGACTTTGAGGATGGGGGAGACAGTGGCACGTTTAAAGGCAGAGGGGAAGGAGCCGGTTGAGATGGAGAGCTTGATGATGTGCAGGAGGGGAGGGGTGACAGTGAAGGCAATGGAGATCAGAAAGCGGAAAGGAATGGGGTCCAGGGGGCAAGTGGACAGGTTGGAGGAGGAGAGCAGGGAGGAGATTTCCTCAAGGGAGGCGGGAGGGAAGGAGAGAGGTGGGGGGGAGGAGGGAGAGTGGTGGGGGAGACGACTTGGAAGCGATTTCCAGGCAGATCTTGTCAATTTTAGAGGTGAAAAAGAGAGCAAGATCCTTAGCGGAGAGAGAAGAGGGAGGAGGAGGCCTGGGGGGTTTGAGAAGGGAGTCAAAAGGTGGAAAAGAGGCAGGGAGGATCCCGGGAGCAGGACTCAATGTGTGAGGCATAGTACTGCTGTCTAGCAAGGGAGATAGCAGAGTTGAGCGATGAGAGGCAGAATTTGAAGTGGAGGAAGTCGGCGTGGTAGTGGGATTTGCGCCAGAGGCATTCAGCAGCCTGGGTGCAGGAGCGGAGATGGCGAATGGTGAGGTGAGCCAAGGGCGAGGGTTACAGGAACGAGCTGGGCAGGAGGAGAGGGGGGCAAGGGAGGAGAGGGTGGAGGTGAGAGAGGAGTTGAAGGTGGAGATGGCAGAATTGGAGGAGGAAGAGAAGACTGAGGGGAGAAGAGAGGAGAGGGAGGAGGCAAAGTCCTGGGGCACAATGGCCTGCAGATCGCGGAAGGGACGGGGGGATCGGGAAGAGGAGGGGGAGCAGTGCGAGAGGTTGAAGGAGGCAAGGAAATGGTCAGATATGGGATGGGGCTCGAAGGAGAGATCGGAGACAGAGCAGTTCCTAGAGAACACGAGATCAAGAGAGTGACCATCAGTGTGGGTGGGGGAGCTAGTCCAGAGGTGGAGATTAAAGGAGGAGGCTAGGGAGAGGAAGTGGGCGATGCAAGGCTGGGAGTGTGCATCAACATGAATACTGAAGTTGCCAAGGATGAGTGTGGGGATGTCATCAGAAAGGAATAGGGTGAGCCAGGACTCGAACTCGGGAGAGAAAGGAGGAGAGGGAGCCTGGAGGGCGGTAGATAACAGCAACACGGAGGTGGAGAGGGGAGTAGAGGCGTACGGAGTAAGCCTCAAAAGGAGGGGGAAGGAGAGAGGGGGGGGTTGAAACTGACAGGAAGAGGCAAGGAGGAGGCCTACGCCACCACCCTGGCCTTTGGCCTGGGGCTGGTGGAAGAAGGAGAGACCACCATAGGAGAGGGTGGCAGGGGTGACAGTCGGTGAGGGAGATCCAGGTTTCAGTAAGGGCAAGAAGGTGAAGGGAGCAAGAGAAGAAAAGATCATGAATATAAAGAGCTTTATTAGTGGAGGAGCGACAGTTCCAGAGGGAACAGGAGAATGGGAGTTGATCAGGGCGGAGACAGGGAATGGGGATAAGATTAGGGGAAGGGGGCAAGACGGGGGGGGGGAGGCGTGGGGACGATGGAGAGAGATGACAGGCTTAGCGGGAGGCAGGAGGAGAGGGGAAAGAAGTAAGGGGAGAAGCAGGTGAGAGGGAAGGGGGGAGAGGGGGTGGGAGATAAGGACAGGCATCTTGATGGGTCAGTTAGAGAGGGGGAAGCTGGGATGGATCTTGTAGTTGTGCTAGTAGCTGCTTCGGCCTGACAACGGCTCTTCGCCCTTTGGCGGCTCCCAGAGGGCACCGCCAAGAGGGCTGCTCTGCCTTATGGAGTTTGGTAGGTTACCTGCGGGGGGAGGGGACACAGAGTCATCCAGCTGAAGCAGATTCCCAGCAGCATGCAAAGTCCAATTCCCCCTGCATAGCTCCCTCCAGCTGCCCTGCGGGCTGCTCTGCCTTATGGAGTTAGGTAGGTTCCCCTGTCAGCTCCTGGCCTTGTGCCAGAACTGATCAGCTGTTAGGTGTTGGCACGGGGCCAGGCCCCAACAGGGGAAGAGTGGTTCTTCTTGAAGTGGCCCCATACTTTGGGGAGAATGCACGAACTCATTTCAGAGAACCTTGGTTACAAGGAAGCAACCTTCTTTTCTTTGTAACCAGGGTTCTTCGAGATGGATCTGTGCATTCTTAACTGTGAAGGGTGCATGCACGCACGAAGCCAGCCACTCAAAGAAGAAAAGAGCCTCCCTGCTGCACGGCCCACAGGCCATGTGCGGGGAGGCAGGGTGTCCCTTGGAGGCATCAGGGGAGACACTTCCCCAACATGTCTGGCCCCTTCCGCCAGCCTCCCCGCGCAGATCATGTTCACCATGCAGTGGGGAGGCTTTGCTAAAGAATCCTCCCTTATTGGGTCCTGGCCACGCGCCAGCACCAAGCAGCTGATTGGCACGGGGCCAGGAACAACAGGGGAGAGGTTTTGCATTGGGGTATGGAGAAGCAAGCGGGTGTTTGTGTGTTATGGAGGGGGGAGGTGTGTGTGTGTGTGTGTGTGTGTGTGAGATTTAGGGTGCTTGGTTTGCCCCTGTGTACTCTGCATTTTTATGTTTGGGGAGGGGGTGCCAGCTTTGCCTTGCCATGTGGTTTTGGGAACACCGTGCTTGGTTTTATAGTCACACAAGTTATACGAATTAGTGATGGAACTATGCAAATTAGAGGCAGGTCCATGCAAATTAGAGGTTGGGCCCTATGTGGCCCAGCGTTAGGACCAAAACAAATGTTTTGGCTCTCAGGACGAATCAAGTTGAGCACCCCTTTCTTATTGCTTCTCACACACCAGGGGCAGTCACATTTTTTAAGAACACGGTGAGCCTCTGAAAAATCAGAAATTTTACTGTTATGCTGCTCAGTGTTCTATCATGTCACAGGAAGAATTTTCTGTATTGCAAATCCTCTCAAAAAGGAAGAAATTCTATAATAAAACAGCCTTTCAGTTTAAGAAAGCAGTTAAGGCTCTTGCAAATTCAGTCCTGCTCCAAACAGTGTGAATATTGCAAGTTAAGGCCACGGCCTTAACGTGCATGCCATGAAAGCACAAATACAATGTACGTTATCAAATTGTTCTCCCTTACAACAGCTACACTTAGCCTTGGTCTTTCATTCCCAATCCTTTTTCCTTTCCAGGCTGGCAACAACACTCAAGCTAGAAAACAGGAGTGAGTCAAAGATCAGCTTTTATGGGTTTGGGAGAACAGGACAGCCTTAACTTCTCTGCTATGTGAGCAGTAAATACATTGTACAGTCACATTGTTCTCACTTCTAACTTAGGCTCCATGCACCCACACTTTGCCTTGGTCTTTCAGCCCCGGTCCCCTTCTTCTGCAGTTTAGGAGCAACACTGAAGCTGGGGACAGTGCTATATAGATGTTTAATATTGATTTGAAATTGGGTACATATTGAAAACAACAACAGATTGCCCTTTGGAAGGAATGGAGAAAACGGCAATACTAATTTGGAAATAAATCCTATTGTAATTTGCAGATCCCATTAAGTGGCTGTGAAAACATACAATGGAGTGGCCTCCTTGGGAGGGGGGCGGGGTAGATGATGTGCAATAATGAGGAACGCACTAGGGAGAGTGGGTGGAATGGGTTGAATGAGATGGATGAACAGGGATAGGGTGCACCCTCAAGGTACTGGGTGCAAAGACAGGAGGAACGCTATGTCAAACAGATGGAATGACAAGTAACAAAGAAATAACTGATTAAGATAAATGACATGATACCCTGTGGAACTATTATTTCTCATGACCTCGACACTATGCTTCTGTTAATACAGCACAAAATTGCATTAGCCTTCTCAGCAGCTGCACCACACTGCTGATTCATGTTCAGATTGTGATCAACTACAACCCCAAGAATCTTTTCACATGTATTGCTGCCAAGTCAGGTATCATCCATCCTATACTTGTGCTTTGATTTTTCTTATGTAAATGCAGAATATTTATCTCTGTTCTGGTGGGGTAAGTAAGCAAGCATCTACATTGCTCTTTCCCCCTCACATTATGTGAAAACCTATGGGATTGTTTTTGTGAAATTTGTTTTTGTGTATTTTCCCAGATCCTACTTTTCCCCCTTTCTGAAGATAGGGACAACGTTTGCCCGTCTCCAGTCTTCTGGCACCTCATCCGTTCTCCAAGAGTTTTCAAAGATTATAGCTAGAAGTTCCAAGATTACATCTGCAAGCTCTTTCAGTTCCCTAGGATGCAATTCGTCTGGCCCCGAGGACTTGAGCTCATTTAAAGTAGCTAGGTGTTCTCTTACTATCTCTACCTATCCCGAGCTGCAATTCCTTCCCTTCATCATTAGTGCTATTCTCGTCAGGCTGGACGTAGTTTCCCTTGTGGGAGAAGATGGAAGCAAAATACAAGTTGAGAAATTCCACCTTCTCTGTCACCTGTTAACATTTCCCCATCTTCAGCAAGCAGTGGACCTACCACTTCCTTGTTCTTTCTCTTGCCTCAGACATAGCTGAAACCCCTTTTTTTTTTTGTTCTTAGCATCTCTTGCAAGCTTCAGCTCATTTTGAGCTTTAGCCTTCTTGACACCATCGTTCCAGGTTTGAGCTACTCATCTGTACTTGCCTTGCCCATGGTGATTTGTCCCTCCTTCCATTTCTTATACATGTCCTTTTTAATTCTCAGCTCATGAGAAAGCACCTTGTGCGCCACACTGGTTTCTTTAGATGTCTCCCATTTTCTCTCTCATTGGAATGGTTTGCAATTGTGCTTTCAGTATCTCATTTTCAGGAACTCCCACCTGTCTTGAACTACTTCCTCCTCCTCTAGATTTTCTAGCCATGGGATCCTACCTAGCTTTTCTCTGAGTTTATTAAAATCACAATCATAAGTCTCATTCTACCAAGTCTCAGTAATACCTATTAAATCATATTTTGTTGTTAGCCGCCTCGAGTCGCCATAGGCGAGAGAGAGCGGGATATAAATAAAAGTTGACTTGACTTGATATCTGCCTTCCTATATTATGGTTTCAAGAATAAGGGGGGTGGGGGGGTGGAATGACCAAAAAACCCTGGAGAACAGGTAGAACAACAGGGAGGAAGGCAACAGGGACTGGAATAACAGGGAGCCAGCAATAGGAACTCAGTGGACTACCGAGCGTGCTCCCCCAGGGTATTCTATTATTTATCTTAATCAGTTATTTCTTTGTTACTTGTCATTCCATCCATTTGACATAGCGTTCCTCCTGTCACTGCACCCAGTTCCCTTGAGGGTGCATCCTATTTCTCTCGTTTCACCCACTCTCTCTAGTGCTTTCCTCATTATTGCACACTCTCCTACCCCCCACTCCCAAAGATGCAGCTCCATTTTATGCTTTCACAGACAATTACTGGGATCTGCAAATTACAATAGGATTTATTTCCAAATTGCTATTACTGTATCCTCCATTCCTTACAAAAGGGGACTCTTATTACATTATTAATTTTAATATATACCCAACTTCAGATTCATTTTAAACATTTATAATAGCACTGTCCCCAGCCAACCTGGAGAGGGAAAAGGATTAGGAATGAAAGACCAAGGCTAAGTGTAGATGTTGGACCTTAATTTGTAAGGGAGAATAATTTGATAGTGTACATTGTTTTTTGCAAGTTAAGGCCATGGCCACTCACACACCATGAAAGCAGCAGTTTCCATTCTGTTTGGGCCTTAATTCCTTTTCTAAACTGAAAAGTTTTCCGATTATACATAAAGCTGATGAGCAACACCAGGCCCAGGACAGAACGCTGTGGGACCCCACTTGATACCTACTTCCATTTTGATGATGATGATCACTTTTTCAGTACAGTTGTTCAGCAGCCATGAATCCATCTGACAGGAGTAACGTAAGTGGCTACCTGGGAGCACTGCATAATTTGCATGAATGATTTGCATAAATATGCACAGTCTATTATTAATTATTATTATAAGCATTTATATAGCACCAGCGATGTACCTGGCACTTTACATTGCCTCCCATGGCTTCCAATACCACCTCTATGCTGATGACACTCAACTCTATCTCTCTACTCCTTCTCTCTCTCCCTCTGTTCAAGCTCGTCTCATCAACTGTCTCTCTGACATCTCTACCTGGATGTCTCAACGTCAACTCAAACTCAACATGGCTAAAACTGAACTCCTTATCTTCCCCCCTCATCCTTCCTCTCCTTCCTCACTGTCAATAACTATTGATGGAGTCACCATCCTGCCTGTCCCCCAAGCCCGTAGCCTAGGCTTCATCTTTGACTCAGCCCTTTCTTTTAAACCCTACATTGACTCTGTTGCTAAATCCTGTCGCTTCTCCCTCCATAACATTGCTAAGATTCGCCCTTTTCTCTCTGTCTCGTCTGCCAAAACTCTTGTTCATGCTCTGGTCATCTCTCGCCTCGATTACTGTAACCTCCTTCTCACTGGCCTTCCCCGGTCTCACCTTTCTCCCCTCATCTCTGTCCAAAACTCTGCTGCCAGGGTCATCTACCTCGCCAGTCGCTTCGACCATGTGCAGCCCCTCCTCTCTTCGCTTCACTGGCTTCCCCTTCCTGAACGAATCCTGCACAAGCTCCTAGTCTTCACCTATAAAGCTCTTCACAACCTTGCTCCCCCCTACCTCTCTGCACTTATCGCCCTCCATACTCCAGCCCGTGCACTTCGCTCCTCCTCTGTCCCTTCTCTCACCCTTCCACGCCTTCCCTGCTCCCCTAAGCGCCTTCGTCCCTTCTCACTTGCTGCCCCCCATGCCTGGAACTCCCTCCCTGTCCACATCCGCCTTGCCCCCTCCCTTCATACCTTCAAATCTCTCCTTAAAACTCACCTCTTTCGCTCTGCTCTGTCTGACTCTTTATCCTGCTGAGCCACTATTCCTATACCTACGATCGGTTTACCCTTATCCTTGCAACATGGACCTGCCTGCTGTCATTCTCATCGTAACCAAGCCAAGTACGTGCACTTGAGACCTCGCATCTTCATGAATGTTAGACCCCTTGTCTCTCCCTCTGTTCCCCTTCCTAAGTCTCTCCCCCAGCTCCTGTCTCTCAGATTGTAAGCCCTAGGGGCAGGGACCGTGTCTATTTTATTACTCTGTAAAGTGCCAGGTACACTGCTGGCGCTATATAAATGTTTGTTAATGTTAATAATAATAATAATAATAATAATTTACAGAGAATAAGACAGACACGGTCCCTGCCCGAGAGCTCACAATCTAAAGGCAAGGGGAGGGGAGACAGGGAAGGGGAACAGAGGGAGAGACAAGGGATGTGATATTCATGAGGATGCAAGAACTCAGGTACACGTTCTTGGCTTGGTTACAGTAAATTGGGAGTTTACAGTCTCCCCTCTACATTTGAGTTTATTTCAACCCAAAGGAGGACTGTTTCAAAGTGCTCCTCAGCACTACTGACAGCTGGCTTGGGGAGCACTTTCACTCATTGCCCCGAGCACTAGGTTAAGAATCCCGGTTGTAGCATCCACCATCCCACACTGTGCAACCTTGTCAATGAGAAGCTCGTATGAAAGCTTGTTAAACACTTTGCTAAAATCAAAATATATTATGTCCACAGCACTCCCCTCATCCACTAGTTACGCTATCAAAAGGGAACAAGATTAGTTTGGCACGATTTGTTAGTCTCAAAAGAACAGTGGCTGGTACTGGGGGTGGGGGGTGGCAGTTGGTGAGCCAGGGGCCATGGAACATCACTCCCTCTCCCCCGCCCTTGCGGGGGTGGGGCCTCGGGAGGGCTCCTTCCGGGCTGCTCCCCATAACACTGGGGGCGGCTGCCGGCCGTGCCAGAGGCACGTGTCGGGGGCACAGCTCAAAGGGGCACGATCAAAGGGGCCTGCCCTTTGGTTGTGCCTGGAGGTTGGGATGGAGGGGTTGCTGGTGGAGATGCCCAATGTGAGGTTTCTACTGGTGAGAGTTGTGAGGACTTCCTCTCCCCCCGGTGAGAGAGGGGTGGAGAGGGAGGACTACCCCTGATGGCAGCAGGGGATGGAAGGAAGGATGGCTTGATACTGGTAGAGTGGGTATTGGGATGGGTTAGTAAGACATATTGTTAGATATTATTATTGAAATGTTAAATGGGAAGGTAGGGTTTTCTTGTGTATTATGATGTATTTGGTGTTGGGTTTCCCCTATGTGGGATAAAAACCTTAATATTGTATTTATTATTGATGTGAGCCGGCTCAAGTCGACTTTGGTTGGGAGAGTGCGGGGTATAAATTAAAGATGAAATGAAATGAACAAATGCTGGCTATGAGCAATCATTCCATTCAGCAC
Source organism: Sphenodon punctatus (assembly GCA_003113815.1). Taxonomy (NCBI): domain Eukaryota; kingdom Metazoa; phylum Chordata; class Lepidosauria; order Sphenodontia; family Sphenodontidae; genus Sphenodon; species Sphenodon punctatus. Next base: position 1,493,792 of record QEPC01009242.1, read on the forward strand.
CGAGGGCTGCCCCAGTGATTAATGGGCCCTGTTGATCGGATTCCTTGCCATGGGCTGCCAGCCAGTCTTCACACACTGCTGCCTCTGCCCCCAGGCTGCCTGCAACAGCATCCTCTCATTGCGGACTCTTCCCCCAAGTCCAGCACAGTTTCTAGCCACCAGGCAAGCAGCAGCAGGAAGTGTTGAACATTAGGCCACACCTATTGAGAGGTGTGAAGCTTGGGGACATAGCCAACTGTCAGGGCAACCCCAGGCTATGGGCAGATTCTCTGAACTGCTCATCTGGGTTAACAGGATCCAGTTTAGAATCTGGACAGGCTGCCCAGGAGCAACCTTAGATAACAGTTGTGCATAAGCCAGCACAGAATCTACCTGCCCATGAAGCTTAGCACCTGCCTACCCAGGCTGCCAGAAATTCTCTAGGAAACAAGTACAAATCGGATGTGCCTAACAAGGGGAAGCAAGGGGGCAAGGCTGTCTTAACTCCTGCAGCCCCTGAGCACAGCTATTCACACAGGCATGCAGTTAACAGCATGACCAGTAAAACGTCCGTGCTACTGGCCGGCTGTCCAACCTGGCAAGAATAACACTAATGATAAAGGGAAGGAATTGCAGCTCAGGATAGGTAAAGAGATGGTAAGAGAACACCTAGTTACTTTAAACGAGTTCACATCTTCAGGGCAAGATGAATTATATCCCAGGGTACTGAAGGAACTTGCACATGTAATCTCGGAACTTCTGTCTATAATCTTTGAGAAATCTTGGAGAATGGGTGAGGTGCTGGAAGACTGGGAACAGGCAAATGTTGTCCCCATCTTCAAAGGAGGTAGGTAAATATTTTATTGTGTAGCCTTCTGGCTATTACAGTATACAAATACAAAGTACAAAATACTAAATACAAAATACAATAACAATAGATCAGTTAAATAGGATTTCACTAGTCAATACAAGGATAGCACTATCAACCAACCGAAAAATAATCTAAAATATAGATTGAATAGAGCACTATTCAATCGTCTGATTGGTTTATCTTAACCCACAGCTGTCCGACCATGATCGCATAGCCTAGCATTAACAATTTATACAATACTGCCGGATCTGTATGGCAAGTTCACAAAAAACAGCAACCATCCTCGTAATGCCAGAATCAACTGGGCTGAGAAATATTTGCAACAACAAATCATGACGGGTAAAAGGATTTGGGACAAGACCGCTCAAAAATGTATGTCTAGGATCAGCGTATACAGGGCATGTAAAAAATACATGTTCTATCATCTCGGTTTCGAAGAGAGCGCGCAGGGGACAAATTCTCTCGTCTCTTGGGATGCCAGAGTAATGACCTTCAAGCAAGGCTGATGCAAATACGTTAAACCTAAAATTGGTAAATGCACATCTACGGTTCGAATTCAACCAAGAAACAAAGATATCCAGGGCCAGACTGAAGGGGACTAACCCTTACATAGGCAGGGGACTAACCCTTACTGTTTGTAATAACAGAAGATAATTTTCCGATTGCAGCTCCTAGTCCATAATTCTCCTTTTAATAACTATCAGGGCACCTTTAAATCCGAGATATTGCAAAGCCTCCCTGGAAAATCCTAGCTTTGCGACTTCCAAACCCACCAAAGAGTCCAATGCCTAAAGAGCCCATTTTGGAGGGCCATGAGAACAAGAGACTTTCCTTGATCTCTGAATAAAATGATGCTCAGCCAATATTTAATGATGGTCAAAAGGGCACTAGATTTTATCGGTGGACAAGCCAGTTTGTGTCTTAACAATGCCTGGGGTGTACCCTTAGGAACCCCTAAAATGGCTCCAAAAAACCCATTCTGTTATCCCCATCTACAAAAGGGGGGGGGGGGGAGGAGGATCCAGGAAACTACAGAGCGGTCAGCCTTACATCAATACCTAGAAAGATTCTAAAACACATTGATTGCTTTATAAATCGGTAAAAATTTAGAGCACAATGCTGTGATTACTAGGAGCCAGCATGCCAGACAAACCTTATTTCCTTTTTTGATCAAGTTACTAGTTTAGAAGATCATGGGAATGCTGTGGACATAGTATATCTTGATTTCAGCAAAGCATTTGACAAAGTCCCCTATGATATCCTTCTGGACAAGCTGGTTAAATATGGGCTAGAAGATACAACCGTTAGGTGAATTTATAGTTGAAGATCCGTACCCAAAGAGTTCTCATAAATGGATCCCCATCAATCTCAAGGGAGGTATTGAGTGGGGTGTCTCAGGGCTTGGTCCTGGGCCCTGTACTGCTCAACATCTTTATTAATGACTTGGATGAAGGAGTAGAGGGGATGCTTACCAAATCTGCAGAGGACACAAAACTGGGAGGGATAGCCAACATCTTAGAAGACAGAGACAAGATTCAAAATGATCTTGACAGGATGGAAAGCTGGATCAGAACTAACAAAATGAAATTCAGCAGAGATAAATGTAAAGTTCTGCATTTAGGTAAGAAAAAACCCCAAATGCACAAGTATACAATATTGGAGTGATACCTGGCTTGGCAGCAGAATCTTGGGGTTGTTGTAGTTGATCACAAGCTGAACACGAGTCAGCAGTGTGATGCAGCTGCTAAAAAGGCTAATACAATTTTGGGCTACATTAACAGAAGGATAGCGTCCAGGTCACAAGTAGTAATAGTTGCACTCTATTCTGCACTGGTCAGCCCTCATCTGGAGTACTGTGTCCCAGCTCTGAGCACTGCATTTTAAGAAGGACATTGACAAATTGGAAAGATTCAGAGGAGGGTGACAAAGATAGTCAGAGGTCTGGAAACCAAGTCCTAGGAGGAAAGGTTGAAGGAGCTGGGTATGTTTAGCCTGGAGAAGAGAAGACTAAGGGGATACATGATAGCTGTCTTCAAATATCTGACAGGCTGTCACACAGAAGATGGAGCAGACTCTGTTGCTCCTGAGGGCAAGGTCAGAACCAATGGGCTCAAATTACAATGAAGCAGATTTCGGCTAAACGTTAGGAAGAAATTCCTAATGGTAAGAGCTGTTCGACAGTGGAAAAGACTGCCTAGGGAGGCGGTGGGCTCTCCTTTGCTGGAGGTTTTCAAACAGAAGCTGTATGGCCATCTGTCAGGGATAATATAGCTGTGGATTTCCTGGACTGAGCAGGGGGTTGGACTAGATGACCTCCAAGGTACCTTCCAACTCTAAGATTCTATCTCCCAGGCTGTCCAGCCATCCGAACTGACTGCTCACCCCACAATGAAAGGTTCGTGGGCTCCCCTTAAGGTTAGGCGCAAGGATTAGCATGTCCTTGGGGGTCTAAGCACCATGGAGGCAGGATGCTCAGATGTGTGGTAGTGAGAACTCAACGACGAACAATTTTTTCAGAGTGCATTAACTCTGTCCTTTAAATCTATAGAAATTGTATACACTTTTATAATAAACTGTTGACATTGTCAGTGTAGAGAACTTTATACAATTTGTTGTATAGAATGCAGTTCTGCAGAAACAGAGTTAATGCACTCTGAAAAAATTGTTCGTTGTCTAATTATGATAAAGTTTAATGAAAAAATGTGAAAGTTTCGTTATTGATAAATATGAATAAAAGTATGTATGTGAAGGAATTAAGTACATATATTACATTTATGGTGATGATGATAAGATATGAAATATACCTAGAAAATTCTGAAATAATTTCCATGTTTTTTGGCATTTATGTCTTGTCGCAGTGTATGGCGTTGAATTTTTAAATTATAAAATTGTAATAAATTTGTATGTTTTTGGAATTTAAGCTAGAGTCAAAATGATTTTGTGACTTTTTGAATAGGAAAGTTTTTTGTTTTAAGAACTGTTGTGCATTTAACAGTTTTTAAAACTGTAACGTGTTTTGTTTTAGGAAATTTACTGGTTTTGTGCGATATATTAATTCTATGAGCACATTAACATATCAGTTGTTGCACAACTTTTAAAATTATATATTTGACTGTTCTCGCCCCATTCTCGCTCTCTCTCACTCACAAACACACATGCACTCTCCCCCCCAACTCAGTTTTTCTCTCTCTCACACACACACACACACACACACACACACTCTATCTCTCTCTCTCTTCTCCCCCCCACTCAGTCTCTCTCACTCACAAACACACACCTCTCTCCCCTGTCGCTCTCACAAACACACATGCTCGCAGACTTCTCCCCCCACTCTGTCAGTGTCACACAAACACAGACACACACACGCTCCCTGCCTGCCTGAACTGGAGGGAGTCCCTCACTCCGTTGAGCTTGCAAAGGGAAGGGCTGGAGGGTAGGGCTCGGGTACACACAGGAGACCTTACCAGCTGAGCTGCTGGTTGGCTCTCTGCCTGGCTACTGTTTCTTAAATTCTTGTTTTGCTGCAGAGGGCAAGGCCTCACCTGCCCTGCCATGCTGTGGCTCGGAGTTGGAGAGGAGCTGGCCAGAGGACTAGTGCCCATGGTTCAAGCTGCAATCAGTGTGCCTGGCGGCTGCACTCATTAACAGGGGCATAGCTAGGGTGGAATGGGCCCCTGGCCAAGAAGTCAAGATGGGCCCCTCTCTTTGTGTCCTGCCGGTGGGCCTGGACGGGCTGCTATCAAACACACAAGGCACCCAAAATGCAGCCACCCTATTAAGCACATTATGCCATGAAGAGATTATAAATAAAAAAACAGTTCAGTTGTGCCCATAATCAATTCATGCTGTCCCCACCCCATAACCAGCTCATTTGTGCCCCACCCCCATATAATCAATTCACACTGCCCCCCACCCATAACCAGTTCATATGCACCCCGGGGCAGCGTGAATTGATTATATGGGGGGCGCAAATGAACTGGTTATGGTGTGGGGGTTTAAAGACAGTATTCTTGTTAGCAATAACTTCATTAAGAACAGTTAGCAAAATAGCAGTCATAATAATCTCAGAACCATATTTGCAGATTTTCCAAGATAGAATAGATATTGCTTCACATCCTAAATTCCTACTTAAGGTAGTAGTAAGACAGTTGTGAGAATGTGGCCCTTTTTACACGGGCCTCTCCCACCCCTCTCACTCATAAACATACAGATTTCTGCGTGTTCAGGGGTGGGGGAGCCCCATGTGAACGACACGGTGCGCGCACCAGTTGTAAATGGGGGTGCGTGCGCCCACCTAACACGCATCCCCACTCACCCCCCACGGGAAACCGGAGAAAATGGTGGTTGCTCCGTGGGCGTGGGTGGGAGGGGATGCATGTGCAGTCGTGCGCACGCCCCACCCATGCACTGGCGTGCCCACGGAACCCCCACCCAGCAGAGCCATGTAAAAAGGGCCTGTGAGGAGCCACTCGAAGAAGAACAGAAGGTTGCTGCCTTGTAAACAAGGTTCTTGGAGATGGCTCCAAACATTCTTACAACACCTACCCTTCCAGCCCCACATGGAATTTTCTTATATTCCTAGAAAGGGTTGGAAGGAATGGTCATTCTGAGGGGGGGGGGGGAAGAGTACTTTTTTACTAGTGGAGCTCGAGACCATCACATGGTCTATTATTTGACTAGGGTGAGCATGCCATGCACAACCCAGTTGTGAGAATGTTACGAGCCATCTCAAAGAACCTTCTTTACAAGGCAACCACCTTCTGATTCCTCACATGGGGACCCCCCCCCCCTTCACAATGTGGGGGCTCCCTGTCACCTTTTCCCTTGCTCCTGGGCAGTCACAGGTTTCAGAAATTTTCAACTGCGTTAGGCTCGTCTCGGGGTTGGTTGAGAACTCCCGCCCTGCTCAATGCTCAGGTGTAGTGAACACGAGACCACCACATTTGGAGTTTGAAGAGCAGCTTTATGTTTGCAAAGGTAAAGCAAAAGGGCATAGAACAGAGTACAGAATGGTCACAGGGAAAATAAAGGCAAACAAGCACAAGGCTGACCATATGCTCAAGTCCCCTGGCTAGTCCTCACCAAGTCTTGATTACTGGATCGGAGTGTCCTTTTTCTGTCACCCAGTTGGGCGATAGGGAATCTGCGTAGGGTCCAGCACAAGTCCAAAAAGAGAGTGCTTGCAGTTCCACAGGGTTCCCTTTTAAACACCACCAGCTGCAGCAGGATGTCCATAATGTCAAAAGGAAGGGCACACAGGGTGTTGCCTCTTCCCCTGCTTTGCCATTGTCCCTGAGTGGGTTTCAATGGCCCGGGTGGGTGCCTCAATGGCTTGTTAGTGGAGCATTAGCCACCTCCTGAATTACTCAAGTCTGGTATGTCTGCTCATGCAGAGGCTTATGACGAACCATGAGCCTCAAGTAACCCAGAGTTCAACAGTTAGCTGGCCCCAGCCACATTCCCATACATGGTCCAAGTAATACATACATGACACAACATATTGATGATAATACAGTGATCATGGGGCTTAGCACTCCAAAACCTAGCTGGAGCATACGGCTCCACGCACCTGCAGTGGTAAAAGCAGGGGTTTCCTATGACACCAGGGGCCAAATGTGGCTCTGTGGCTAACTTTTATGCGGCCCCTGGATCCAGTTCCTACCACTAAGCACTAAAAAAACTGTACCTCACAGTACGGGAGCAGGCAGAGGGTATGCACTCACCGGTAGGGGACGGATCCATGGCAAAGATCCATGATCTGGATCCTCCTCTTCCCAAGAGCACCCCTTAAATACATACACACCCCACAACTTCTATGTGGTCCTTGCAGCTTGTACTAATTTCCAAAGTGACCCTGGGAGGGAAAATGTTCCCCCATCCCTGCATGGCTGGCATGCTTTCCATTGAGTACCAGGGCACAGGAACGGGCACTGAATAATTATTTATAGCACAAGCAATGTGCCTGGTGCTGAATAGTCAGGATTATAGAGACAGGTCCCTGCCCTAAGGAGCGTACCATCTAGACTGGACAACGGGAGGAGCATACAGGGAGGAATGTGGATACATTAATGAAACTGAGAAGTTGCAGGTGCACATGTTTATTAGCTTAGTTACAAGAGAGAATGGGGAATCCTGAAGGATGGGACAGTATAATAAGGAGAAGCATAAAAGAGTAATCTAGTGGAATGAGGAGTGAGGGAAGGCCTGATGGAAGAGGTAGGTTTTAAGGAGGACTCTTAAGGTTGCAAGGGAGGAAGCAAAGCATTTACATTCAGGGAAGGAATTAGAAGCATAGAGGGCAGCATGGGAGAAGGGGCAAAGATGCTTTAAGAGATTCTGGGTTGACCAAAGCCGGTGACAGAGAGGAGGAGTTAAGTTCCCGAGTAAAGACATAGTGGGAAATGAGGGTGAAAAAATAGGGAGAAGTGAGGCCCTGAAGGTGTAAAAGTTTCTGCTGGATGTGAAAGGGGAGAGGGTGTCAGTGGAAGAAAAGGAAGGAGGGGCTGAACATGATCAAAGTAGCAGGTGAGGTGAATGGCCTTGGCAGCTGAGACCGTTGAAAAGAAGTGGGCTCCTTCCTGCCTTGGAAGAAGACTAGCTGGGTTGGCAGCTGGCACACCAAGTCTCCTTCCTGGCACCCAGCTGCTTCAAGAAGCAGCTAGGCAGCAAAAAGGCAGCTCTGTGTTCTGGTGCCCTTCTCACTTGGTTCCTTTCCCAGGAGCTGAGTGGAAGGGGACCAGAAGGGGATAGCCCTGTGTGTGGGCTGTCAGCGTCCTGGACACTTGCCCGCATCTGTTCGTTATGTGGCTGACACCCAAAGGATGCAGATAAGTGTTCAACACTCACAGCCTGCACATGGGGCTATCATCCCATTTATTAATGCCCATTGAAGGAGTGGTCAAAGAGTCAGGAAGAGAACCAGTTGAGGACTGAGCCCCAGACACCCAGGAAGTGAAGAGAATCAAGCAGGAGGGAGTGGTCAACGGTCAAAGGTAACAGAGAGGTCAAGTAGGATGAGAACAGAATAGAGGCTCTTAGGGCACTTTTAAACGATCCCGCTCACAAGCGGGATCGTTTAATGTGCCGCATCTCTCCCCCCCACCCCACCCCCGCCTTCCTCTCTAGGAAGAGTCTGATGTTCAGAAGAGAATCAGACCCGTCTCAGAGACAATGTGCGCATGCGCATCCTTCTGCGTGTGCGCACTCTAAAATGGGACCCGGAAGTGCAGCTTAAAGCCGGCACTTCGAGGATCCGCATGGTAGGGGGCAGGATCGCCAGGCTGCTCTAAAGCGGGGAAGATCCAGCTTCAAAGCAGGGTAGACGTTTAAACGAGCACAAAGAAAGGCGGCTGATCAAAGGATCAGCCGCCTTTCTTGTCTTGTTTAAAAACGCCCTTAGACTGCTCTTGCCAAAATCATGAACAAAATCACATTTAGAGTTTGAGTGGAGAGGATCGAGGGGAGGAACTGGAAGAGGCGAAGTCAACACAGCAAGTGTAGGCAGCTTGTTTAAGGAGCTTGGAAGCAAAGGAGATGAGTGCGACTGGATGATAGTAGGAGGGGATGGAACAGTTAAATAGATTTTAATTTTTTTTAAAGGAGACAGCGCTGCTGTGCTTGAAGGCAGAAGGAAGCCAGTAGAGAAGAAGAGATTGAGGATATGCAGCAGACAGCGGACAACAGCCAGGGAGACAGCATTTAGGAAGTGAGAAGGAACAGGGTGCAGAGGGCAGATTGAAGGTTTGGACAAGGAGAGAAGGGACATATCTTCATCAAATGAGGATAGAGAAATGTAAGATAGGAGAGAACGATGCCCGCAATTTCTTGCTGAATGCTTGGTAAGAAATGGAGGAGGGAAACCACTGCATATGCACAAAATGGCCACCACCCTTAACCAAAATGGCAGCAACACTATTGCCACCATTTTGACTAAGGGCAGTGGCCATTTTTATTTTTTTTGCCAAGGATTTGTCCCAGGCTCAGGTAATTACTGGGAAATCTCTCTCTGCCTGAACTCACAAGGAAAAAAATGGCTGCTCATTCAGCACTAGTCAGTAACGAGATCTATGTAGAGGTTGTCAATCTTGTCTTTGAAGGTGGTAGCAAATCCTGTGCAGAGTGGGGAGATTTGGGAAGTGATGCAAAGGTCAATACAAGATAGCAGGGAATGCAGGAGTGAGACTGCTTGCCCACATTTGGTTTTTCGCATGAGATTCAATCTCATGCAAAAACAACACTAAAAGGAGTATGCCACATGGCTGCATTCCCATGTTAGTTTCTTCCATGGCTTGGATCAGTTATAAAAAAATGGATCCATGCTCAAGTCCCGTCCCCACCCCCTACCCCAGGGAACCCCTAGTCCCCTACCCCATACCCCAGTCCCCCTGCTAGGGAACCCTCTACGAAGCGGCAGCCAGGCAAAGCACCTTTGCTGAGCACCTGGCGGGGAGAGAAGAGAGAGAGGATCCATGTCTCTAGCAGCACTTGGTAAAGGGGCTTTGCCTGGGTGCCACTTCCCTAGGGGATTCCTTGGTAGGGAGGGTTGGGGACCAGGGACCCCCTAGGGAAGCAGAACCCAGATGACCCCTTTGCTGAGCGCTGACCGAGGCATGGATTCTCCTTCCCTTCTCTCTCCACTTAACAGTAGCAGTGCTCCAAAAGGAATTTGCCTGGGTGCCACTTCTCTAGGGGGCTCCCTGGTAGGGGCAACTGGAGTACAGGTTCCCAACCCCCCTCTACCAGGGAACCCCCTAGGGAAGTGGTGCCCACCAAAACCCCTTTGTTGAGTGCTGCTAGAACCATGGATCCTCCTTCCTTCTCTTTCCGCCCAACAGTAGCAGCGCTTAGCAAAGGGGCTACACCTGTCAAAATTTGCATGTACACTTTCAAATTTAACTTAAATTTAAATTTATACTAGAGCAGCTTGAAACCATCATGTGGTCTATTATTTCAAGCCCCTCCTCAAAACCCACCTCTTCTGCTCTGCTCTTCCTAACTCCTGCTAATCATCCCCACCCAGGATTATCCCCCACCTGCTATCTGTAAACTCCCAACTTACTGCAATCAAGCCAAGAATGTGTACCTGAGCTTTCGCATCCTCATGAATGTCGCATCCCTTGTCTCTCACTCTGTTCCCCCTTCCCTGTCTCCAGATTGTAAGCCCCCAGGCAGGGACCATGTCTATCTTATTCTTTGTAAAGTGCCAGGTACATTGCTTGCACTATATAAATGCTTATAATAATAATTTCTACTCACGTGAATGACAGGACTGGATTTCCCAGCCCCGTCATCCGTGACTAAACTATCGTTAGTTTCCCTGGCGAATGAGGATGGCTGTTTGCCTACATTACACAATCTAACATTAATTCCAATCTAATATTAGATTGTGTAACGCAGGCAAGCAGCCTGAGATGCAATCACAATGGAGAAATAGCGTTCTTTAACGTGGGAGAGAGTATTATATTATTTTATTATAAAAATTTCTTAGCCCGCCCCCTTCTGCCAAAGGCAGGAGTGGAAGGAGAGAACTTGTAGTGGTGGTAATTAACAAGTTTGTGAGATTTCCTCCACAGCACCACAGGTTAGGGTGATCCAGAACTGAGGGTTGATAGGACAGATGAGACAGTGAGAGAGAGGGGAAAGCAAGCCAAGGGTAGATGAAAGGAAAGCATTTAAGAAAGACACAGCTCGGCTTAGGCAGAGGGAAGAGACGACAGATGAAAGGAGCAGGGAGAGAGGTCCTGAGGCAAAGTCCTGAGGGGTGACGGACTGAAAGTTAAAGAAAGAGAGGGTTGGGCAAGGGAGGCAATGGGAAATGTGGAAGGAGGCAAAGTAATGATCGGGGTTGGGGGGCATCCAAAGAGATCAGAAACAATGCAGTTTTTGGAGATTAAGTCAAGGACATGACCATCATGATGGGTAGAGGAATGAGTCCAAATGAAGAAGTCAAAAAAGGAGGTCAGAGAAAGGTAGCAGAGTCAGTGGGGTCATCAACATGAATGGTGAAGTCCCTGATGATAGGGTGGGATGTTGTCAGAGAGAGAGCAGGTGTCAAAGTCAATGAGGAGCAGTAGATGACAGCTACATGGATGTGGAGCAGAGGCGAATGGAGTGAACCTCAAAAGTTGAGACGGTGTGACAGGGAGGGGATTGGCTGGGATGGACAGGATTTAGTAAGGAATAGACCAACACCACGGCCTTCAGGATAGAGTGAGTGGGTGAAAGCAAAGTTACCAAAGGAGAAGGCAGGAGGATTGACAGTGTCACAGGGAGCAATCCACGTTTCAGCAAGGGCTAGTAGTGGAGGGAACAAAAGTAGAACAGATCATCAATGAAGATTGCTTCCTTGATAGATGAGTGGCAATTCCAGATGAGCATTGATTCCAGAGGGAACAAGAAAACGGGAAGCTGAGGGGGGGAGGCAGGGAATAGGAAGAGTTTGGGGACAGGGGGTAGTGAGAATGGGAGATAAGACTGGAGGTGGCACTCAAGTGAGGAAGAGGTGGAGGTGGTGAAGGTTAAAAAAAAAGATGCTTGGAAGGTACTACTAGGATCCAAGGGAGGATTAAGGACCAAAAGAAGAAGAGGGTAGTATAAACAGGCCAGGCACCAACCCCTACTGATTGCTAGGGGTTGGGTGCAGACATAATGCTGAGAGGGAAAGGAACATGAAAGCAAATTGAGGCAGGGAGATGGGAAGTCTCCCCCAAACTCCCTCCCAAACATAGTTCTATTGGACTGGTTTCTGGAGAGCTGACTCCTACTTGCCTGGCTAGTTCACAAGTCACCTTGAAATGGAGACTTCAGAAGCAGTAACAGCTGAATAATGCTACCTTGCTCTTATATTCAGAATGAGTTGCAAGGGCTCTAACCCTGTCCCATTTTGAATCAATAGCAAGACTCCTACTGCTGTTAGTGACAGCAGGATTGGGTCACAGTGACATTTGGAACTGGGACCAAGAGCCTAGTAATGAGGAGGCCCAGAAGGGCAGACCCTGGCATGCTCAAGTGTACATGGTATGCTCATTTAGTAGACAGCTATTATTGAGCCATGTTGAGTCTGCAGAAGGGCAGAGAGTAGGGGCTAGGCCTGTCAGGTCTAGAGTGGGAACACAGTGATCCCATCCCCAGTGCATGGCCCGCTCCCACAAAGCAGCCATTAGCAAGACAGCCAGAGGGGAGCTGCATGGCTCACAAGTGAACGAAAAACCACAGCTCAACACCAGCACCGCTCGACCCATCAAAAGTCACTCCTGAGACCTCCCCACCTAGCTTCCCAAACTTTATTGCACAATCACAGCAGGTCCTGCTTCCCTCCACCTCCTCTCAGTGATCCCACCCCCACCCCACCCCTTCCTGGGTCACTCTGGATTGGCCTGACTGGAGTTTCATTTAGCCAGGGTTGGAAACACCAGTCCTACCTCACTTTCTGACCTGCCCTTCTCTTAATTTCTTGTTGTGCTTGGTAATGGCCCCTCCAGTTCCCTTCTGCTCACATGCAGCTTTGCTGCAAGCGTTTCATTTAACAAGCTGCACCATAGAAATTAGATGGTTCTTTTCTTCCCCACTGTCAAATATTTAGGAAATCTACTAAAAAAATCTGTATTTTAATTCTTATGGGCACCTTCCTTTAAGGAAAAACAGTCAAGATTTCCAATTCTTAAATCAGCCTCTAGGAGTCAAGAGACAAGTTCAACTCTCTACACTGTTCTCAAACTGAATAGGCCAAGAAGCCATTGTCAGCCCTTGGTGCTTCTTGAAGATCACCAAGAACCCACTGGAGGTAGCTGCAACATGTTGCATGCTCATTGTGGGCTAGGTGCAGTCATCTCCAATGTGGATGTGCTGACTGCAGTCTGTGGCTTGCACAAGCTCACTACAGCCATCCCCTGGTTCTCCCTTTCTTTGGAGATGACTCTGGCACTGGTGGGACCACAGTCTATTTTTCTGTAGCTGTGGCCAGTTCACTAAACCACTTGTCTCAGACTCCCGGACCACAAGTGGGGCAGGAAGCTTCTGCTCTGTTAAATCCTTTGAATGGTTTAAAAGCCGGGAAGAAATCCGCTCTGTTAAAGTCTAACACTATTGGGTGGTTATGGCACCATGCTGGCTTTCCCCACTACAGCCTTTCGCCCCTCGGTCGCTTCCTACTGGTTTGCCACTCTCTGAATCAGATATTCCTTGGGGTGCAATATATTTCCAAAGGGACATGGCCCAAGGGACCTAGATGGTTTCCCCACAAGGGCAGCACAGGTCAGCTCCCCCTTTGCCCAAGGAATTAGAGCAGAAGGAAGGTGTGTGGGGGCTGGACACAGGGAAATTGTGACCTTAAGGAAAGCGGAAGTCAGGAGCAATAGAACAGGCTGTGGCAATCCCCTCTGTAACAGGACAGAACTCCTGTGAGTGACTGGCTCTTTAAAAAGGTGCAGCTCTGGCCTGCAGGAGAGCCTGAGTAAAGACAGCGGAGATTGGGCATGGCAGAGCCAGGCCAGGGTAAAAGCCTGAGCACGGCTTAGAGCAAGGGAGATCTGATAGGAGGAGGAGCTCGGCTCTGCCTCTTATGGAACCTTGCTCAGAGGGAGGCACCTGAGCTGGTGGCTCCCTCTGGTGGGCTGCCAGAGCAATTGTGCCTGCCCCATTGAGACCAGGAATAGTAAGACTCACCAAGAGACTGAACTGTATATATAACTGTGTATACGGTGGAGAGTCAACACAGAATGTGAATAAAGACATGTAAAGCTAAATTCCCCTGAAGACAGAGACTTTGTTGGGCCTTGATCCTGCAAGAACTAATATCGGGTAAGCACGTCCATGCTACATCTGGTGGAGAATGCAGGCACCCTCAACATCGGCCATCAAACCATCTACATAAAGGAGGGTGAGCCTGAGCAGGATGAATTACCTGAGTGGTTGAGGAGGATTGCACCTGCAAGTGACAAACATACAGCGAGCGGTGACTGGAAAACAGAGGGGAAGTGTGCCTGAGTAGCTCCTAGGAGGTTGAGGTACCAACATGGTGAACCAAGAATATAAGAGGCAGTTCAAGTTATGAACCTGGCTAGACCCAGAGAGGAGACATGCGCTGGGTTTAGAGGAGAGTGACACCCCGGTGGAGAGGACACCCAAGATCTCAACAGGACAACAGAACTCCACTCAAGGAACACTGGGCTGCCACAGGTCAGTGCAGCGAGAAGTGTCGGCATACCAGAAGCCAGTGCAGTGAGAGGCACCGACCGTGTTGACAGTCTGGGGATCCATTGGCTTTGCACCAACCATGTCAAGGGACACAGCAAGACAGCAGTCACAGAAGACAAAGGAATGGAGGTACCAGGGACCCACAGGGTGGTAGTCCAAAAGACTGGTCTTATTGTGGATGCTGGGGACACATTTGACGGCTCTGACCTTCCCACCAGGATAGAGACTCGAACTCGGAGTTCCCAGAGAGGGGAGACTTATGGGTATATGGGCAAAATCTAGAGTGCCCAGAAGGTGCTGGGTTTGTAAGGAGGTGGGGCATCTAAAGAAATAATTACCCGAGTGCCCTAGGATAGAGGAGAGGACAGAGTAGAGAGGCCTGTAGGGCAAACCCTGAGGGAAGGGGCTCAAAAAGGGAGCAGGCCACCCAGACTCAAGTAACAGATTCCATGCTGGAATATACCAGAACATGGAAATAGCACATAGATCAGAGGAAGACCTCCAGAGGAAGGTCAGAGAGCTTAGAGGGAATAATGGGGCAACTGGCCAAAATAGAACAAGAGCTGAGGAGACTCAAAGTAGTCAGAGGAGGAGATATGGATGGAACAAAGGGCCGACAAGAGGAACCAGCGTCAGTAATTCAGATGAGGAAGAGCTCTTGTCGCCTTTAGGACATATGGGATAGACGAGCAAGAAAACTCAGACAGGAGTAGCCCCACTAGAATTCCCTTAGACTAGGAGGTGGAGTTCAAGAGAACGGATGCAAAGGGAGCATGGCATATACCTTCCCTAATATTGAAGAAGGAAGGTGATGATCTGACTGCCTGGTGCATACATGAGGAAGCAAAAAAAAAAGATACATCCCAGTTAGAATGGAGACCCCCGAGTACTGAAGATAGTAGAGCCCTAGAAGGTTTGAGAGCAGAAGTAATGCCGGACTTGAGGGGTAGCAGCCCAGTAACGGGTCCTAGGACTGGGAGCCAGGAAAGGTTGGGTGGGTCTGTCTCCCACCACAAGGGTTTCCCACCACAAGGGTTATAAAAAGTGGTTCTAAAGGCCCAGTGGGGTTAAATAGAAGATATCAAAGCCCAGTGGGGCTCACGTCCATCAGGTGGGGTAGGAACTTTGAGTAATTGCTTAGTGAGGCTAGATGGAAGACATTGGAACAGCCTGAAGGACAGCCGGGGAGCTGCTCCTGGGTCTACAAAGTGGAACCAGTTGATCAGGATGGTTGTGTGGGGAGGAGGTGGACAGATTAAGGGATCTAATCCCCTATTGTGAGAATTGGACAAACGAAATGTGATTATGGAAATTGTATGGATTGTTGGTGATGAGATTTGTGAAGTGTATATAGCTCTGTCCTGTTTGGAAATTGGGGTAAGACGGGTTTACCTGTGGTAGCCCCATCTCCGAGGAGAAACATGTAACAAGGGCAGAGCTCCTGTGGGCAACTGGCCCTTTAAGAATGTGCCAGAGTAGAGAGATCTGAGACCAGGCATGGCAGAGTCAGCCCAGGGTTAAAGCCTGAGGAAGGCTCAGAGCAAGGGAAAGCTGACAGAGGTAGGTGCTGGGCTTGGCCTCTTATGGAACCCTACTCAGAGGGACTGCCTGAGCAGAAGGGTGTGGTGGGCTTCAGGTGGGATTGTGCCTGGACCACCGAGACCAGGAGTGGCGAGACTTGCCAACTAGTACAGTAAATTCAGTTTAACCCCAAACAAATTGAAAGAGAAGTAGGTTTTACACCATTCTGTTCAGAAAGTGACACTAGATGACATGTCAAAAGTTTACCAACCTACCTGAAGGTGAAATATATGTTTCTTTTCAACACTAAAGATACATTTTAAATAGCAAGAGGAACATTATCTAGCATCACACCAGATCTCTCAGCTCCCCTACAGTTAATTCAATGACTCCTCATTGGTAGGTTAGGCTAGGTAAGTCAAAGGTTCCCAAATAGTCCTGCTTTCTCAGGACTTTCTCAAGTGGGGCTGCACCGTCTGTGAATGGGGTCACAGCCTGATTGATATTTGATATGCTTTGCATGTCTTTGTAAATCTAAAAATGGGGTCAGAGAGGCAAAAAGGCTGAGTGTGTTTGCTATAAGTACTGCCAATGTACAAGAGGGGGTGATGCTGAGGAAAAGACAAAACTGCCTCCCAAGGAAAGAACTCTCAACGGACCGCTGCTGGGGAAGAGACAGCTTATGACAGAATATGATGAAGGGGAACACACTTGCCAGCTCCGAAGGTGCAGATAACGTCACACTTCTAGCTTCCCTCAATCCTCCTGCTTCTCCCCACTGCCTCTCTAACTATATGGCAGGCTGGGAAGGGTGTTCTCTAAGGAAAAGGTGGAGTTCCCTGCTATCAAACACACATAGAATAGCGGGTGACAGGATATTAGAGGTCATTTTGTGCAGTTTCACAGTCACAACAGCTGTCACCGCCTAACCTCACTCCAAGGAGTGGCCTTCGAATGGGGCTGAAGTTGGTTCCTTATTCCCAGTTCCTTAATCATTCCCAGTTCCTTATTCAAAGTTCGATCCTTATTCCCAGTTCCTTATTCGTTCCTTATGCGTTACTTATTCACATTTCTAAGGTAGAAATCTGAAACCTGCACCAGACCTGGACTGCGGTTTCAGAGTGCCAGCCTGGCATACACCAACACACACACACCCATCTGCTATATACATAGCCTCGAATAAGGAGCTGGGTTTGGGCTCGGATTAACCCTGCAAATCCTTTTCAAGTCACCCCACTTTACACCTACCTGTTGCGGGGGGACTTTCCTCAAGTACATATACATATACATATCCTTGAAGGAGCTGGGTTTGGGCTGGGATTACTGCGCAAAAACCTTTTTGGGTCACCCCACTTCACACCTCCCTGTTGCGGGGGGACTCTCCTCAAGAACTCTGGCCAGACCCCTGCCCGACCCGGACCACAGTTTCGGCCTGCCAGCCTGACACACACTCCCCCTCCCCCCCCGGTATCTGCTATATACATAGCCTTGAATAAGGAGCTGGGTTTGGGCTGGGATTAACACCGCAAATCTTTTTCGGGTCACCCCACTTCACACCTCCCTGTCACGGGGGGACTCTCCTCAAAAATTCTGGCAAGACCCCTGCTCGACCCAGACCGTGGTCTCAGCGTGCCAGCCTGGGATACACACACACACATCGCTATCTGCTATATACATAACCCGAATAAAGAGCTGGGTTTGGGATGGGATTACTGCGCAAAAACCTTTTCGGGTCACCCCACTTCACACCTCCCTGTTGCAGGGGGACTCTCCTCAAGAACTCTGGCCAGACCCCTGCCCAACCCGGAACGTGGTTTCGGCGTGACACCCTGGCATACACCACCACCCCTGCTATCTGCTATATACATAGCCTTGAATAAGGAGCTGGGTTTGGGCTGGGATTAACCCCACAAATCTTTTTCGGGTCACCCCACTTCACACCTCCCTGTTACGGGGGGACTCTCCTCAAGAACTCTGGCCAGACCCCTGCCCGACCCGGACCGTGGTTTCGGCGTGACACCCTGGCATACACCACCACCCCTGCTATCTGCTATATACATAGCCTTGAATAAGGAGCTGGGTTT
>QEPC01009242.1:1515882-1548124 GCA_003113815.1 Sphenodon punctatus
AATGAGGAACTGGGAACGAATAAGGAACCAACTTCAGCCCCATGCCTTTCGACGCATCTGTAAGAGTTGGCTGTTCGCCCAGGCCTCTGGAGGGAAGGGTGGTTAATTTTTCAGGGGGGTGTTTTAAATTTGTTTTAATTATTATATGTAGGGGTTTTTTATGTTTAAAAATTGTTTTTATATTATGTTGGAAGCCGCCCCGAGATGCCGTAGGCATGGGGGGGGGCGGCATATAAATATAAATAAATAAATAAATAAGGAGAGGTGCCATGGCAACTCCTGTGGCCAGAGTTGAGCGTTATCATCCAGCAGCTGCCATGGAAAAACATTCCCATTAGCTAAAGCCAGCTTGCCGGAGGTGTGTTCTGCCCTGCCTCATCTCACAAGCTACAGTCCTACCTTCTCACTGGTCTCAGACCAGCAAGTCCTTTCAAGTTTCCAGGAGCCAGTGATATGAAAGCATTTCCATGTTCTTCACTGCCTGCTCACAGGAATTATGCATCACCTGCAGTCACCTGCTCAGGCACATGGTTTGTCAATGCAGGAGTTAATTTTATCTGGAAAGAGGGGTTTGTGGAGGCTGAACCACTCCAACTGTTTGCCTGGCAGGCTGCAAGTAAGCAGACTACAGGGGAGCGGCCAGGCCAGCAACAAAGCAAGATCTGTTCTTCTAATTCCTTTAAGCATTCCTTCCAGTCACAATAGCAGAGAAAGGGGGAAACACCACTCAGATCAGGGAGTTAGTGACTGATACAGCAGTTAGTGACCTTTCTGATGGAGAAAGCCAGCGCTCAGGTCTAAGCACTAGTCTCTCCCAACTCTAGGCATTCCCTGTGCTGGCATCCTGGAAAGCCGACATAGCTGTGAGGGCAGGGAATTGGGAATGACATCTCCAGCAATGCTCTCACCGACTCCTGGCAGGCATCAGCCTGACCAGCTCCTCTGGCAGATTCATAAAGCACACAATGCTTCTTGGGAGTCAAGGAAAGTTACCATGCAGAATTACTCAGCTTCAAACTAGCTTTCAGAGCTGCCCAGAAAACCAAGCATCTCAATAGGGGAACCTAAACCAATTCACTGTTTCTTTTGTCATCAGCGACAACCCCCAGGATGAACAGGGGCTTTGCACTGACCAAATAGAGAGGAACAGGACTGAGAATGTCATTAAGAGCAGGGAAAACACAGACCATCCCACAGTCACAATCAACCCAGGCTTTTAAATTAGTGGCTGAAAACAGTCACAACCTCAGGCAGCTTTTAGACATACGCAGTGAACATGTTGCATAAAAAACACGGGGTGTGTAAATATGCCACATATGGGATTTAGACATGACATTTCACACATTAAAGCCTGCCGTGTGTTTTTAAAGCCATAAATTAAAAACCATGATAATGAGGTATTTAATTCACAGCTTTAAAAGAACGCATGGAATGCTTTAACATGTGAAATGTCACGTCTAAGTCCCACATGTGGACTATTTACACACAGCGTGATTTTATGCAGCGTGTTCGCTGTGCATGTCTAAAAGTGGCCTCAGAGCTCGGTGTCTAAACAGAGCAGGAATAACAGTCCCAAATGAGGGATATAGCTCCTCCCCCTTCACCCCAAAGCCCTGCCGTCTGATCTCCCAAAATATCAGTTACTCCACCCACTCATCCAGATAGCTAGTGCCAGGTAATTCAAATGCCAGCACGGAGCAGTACAGGGGGCAGCCCCTTCCTAATTTCAGGACCCAGCAAACCTCCCCGCCCCCAAGCTTACAGGGGACCAAAATTAAGTAGAGATATCCCTTGTACACCCAAAATATCCCCTTCATCCCCCTCTTTTACATTTGCATCTGTATAGGATATGTCCAAGGTAGGGGAAGGGGCAAAGTCCAGGACCTAGTGGATATCCATAGCTATCCCAAAAACCCCTCCACCTCCTCAAGTGGTAGGTAGACTCAGGCTGACAGGAGCGTTTGTGAACACATAGTATTAATAGACCTTGTAAAATCATTGCATAGACAAAGGCATTAGCTCAGAGGATGACCGGTGGAAGAAAAACACTGCAAAGTGGACTCGCCTTCCTGCAACCCCTTTCATACAAAGATTGGGGGTGGGAAGAGGGGATGCAGTCCCACTCTGAGTTCAGGGTGCAGGGAACAGGAACCTCCAGGTGGACAAAAACTGAGGGGGCTGTCCCTTGCCAAACGCAGGAGTGCCTCTCTCTGGCTATACCTTGCATGAAAATACCTAGCGTTTAAACAGACTAGTCTACAAGCACACGGGTTTTACACGTTAGCTGCGCGCATTACACAGACCCCGTTCACGTGAGATTGTCCATTCAGGAAGCGAATGCGCATGAGGGAGGGGTGGGAGCATACAACCATTGTGCCTGCCGGATGCTTAGGAAGGGAGCAGTCTCCAAGAACATCTGCCGGGCGCTCTGTGGGAGGCAGCTTTCTAAGCAGAGACTATTTTTAAAGGGCAGTAAGTGCAAGTCTGGACTTGGCCACCGCCGCAGCGGCACCCGAATTCCAGCTCCCGCTCATACACAATCGCTGCAGAGAAGCATTAGCTCTCCGGGCCTCGCACCCAGCCTGCGAGTAACCCAAAGGTCTGCCAGTTCCCAGGCAACTGTTAGCGGGTGAAACGCGGGCCCGCTCCCGCCAGACCTAAACAAAGTCTCTATCCGCACAATAGCCACCTTCAGACAACCGTCCCTCACCCGGTTCCCCCATCTCAGCCGCAAAGAATCCCCTTTTCCGAGAAGGGGATTCTTTGCGGCTGAGATCCGTTCCGGCTTTGCCTGCCTCTCCTGGGGTCCTGCACTTACATGTCCCCGGCGAGCAGAGAGACCGCGTCTGAAGCAGAGCCCCTTTGTTCCCCTCCCCTGCACAAGAAGCAGGCAGCGGAATCTTAAGCACGCTGGCAGCGCCCGCCCCTTCTCGTCTTCGCCATGGAAACCGACTGCAGCTGTGTGATTGGGACAGGAAGCCGCCGCATCCCCAAGACGCTAAGACGATCACGGGAAGGACGCCATGGGCGCGCCTGGCCTCCCAGCTGCTTTGGGGCACAGAAGAGCCACTGGGAGCCAGGGAGCGACTTGAGATTCAAGACAGAAGCGCCTGGCTGCAAGCGAGCTGTCAGCCAGCGACATGCATCAGAGACAAGTAGAGAAATGGCATCAGCCCAAAGGGAGGTGGCGCATAGCTGCTCCCTCTTAAGCCCCATGCTCTGATCCCCCCTCCCCCAAAGCGTTAGTAGCTCTAGTACTCATCCAGCTGTTGGGAAATTCAAGTGCGGGGGGGGGTTAATCGGGCTAAATCCATCTTCCACAGTTCTGTTATTGTGCGACTGTATCAATCCACATATTAATCAGCCTTAACTGCTGTCCACAGACACAGATGTGATCCCCCCTCCGGCACGGATGAATCTCCACTGCCTACCTGGTAGAGACAACGTATTGTTGATAAAAACAAACAAAAAAGCATAATGATGGAATGATTGGCCAGAGCAGGAGCTGTGTTAAATTTGGAAACAGGAGGAACCTTTTGAAGTGGGAGAAGGGAACAATTC
Source organism: Sphenodon punctatus (assembly GCA_003113815.1). Lineage (NCBI taxonomy): Eukaryota > Metazoa > Chordata > Lepidosauria > Sphenodontia > Sphenodontidae > Sphenodon > Sphenodon punctatus. The sequence continues at coordinate 1,519,444 of QEPC01009242.1, forward strand.
AAATACAGGAATATTATCTCCCACAACGAGTACACCCAGGCAGGGCTGGACTTAGGAATTTTGCACCCCTAGGCCCTTCTCAGGCTGCTGCCCCCAAGCCAAGCCCTGCCACCACGCTGCATGTTCATGGGTGGGGGAGTTCTGGGTGAATGAAACGGTGCAGCGCCCACCTAACATGCATCCCCACTCCCCCCCACCTCATCCCCATGCACAAAGCGACCAGGGGGAAATGACAGTTGCTCCATGGATGTGGGTGAGTGGGGATGCGTGTGAGGCCGTATGCATGCACCAGCGCACACATGGACCCCCACCTGGCAGAGCTGTGTAAAAAGGGTCTGTGAGGAGCCACTCGAAGAACAGAAGGTTGCTGCCTTGTAAACAAGGTTCTTCAAGATGGCTCCAAACATTCTCAACACCCACCCCCACATGGAATTTTCTTATATTCCTAGAAAAGGTTGGAAGGAACTGTCATTCTGAGGGGGAAGAGTGCTTTTTATACTAGAGGAGCTCGAGACCAGCACGTGGTCTATTATTTGAATATGGTGAGCATGCAGAACTCAGTTGTGAGAATGTTGGGAGCCATCTCGAAGAACCTTCTTCACAAGGCAACAATCTTCTAATCACTTTAAAAGAATGCATAACAGGCAGACAGCAGAGGCAGGTGAGAGACAGGGACCCAGGCAGTAGGCTTTGGCTGCAGGCAGCAGCCTCGCAGGGAGAAAAGAAAAAAAACCAAAAACTGAGTGTAGTAGTGCTGGCACCAGTCTTGCCGCCCCCCAGAAAACGCCCCCCAAGGCCCGGGCCTAGGGGGCCTGCCCCTAAGTCGACCTGCACCCAGGAAAAAAAGTCTGGCACAAACTGGTGCAGAAGGGAGCAGGCCTCTCCTTAATTCTAGTCTGTGGCAACCTCCCATGGCAGCAACTGTGCCTCCATGGGGGTATGAAATTAAGGCAGGCACTGCTTTCTGCATTCCAATTTGTTGGGCATGTCCCCTCTATCCCCCTCACCCAAACTTTATACCCAGGGGGACAAACCTTTGGACTCCACAGGGGGCTGCTCAGAGGCATATTTGACATGGCTGTATTTAGAGACAGTGATACAGAGTATGGACGGAGGTGCTCTTGGCTCAAGAGACATAGGTTTCAGCTACACTGGGGCACAGAGAGCTCAGCATCCGTATCATAGGCCACTGTGTCACTAACCACCATCTACTCTGAAAAGGCACAAGGCTACATCAGCAGAAGGGCTGTACATTAATCTTTGAGGGAGACAGCACAGCTGGGATACCCAGGACTGGAACCGCCGCACTGGAATTTTCCTTGATAGTTATCTCGTGTTTCTTTGACTCAGTTTCACCCCTTTAAACATAGCTAAGCCCACTGGAACCCATTCCCTTCTTGGTGGAGTAAGCCAAAAGAATCATAGGAAGTTCTATCTCCAGCCACCAGGATGGAACTGCTCCGTGGGATTAAATCCTGGAATAACACACATCCCATCTCTGCTTCTAGACCGTGCAACCCCCAGCTTTCTTCAGCTTCACTGAGAATGCAAGGTAGAAAAGCTCCAGGCCCAGGGCAACCCAACTTGAGACAGGGGAGATAGTGTGAGCCAAGCACAGGGCACAGGATTCCAGTGCCAGCTCAGACATTGACTCACTGTGACCAGGCAGAGCTCTTTCCTCATGTGTGAAACAGAGATACAGAGACTGATCCAAATTTCAGAAGTATTTATTTATTTTATAATTTTGTACCCCACCCCTCCTGTCTTGGCAGCTTGGGGTGGCTTACATCACAATCGACCAACTATAAAATACAATTTGAAATTAACAATCCAATCAAAACAATAAAACCAGTCAAAAGTGTGCATAAAATAAGAAATAAAAACACAAGACCCCATCCCACCCACAGTCATCCCTTAACCCTTCCCCCCCTCCCCCAACCGCCTGGTGGAAGAGCCATGTCTTGCACTGGCATCGGAACGTGAGATTTGGGCTGAGCCAGAGATCTTGGCTGCCGAGAATACCTACCTGTTGGTCCCCACCCACTTATAGCGCGTAACCTTCAGGTGGGCACCCCCCCGATGACCACAGGAGCTGCTGAGGGGCCCAGCAAGTACTGGAAAGGGCTCAGTTACCAGTATCCCACTCCCTCCCTAATGCACCTAATGAAACAGCTTCAAGCTTCTCACATGCCCAGAAAACTCAGCAAGATCCTCTTACTTTGGGTGTTTTTAGATAAGCGCCTCTTCCCCCTATTTACCTACCCATCATGAACCCAGCATGCTGCACAGCCACACTGGCATCTTACACGCAACATGCATGATGGGTGGGTAATGGGAGGGAAGGCACTTGTCTAAACACACCCTCAGCGATGTACATTTAATTCCCAAAACATCCCCTGGGGTTTTCATGATTGAACTAGCTAGCTAAGGCTGCAATCACACAGCACTGTAGCACACTAACAAACTTTTTGTCTCAGCGAAATGCAGAAAACTAAGGCAAATTCCCACCAAAATTTGGAAATGGTGACCATGAAATAGATCATACAACACTAGGGATGTCAGTGGAAAAAACACTAGGGATGTCAGTTAACAAGGTGTGTTCTTATTAAACAAAAAAGTCTTTTATAAGGAAGGTTGTAAAGACAATGGCCACTTTTACATGGACGCCACCCACCCACAAACACGCGTCCATGTAAAAGACCACGAGTGGGTGGGTAGATGCGTGTGCCCGACCCACCCGCCAACACCCACGAAGCAACCGGGAGGGAGTTGGCACCCTCCGTGGGTGGAGATGGGTGTTCAACACCCGAGCATCCGTGAAAAATCAAAAACACCCACACCCACGCGGGCGGGACTGCAGTGCGCCGGCACAAAGGGTCACGTACATGCCCTCACGCAGACACGCCCTCCGGGAGGGGGGAGGGAGGATGCCGGACATCTGGTCGAGAGCCCGTAAAGGAGGGCGGAACCATGACATATGTGCACGGGCTCCCACAATGGTCGCAAGGAAAGCACTCGACAAGGCCAAGGGAACCAACGCCGCCCCACGCGCGGAACAGGGCCAGTGAGCACGGGGACCCAAGAGCGCCTGGGGGGGAGGTGTCCCGGCCGGGGGGGGGGTCCCAGCCAGGCGGTGCAGGGGTGTGTGTGTGTGTCCCGGCCAGGCGGTGCAGGGGGGGGGGGCGGGACGCAGCACGACTAACCACAGCACACGCTTCATGGCACAGGGCCGAGGGCACACAGTGGCCGCAGCACCGACCAAGGACCCCCAGCCCAGCACATCCACAGGGCATGGCCAGAGGAGCAGCAGTGAGAGCGAGGGAACACAGGGCAGGTGGAAGCCGGCTAACCCGCGCCCCCGTCCCCCCAGGACAGCACCCAGACAATGGAGCACCGCACCACTGGGGAGACAGCCGAGGGGGGCCCCCCCAGACAGCCAGGTAAGCAGAAGGGCACCCCAGAGGGGAGAGGAGGCCCCGTGGGGACACGGAGGGGGACAGCGGGACCGTGAATAACCCCAATGCAATACCCCTAAAAGGAGAGGACCATCTCCACAGCCACCGGGTAGGCCCCATGCCGCCACGCCAGACGGCCCCCTCACACGCAGGTCCCAAAAGGGGGAGCCCTGGTCCAAACTGGAGACAAGGGACTTCATCGGCATGTGGGGATCTGAAAGGATCTAGCATGGCCTGGTGTGCAGCTACAAGACCAGACAGGTCTATGAAGCCATCGCCCAGGAAATGCAGCAGCAGGGGTACAATAGGGATGTCACCCAGTGCATAGAGCAGGCAAAGGACGTGAAGTCCGGATATAAACATATCAAGGACAACAATCTCAAGTCCGGTCATGCCATGCGCACAGTCGAGTTCCAGGAGCTGGACATGTTCCTCTGCATGGACGGGGACATCGTGGCCTCCCACACACACAGCAGCGCCTTCGCCAGGGGCAGATGGAGGGCCATTACAAAAAAAGCCCTGCCAGACCCCACGGAGCGGGGGGGGGGGGATGCTGCCCCCAGCGAGGCCAGCCAGGAAGTGGGAGAGCAGAGCCCCGTCTCAAGGGGGAGGAGACACCCTGGGGATCTGACCACAGTACCACCACCCTCCTCGTGCGCCCAAAAAATCCACAGGCCAGCCATGGGGAAGGGGGGCACGCGCGGAGCAAGTGGAGACCCAGGATGACCCCCAGGAAGCGGCGGAACAGGATCCAGGTATGACCGGCCCTTCAGGCTGGGGGGGCGGGGTGCAGGCAGAGTCACAGTGGCCAGGGCCTGGGTGCCAGTAAACACTAATGGCTCCCCGTTCCCATTACAGCCCAAGGTAGCCTGGAGGTGCACGAGGTGGAGGTCGCGGAGGAGGTGGTGGATGGGGCGGGGCCGGCTGCGCCCCTGCTACCTGGTGAGGCTCATGGCCACGGTAGGGGACATCGTCCAAGGGGCCACAGGGAGGCACGGCGCGGAGGTGGGTGGTGGTAGGGAGGGGAGGGAGGCCTCCGGGGCTGCGCACCACCAATCACCCGTCCCCTACAGGGGTCGGGGCAGAGGGAGCAGGTGGGAGGGGTGGTTGACCCCACAGCAGCTCTCATGTAACGCTTGACAGACACAGGCCCCATCGGCTGGGAGCCGCGGCCAGGGGGTGATCCCACAAGAGAGCAGGCAGAGGGGTCCCACAGGGGAGGGAAAAGGTGGAGCATCTACAACACTGGGGCCGCCTCCCCGTGTCTCCCTGGGCACCACGGTAGGGGGCAGTGGTGAGCACTGGCCGGCCATACTAATACAGAATGCAACCTCTCATTCACAGAACAGCGACCCGCTTGTGCGAAGGGTGCAGCTGCCGGCAGCGTGAAGAGGAATCAGGAGATGCGGGCCAGGAACCGGCGACGGAGGGAGGATCTTGGCAAGGAGCTGCTCGAGGAATCAAGATGATTAGCTGAGGTGCACTCGGAGGAGCTCGCACTCACCAGGGAGCTCCTAAGAGGGGAGGAGGAAAGGGACTGGGAGACCCTGGCGGCCATGATGGCCCAGTCCTGCACCAAGCACCTCTGGAACAGGCGCCATGGAGGGTTGGCAGCCGACCAACACCACGGCGGCCACCCACCGGTGCAGGTGCCCCCCCCCCGCACTTCGGCCAACCGTGGTTCCCACAGCAGCATCCTTTCCTGGGCCTGGTTCATGGGGTCCCACTCCCCCACATAGGGCTCAGCACCACGAACTGCCAGTGGGGCTGCCCTTCCAGCCCGCATCCCTCCCGGTCCCCCCCGCCCCCAGCTGCAACCCCACCCCCTCCACCGGGAAGCGACACCCCCATCCCAGGACCCGGTGCCCCAGGACAACCAACCGCCCCTGGCCACTGCCCCACCCCCTCTGGTAAGGCCGCAGCACCCCTGGCCCCTGAGGGTTGGGGGCACAACCCCAGGGGGGGCCGGACGGGGAACAGGGGGAACAGAAACAGGCAAAATCCCAGAAGGAACGTAATGGAATAACCCACAGCAAGCACACACAATACATTAGACATGGAGCATCCTCAAGTGAACAAAGCACATGTAACAGCACAACAATGCAGTAGTAGAACATATGTCGCCTGGCCCCAAGCCTTTTGACATTTCGGCGGAACTGTAAGACCTGGCTGTTTGCCCAGGCCTTTGGGAGGGAGGGTGGGGGGGGTGATTTTAATCCCCCGCCCATTTATTTATTTATTACTGTCCTTTAGCCCTGTTTTATTGATGCATTTTATATTTATATTTTTAACTGATTTTAATTGTTTTATCATTGCTGTTAGCCGCCCCGAGCTGCATTGCAGGAGGGGGCGGGATACAAATCTATAAAATAAAATAAATAATAAAAAAAAATAATAACATTGTTGCATCTGTACAAGTGCTTGATTCAGTTGAGGTTGCTCCACAGCTAGCGTTTAGCTCTTGCGGGGATTAGGGGGCCCACAGGGCACTCCCAAGACACCCAGTGGGCCGGGCCCTGGCGTCAGAGGGAGCCAAGTGCACATGTGGAATGCTCACCCCATGTGTATTTGTCCTTGCAGGGACCTACACCGGCGGCCGGTGTGGAGCTGCCAGTGGATGACAAGGAGCCTGGGCCATCCGGTCGACAATTGCTGCAGTCGGCAGCAGCAAGGGCTCGCCAGCCTGCGAGCTCCAGTGGTGCGGCCAAGCAGGAGCGAAGGCGCTCCAGACAATAACACCCCCCCCATCCCATTGTACAGTTCCCCCACTAATAAACTAGTTGCAAACGTACCTCTGTTTCGCTTCCTCGGTCCCGGAAACGGTGGCCGGGGGAGGTGGGGCTGGCAGGGGGGCACTGGCAGGGTGAGGGTGCGGTACAGTGCCCGCCCAGCTGATGGGGCCAGGGGGCAGCCCAGCGAGGCCGCAGGCAGTTGTGGTGCCTCGAACAAGTGCACACTGACCCTGCACAGACGGGCCGGTAATCGGTGGCATGCAGGACAGCGTGCTCCCGGAGCACGCTGCTGACAGTGAGGGGAGGGCTCACACACCCAGGCAACACACTGGACCCGTTCCCAGAACCCCCTAGCCCACACATGGCACAGAGGCAAGGTTGCAGGTAAGGGGTACTACCCAGCTTTATTGATGGGGTGCACAGGTTTATGGACTGGGGTGTGGGTCGGGCACGGCCCTGTCGGCCACCTGGGCAATGATGCAGCGGCAGAGGGCGTCCCTGTTCTCCTTGGAGATGCGCCGGAATGCCCCGCCCTTGGCATGTTGGTACAGGGGCACGGGGCCTGCCCTCTGTACAGGTGGTGGGTTGTCCAGGGCTGTGCCTCCAGTCTCGCATACATTGTGCAGGATGCATGCCGCCAGGACAAGGATGGGGGTGTGGTCGAGGTCGAACTGACTCCTGTTCATCAGGAGGCATCAGCGCATCTTCAGGAGCCCGAAGGTCCGCTCCACCACGCTGCATGCGGATGACAGGCGCTCGTTGAACGGGCGTTGGGCAGAGTTGATTGCCACTGGATAGGCCCTCATGAGCCAAGGGCGGTACAGGTTGGGGGCGATTTCCCCGTCGAACATGCGAGTGTAGAATGGGGACACACGCAGTATACGCGCATCATGGCTCCGCCCCGACTGGCCCATGTACACATCAATAAAGTGGATCACAGATCCACGATGGCCTGAAGATTGATGGAGAATGCCTGCTTCCTGTTCATGTAGTCGATCTTTGCGTGTGGGGGCCGTATGATGGGGATGTGTGTGCTGTCGATGGCCCCAATGCAATGGGGGAACCCCAGCACCTCAAAGCCGCGTATCACCACTTCAGGATCGCGGAGCTGTATGACCCACTCGAGGAGGAGCTCCACGATCAGGTTGCACACATCATGGAGGGCCCTGTTCACGGTGGCCGTTCCCACCCCGAACTGCTCCCCCACGCTCCTGCAGGAATCAGGGGTGGCCAGCCACCACACCGCCATGGCCACTCGTATCCCACCCTTATCCTTGCAACATGGACCTGCCTGCTGTCATTCTCATCGTAACCAAGCCAAGTAGGTGCACTTGAGACCTCGCATCTTCATGAATGTTAGACCCCTTGTCTCTCCCTCTGTTCCCCTTCCTAAGTCTCTCCCCCAGCTCCTGTCTCTCAGATTGTAAGCCCTAGGGGCAGGGACCGTGTCTATTTTATTACTTTGTAAAGTGCCAGGTACACTGCTGGCACTATATAAATGTTTGTTAATAATAATAATAATAATAATAATCCCAGGAAGTGCATGTTGGTCTCCTGACTCTGTAGATGGGGGTTCAGGAGCTCCCCTAACCAGGTCAGGAGGGAGCGGGTCATCCGGAAGTGGTCCGTCCATTCCTCATCTGTCCAGGTCGTCAGCATGTTCTCCCACCAGTCGTTGGTGCAGGAACGCATCCAGTGCCATCGAAGGGTTGGAAGGGTCACGCATATGTTGAGGGACCACTGGGCCAGGACGAGCCGGGCTTGCTGGGACACTGCGGTGCTCAACATGGCATGGTGACAAGCAGCTGTCTGCCGCGCCCATCGCAACGTCGCCACCCTCCTCAGGTTCTGCCCTCCGACGCCGTGCCCCCTGGAGGACGGAGATGCCCTGGCAGGAGGAGCAGGGCCATCTGCTGGAGCACCATGCATAGCCACATGAAGGAAGTGTCCAGGATTCTCAGCAGCACGTCCCTGGGCTGTGGGGGCTCGTCCTCTGGCAGCATGGTTGTGCGGCTCCCCATTCTCGGGAACCCCCCGATGGCAAGTGCCCTGGCCTCTAAGCACACCCCTGTGTGGCCCGTGCTCCCGGCCCCCTCTGTATCCCTGGTCCACCTCTGTGTCCTCCCTGCTCTGTGTCACCGTGCTCTGCTCAACTCCATGCACCTGCCTCTACACACCATGCCCGACCACCTGCATTGGGTCGCTTATGTACTGTGTAGCCCCGTGTTAGCTGGGCACTGGTTGGTGCTGAACCAGGGGTGTGGTGAGCACTGCCACCGGGTCCCCGGTCCAGCTGATCATCCCCAAGTGTGCGCTGGCCACCTGGCGGCCGAGGGGCTGGGACTGCGGGGGACCTGTCCTGTCCGTGGGCACTGGCCCCTGCCCCGGTGCCCGTGGGCTGGCCCCTGCACCCCGGGGTACCACTACATCTGCTACCACCCCCCATCGCTAATAAAATGCTGTTCTGTGATGATCTGTCCTGCCTTGCTTCTCTGCCGGTGTTGCCACCTGGGCACCCCCTCCCCTTGGCAGCCCCCCTGCCCCCATATATGTGGTTGTGTGCTGGGGGTGTGCTTGGTGTGTACTCATGGGCACTGGGGCTGTGGGGCGGTACCCGGTTGTGTGGTGTGTGTTCGCCTGGGGACTTCCCTGCTGGGTGGTTGCACCTGCCCGTGCGCTTGTGGTGGTATTGGTGGTGGGCGGCCGGGAGTAGACCCCCGGAGCTCCCCTGTCCGTTGGTGCAGCCCCAGCCCTGCCCCTGCCCTGTTGCCCCGTTGGTGCTGTCCGTATGCAGTTGGGACGATTGATGGGTGGCAGCAACAGGGGCGCTGGGCGGCTGAGCGTGAGTAGGGGGTGTGCAGGCCCTGGCCTGTTCCCCTCCGATCCCCCTTAGTGCAGGGGTCCGGGGTGCTCTTCCGGGTACTAGCTGTGCGCGTGTGGGGTGTGCCCCTGGCACTGTTTCTGCCACCAGCCCTCCTGTGTCCCCTTCGCCCTGTTCCTTCTCTCCTGCAGCTAGTTTTCGTGCTGCTGGCGATCCTGCACCTTGGCATGATGGTCCTACAGCTGAAGCGGGCGGCATGGGACCTGTGAACGGCCGGTCGGTTGTTCGATGCCATCCGTAAGTGTGCTGCCTGTTTGCTAGGCCCTGTCCCTGTGTAGCTCCGTGAGGGTGCTGTTCCTTGGGGCTCGGTGCCAACTCTGATGGATGTCTCCTCTCTCTCTATCCCATGCAGTGCAAGCTATGATCACTGAGTGCACCTGGGAGCAGGGGGAGGTTCTCGAGCTCCTCCTGCACATCCTGGACCGGCTGCACCGGCTCGACCGCGTGCAGGCTGAGCGCTGGCACTGGGCACGGGGTCACTGGCCCTATTGACTGGGGCTTGCCCCAGGCCTGCCACTGCCAGCACTCGTTTCCCCTTCTGTTGCCCCGTCCCCCTGCACCACCCTGTTGTCCCCTGTTGCTGGTTCCCGTTTTTAATAAAGATTGTTGTGTTCCTTCACCGTGTGTGTGTAGTGCTTGGTTTTGACCTCTCCCCTTATCCAGGCGCCTGCATGGTTGCCTGGGTGGTGTGGGTGCTTTTCCCCCCCTTGTCCCTCATTGGCCATGTGCCTGTCCCTCCGTGCTTCTGTTGCCTGCCGTGTGTGGGGTGCTCTGCTGGGGGGTGGGGGGGGTGTCTCCGTGGCGCTGGGCTGTCCGGGCTCTGTGTCGGAGCTGGGCAGAGACAGCTCCTTTGTAGCAGCTGTCATCCCTGCTCCCTCCTGCCCTGCCCACGCAGGTGCTGGCGGCTTGGGGGCGGGGCCGCGTTGCGCAGCTTCATTTGCCTTCGGTCGGCCATGTTGTGCCATCACTGTGCTGGGCGGGGCTTCCCCGGCGTTCCCGGTACCAGCTGTCCATGTACTTCCACGGGTGTTTTCTGGGTGCTTCCTGGGATGGGTGTTTGGCCCCTGGGTGTTTGCCGGCCCCTCCTCTTCCCATCCCACTACCCCCCATGGCGCTGTCCATGTAACAGTCTCCCTGCTCAGTGCCGCCGGGTGTTCACTGGGTGTGCTCACCCACCCGTCCACACCCATCTCCACCCATCGGCGCTGCTGCGCCGTCCATGTAAAAAAGACCAATGTTTATGGTTATCACAAGAACTTCTTCCATTCAAGGGAGTCATTAAGGCCCGCAGGCTTCACAGTTTTCAATCTAAAAATCCCAAAGGCTTCCCTTTGAAGCAGCCTATGTTCAACCCTTTCTGTTTCATTGATTCTCTCTATTGCCCGAAAGGTCAACTCCCAAAATTTGTGATCAACTTATTCAAAATGGGACACAATGGGTGCTGAAATAATTTTCCTCTTCAAACAACTAATATGTTCCTTATTGGAACTGAGATATTTCATTAGTTTTCCTCTTCACACAACTACCTTGTTGGAACGGAGGTATTTTATTTCAGTATTCATTTTGAAGGAGCGGGTTATAAGGTCTGGTAGCTTACTTTTGGGGGCAGTAGAGAGAAATAAAGAGACAGAAATGGTAGAACAAAAAGGCTGCTTAAATTGTAGCTTTTTAAATTTTAGATAGTAATTTGTTAAGACTGTTGTTCCTAGAGATTCTTGGGAAAGGAAGACCTTTTATAAAGTATTTTGGTTTAATAAGTAATAACATACTGTTCTATAAATAAATAAATACACATTAACATTAGGGTTTCTGACCTTTGTAAGCATTTATGCTCCTACAGAGAGGACCCAAATCAAGGGGGTTTTCAATATGGTATTGTTGTTTTAAAGTTATAGGTAATGCAAAGGCCTTTAGGTTAGTTGGTATACTAAATATAGATAAGAGAATGCATTGAATTTGCTGAGAGGGTTGTCAATAGATGTGATTAAGCTGGGGCACTTGGAGGGTGGGGTTGTTGGTTTTTTTTGAGAGAGAGTATTTAAGCTTCACCTGTGTAGAAAGTTTTTTTGCTGCATCAGTGAAAAGAGCTTTTCCTGACAGAAGGTTCTTCTGATTTTTGCTGTACTGAGGAGAGTGACAGATATGTTTTTTCAATTATGTATGTGCTGGGCATGTTAACTAGGATTAGTATTATTTAACCATTATAGCATAAGTTTCTAGTTTGGTGTTTAAGCATGATATTGGTGACTAGTAAAATAGCAATGTTCTTTTATTGCTGACTTTGGTTTCAATTGATGAAGGATCCTATTGCTCCATAAGCCTTTGTATATACTCCATTCTCTCCAAAGGAACTAAAAGTCCATACTAAAAGTCATTTTTTGCTGGCAAGAGGCCAGATCTAAAGATTACAGATATACTAGTTTTTGGTTTTAATTGGCTATAAGGTAAAGGTTGATTATTTATTTAGATTTGTCCTTTAGCTTCAGGAGTGATTTAATTTCCCCCCCTGTTTTATTAGCTTTTTTGGAGAGAGTGGAATATAGATTAGGAGTTCCTCACAGTTTTTGCTAGTAAGGGCGATTATTCAAAGTTTATAGGAATGTTTTTTAAAATTGGTTATGACTCACTGATTAATTTGTTTTTCATTTCGATTTGTTGGGCATAAGGAGTGATTTTATTTTTTCCTCTGTCCTTCTGGAGATACTGAAGGATAAAAGGTGCATGTTTTTGAAGCGAACTTTGCTTTTAGTTTTTTTGGTTTTTTTTATACAGTCACTTGTGTTTGGGGTATTTTAGTCTCTCTTTTTAGACTGACTGGATAATTTGGGCATTTTTAAAGTGATTAGATTTGATATCTTGTAAAATAGCTTTATGGCTTTCAAAAAAAGTGTACTGTATCAAATTTTGGATTACAAAATAATATATATAATGTATTTTGTTTATTGTACAACCACTTGTATTTTGGGGTATTTCATTTTTGGATTTCATAGTCTGAGACTGATAAAGGATAATTTAGGTACTTGATTGGATATGTTGTAAAATGTTTGTGTTCTACAAATTATACTGTATTGTATAAATTATACTGTATTGTATTACATTTTGTATTCGGTCAGCCATCCTATGTCAAAGCCAATCTCTGTGGAAAGAGTGCGCCAGGGCTGCTTGTTCAATTTCTACATTAACGATTTAGTTTCCTATATGGCCCTTGATGATTTGCACCCTCCCAAGTTAGGTGAAAGAAGGCTGTTTTTATTACGCTATGCTGATGACACAGTGCTTGTTTCCGTGGCTCAGGTAGGCCTACGATGGAGTATGTCAAGATTTGCTCAGTACTGTCGCCAAGAGAACCTGAGTATAAATTATATGAAGACCAAGGTTCTAGTAGCAGGCAGATCAAATGTTTGACACCGGTGGTTTATTGGAGAGGAAAGAATTGAACAGGTCTCCCGCTTCAAATACCTAGGAATTGTGTTTGCCTCTTCGGGTAGCTGGCACGCCCACTATAAGGCAGCGATGCTCCAGGCCCAGAAGGCCTCAAAGGCCTTAATAAGCTTTTATTTTTCTCAGGGGGGTAAGGTGGTGGAGCCGACGCTATGCCTGTTTAAGGCGAAGGTGCTAGCGCAGCTTCTGTATGTTGTAGCTATCTGGGGCGAGGCAGTTATTTCTAAACTTGAGACGCCACAGAATATTTTCTTGCGTACCATCCTTGGCCTCCCAAAAAGTGTGCCTCAGGTAATCTTGTGAGCCAAACTGGCAATGCGCTCGGTCCAGGTACAGGCCAGGATGGCCTTATTTAAGCTCTGGTAAGGGTGGTGGTTTTCCCCCCAGAAGCCCAATCCTTGTTGTCCTTTATTTCGGGTGATAAGGTCATTGATCTTTGGGCAAGGCCAATTGAGAACGCCTATAGTGAGTTGGGTCTTGCAAGGGATTCCTTGAGACTCTGGAATCCTAAGCAGGCCTTTAGGGCTATAAAACAAAGACTTTTGGACCAAGAGATACAAGTAGAACAGGCAGCAATGTCTCTCCAGAGGGTAGCCCCCTGAGTATTGTCTTCACCCCCACAATGTGACCTCACCAGGATATATTAATTGGGTGAATGACCAGCAGAGGAGGGTTTTGACGTTGTTTTGATGTAATATGTTCCCCTCCGCTGTTGTCGAGGGGCGATATGTGAGGATGCCTAAAGAGATGAGGCTCTGCCAGAGATGTGATTTGGCTGTTTTGGAGTCTGTTGCCCATATGTTGTTATACTGCCCTGGTCTTACTGTCCTGAGGGATAAACATCTGAGCCACTTTAATGAAATCCCATGTTATTTTCCGGAGGCCCTAAGGGTGTGCTGCCTCTTGAGGGGAGATAATTTCCAGTCGCTCTAGAGCAGTAGCTGAGTTTGGAGGGGGTGTACTTTTGTTAAAAGGTTTGATGGCTGTATAGGCCATCTTCCCCCCTGCTCAAAGAAGAATTTTTGTTTGGTAGCTGGGCCTTCAATCTTTTGATTGGCCATAGGCCGAGTGTATTCATAAGGACCCCCTTTATGCCGCAGTGGGAGAAGTGTTAACCTCTGGACTGGTTGTTTACAGAGCTCTGTGGGCCCTGTGGCTGTAAGGGGATTTAAATTTGTTAGAGGGTATGGGTAATTGTGATCTAGCTAAGCAGTTCTGTTTGTGTGGGCTATTGTTTGGCTGCCTGTCCCCAGCCTAAGATTGTTGATGAATTTTCCCCAAATATAAGGGAATGATTAAGCAGGGGACAAATGTTGGCCACATAACCCCCGAGAAGGGTAAGCCAAACTCTGATTGTATTATGTATGAATTTATTGTGATGGGGCTTTTTCCCCTGAATTTTGTAATTTGTTTTGTTTTGTTTGAACTTTTTTATGGCCTATGGCCAACAATAAATTACTTACTTACTACTACATTTTGTATTATAGAGTAATTATATTGTATTATATATTAAAATGTAATGTATTCCAGATTCACGTTATTCTGAAGACCAATAGGTTGAAACATGTCAAAGATTGTGGATTCTGGATTGACCTTCATATGATGTGTACACTATTGCATTTATTTGGTGCAACGAGATTTAATTCTTGATGCAGATCATATTTGACTTTCGTTATGTTAAATTACGTTTGCATTTATAACAATTCCCTTTGTATTGTTGCTGCTGACCATGAAATAGAGTCAGATATCATGAACCACAGAGGCTAGTCCAGGGCCGGAGGAGCAACTATGTAGCTGGTGTGACAGAGAACTGAGACCAAACTGTTGACACGTACGTCTCCTCCTTATTTGGGATGTTAAAGAAAGATACTTCCTCAGAGTATCAAATCATACAGGTCTTACATCAGAAAGACGCTCCACCCCAGAAGAAACTGTCTTATCTTGGGAGATGGCATTGTACTATGCAGCAATCTGACACTAGATAAGAAATGGGCAATGACAGATAATGGACACAAGCAATCAGATCCCAAAGAGAGGGTATAAAACAGCATTTCCCAGACTTTTGATACCTTGGCACACTTTTTTCTGGATTAAAATTGGTGGCACACTTCACTCTTACACCCAAAAGGTTGTATGTGTGTGTAACATTACATAGTTTTATCTAATGTATAGTTATTAGATATTATTATTAAATGTTTAAAATACCCCAAAAGAGTATTTCTGAGGCACACGTCTGCTGCTCTTGTGGCACACTAGCATGCCTTGGTACACCCGTGGGGAATCACTGGTCCAACCCCATCCTGGATGGGTTGTGACTACCCTAACAGAACCCTGAGAGATCTATCCTTTTAAAGTAATATTGCACAACTTGTCTTGCTAAATAAAATCTCACCAAAATGCACCATCTACAGCCAGGTGCTCCCCACCCACCTGATTCTCCTGAATTCATCCCTTCCCATATCGAGCAGTTTCTGCTAGTCCTGCCCCCTCACGGCTAGGAATTGCTCCCCAAGGAGGCAGAAAGGCCACAGGATAAGCCATTTGTGCAAGATAGAGCATAAGCAGCACGTGCAAATATTCAGAGGCAGTGAAATTAAGACACAAGAGCCCTTGGTGGACGACACTGCATCAGGCTCAGAAGTGATTGTCAGGCTGCATTCACATGAACCATTTCTCCCAGCAATTTAATTACCTGTGTGAGAGTACTGGTGCACCTTATCATCCTTCACAAATGCTGCCAAATCTCCCTACCCCACATTAAATCTTGCCAGGCGTTATTCCTCTAACAGCTGCTAACAATCCATCATTCTCAGCAGCTGTTGTCTCCCTCTTTAGATGGGGGGCCATTTGTTACATGAAGGAGACGGAGTTAAACATCGAAAGCAGCAGCAGCCTGGGAGCTGAAGCAGTGCACTTTGTGGAATGCCAATGCTGGCTCAAAGAAATGACTTGAAGTGGGAGTGTGTATGATGGCCACCCAGAATGTCCCCCAAAACACATCTCTATGACAGTGGAGGAATCAGAAAGGGCAATAAAAGTGAACTGTCTTTCACACATTATCAGCAATGTGTGGAAGGGGCTTGCCTCCATTGTTAAATCTCAGTTTGCAGCTCATCAGTTGTGGGTGCTTGTGAAGGATCTTGTGAGCCAAATCGTTTACATGAGCAATAAAAATGCAGGGAAAGCAATCTGTGCTGCATTTTATGACTTGTGTAAATGTAGCCTGTATGCATGTTCATCCAGAGCTGGACATAGGCACTGTATGTGTGCATGCATTCAAACACATATGGAGAAGAGCTACCCGTCTCCCCAGCACAACTGACCTAGCTAGAAAAGCTAACAGGAGCCTAACTCTTTCACTAACTCCCACAAATACAAATCATCTAGAAGCAAGGCTGCCAAAAAAGCACAACAGCAGTAGCATTGGGTGCTTTTAAACAGATGGCACCCACCGCTCTGCTCCACCTCACACCCGGGCAGCCTGTCCATGCAAAGACAGGCCATGCCACCAGACATGCAGGGGGAGCAGAAGCGGAGCAGGCAGCGCCAGCGGAGCAAGCTGCCCAAATTTGGGGCACCAGCTACAGGCAGAGCAGCAGTCCGCTTCAGCTCCATGCTTGGCTGGGAGTAGCCCTGGGCAATGCAACAGAGCTGAGGGTGGCAGCCTAGAGCATTGGATGACCTGCCCGCAGCTCTATGGTGTGGGAGAGGGGAACACCAAATAAGAGGAAAGGCACGCTAGGAAGTGTAGTCTGGGCTACCCCACTCTGAATGTATGGCCCTGGGGAATTTTCCCTGCCTAAGGGCCATGCTCAGACTGTGCTGCGTGTTGCATATAATCTGTCAGCCAGCTCCAAAAAGTGAATGAGTCTCATAGCTTTAGACCACAGCCAAGTCACCAAAGGCTAGAGACGACACTAATGGCCAAGCTGCAGTCCTTGATGAGCTGACAGCACTTGTATCCTAAAGTCACTGCTACTCTAAATGAGCCAACAGCACCTGCCATCCCATATTGGCCCTGGCAGGAGCAGCCCCATATTTGCTCCCAGAGAACTTACTCCCCTCCCAGAGAACCTAAATCAGTAGACTGTGTTGCTTGGCCCAGGAGGGTGGGTACCCTTCCCCACAGCCACTGTTCTGGGAGGCCATGGGGAATTGCAAGTCCTGGCAGGGGAGGCCCAGTGCGTATCTCCTCCTCAGGGCATAGCACACTGGTGTAGTGTGATAAACTGGTATGCATGAGAAATTAGTACTTTCTACTACTGAATATGCGTAGATTGAGCATGCTCCGCAACAGCTACTGAAGCCACCTTCCCTTATCTTCACCTCAGCTCCTGTGATTAATACATCCATTCAAATTGTGAGCAGCAGGGGTCTACTGCAGGAAAAAAGGAGCTGGAATTATGCAGGGGACACATTACAAAATCTGTGACCTTCAATCCATAAACCCTCTTAACTTTGCTTCCACCCTCTCCCCACATCTATCATCTGTCTTCTCTTCCACCTGCCCAGACTCTGCTGTCTCTGCCTTCAACTCATCCCTTTCTTCCATGCTTGACTCCCTTGCAGTTGCTCCCCTCTTACACTGTCCTAGGCTCACCCATACTATCTGGCACCTCTGATCCTGCTCTTGAGCTGCCACATACTTCTGGAGGAATTCTCATGAGTTTCCTGACTTCATCCACTTTAAGTTTGCACTATCTGCATTTAGTGATGCCCTTTCCCTGGCCAAAGTTCGCTATTACTCCACGTTAACTGAAACTCACTCCTGCATCCCTCGCCGTCTCTTCTCAACATTTGCTTCCCTTCTGAAGCCTCCCTGTCCTTCCACGCCTTCCTCTCTCTGCACAGGATCTTCTCTCCTTTTTCAACAAAAAGATTGATAAACTCTGCCTTGCTATTGCTTCTCAACCCTCCCCCTCCCCATTTCCTTCCTGCTGTTCCCCCTCCTGCCTCTCTTCTCCTTCTCCCCAGCATCCCTTGACAAGGTTACCTCCCACCTCTCTTCATCCAACCCCTCTACCTGCCCTCTTGATCCCATCCCCTCTCACAGTGCGATTGCCTCCACCACTGCACCTTCTCTGCTGCACGTCATCAATCTCTCCCTCTCTACTGGGTCATTTCCACTGGCTTTCTCTCCCCCATCCTTAAGAAAGCAACTCTTGACCCCTCTAACCCTTCCAGCTGTTGCCCCATTTCACTCCTACCATTCCACTTCCAAACTCCTGGAGTGAGTGGCCTACACACCCTGTCTTGATTTCCTCTCTTCTAATTCCTCCCTTGACCCACTTCAATCGGGCTTCCGTCCTCTCAACTCAACTGAGACTGCCCTCGCCAAAATTACTGATGGCCTTCTCTTAGCTAAGCCTAAGGGCCTCTACTCTGTTCTTGTCCTTCTTGATCTCTCTGCTGCCTTTGACACTGTCGACCATGGCCTCCTCTTGGATTCGTTACGCTCCTTTGGTTTCTGGAACTCTATTCTCAACTGGCTCTTTGTATCCCTTGAAGTGCTCCTTCAACGTTTCTGTTGCTGTACCTCTATGTTGTTCCCCCTTTTCATGGGAGTTCCCCAAGGCTCTGTCCTGGGCCCTCTTCTCTTCTTAAGTCTTTCTCTGGGTAAACTCATTGAATCTCATGGCTTCCAGTAACACCTGTACACTGATGACACGCAACTCTCTCTCTCCACTCCTGTGCTCTCCTCCTCCATCCAGTCTCGTATCACTGACTCTCTCTGACCTCTCTGCTTGGACGTCTCACTGCCAACTCAAGCTTAATATGACCAAGACTGAACTCCTCATCTTTCTCCCAAAACATTCCCCTTGTACTTTCCTCTGTTTCCATTGAGGGCGTTGTCATCCAGCCTGTCCGTCAGGCACATAGCCTGGGATTCATTTTTGACTCCTCCCTCTCTTTTACGCCTCAGATCCAGACTGTTGCCAAATCCTGCTGCTTTGCCTTGTGTAATATTGCTAAAATCTGGCCCTGCCTTACTGTTGCCACTGCAAAAACCCTAGTCCACGCTCGTCATCTCTCATCTTGATTACTGTAACAGCCACCCCGAGCTGTTTCAGGAGGGGCGGGGTATAAATGTGAATGAATAAATAAATAAATAAACAAACTTCCTCCTTACTGGTCTCCCCTGTTCTGATCTCATCCCCCTCATCTCTGTTCAATGCTCTGCTGCCAAAGTCGTCCATCTTGCCTGTCGCTTTGACCACATTCAGCCCCTCCTATCCGCCCAACACAGGCTCCCTTTATGGGAACACATTTGAGACACGCTCTTGGTCTTCACCTTAAAGGCTCTGCATGGCCTTGCTCCCCCATATATCTCCGCTCTTGTATCCTGCCACATTCCTGCCCAGGAGTTTTGCTGCTCCTCTGCCCTCACCTGCTTTCAACTTCCATGCTCATCTAAACATTTTTGCCCCTTCTCTCTTGCTACCCCCCAGGCCTAGATCTCTCTCCCTGGATACATTTGTTCTGATCCTACCCCCCAGCTTTCAAGAAAACCTACCTCTTCCATTAGGCTTTCCCTGGTTGTGAGTCAAAAGGCTTGTCATGAATGAAATTGCATCCTCAAACCTCCCTCACTCAGGATCTCTTTGCTGTAACTAAGTTAAGCACATGCACCTGCATTTTCTCAACCTTATGAATGTATCCTTGATGTTCACCTCTCCCTCATCTCCCCATTCCTTGTGTCTCTTAGATTGTAATCCCTTTGAGGGTAGGGACTTGTCTATAACTACTGATTGTATAGTGCCAAGTAAACCAGTGTGCTATATAAATAACAGGGGTGTAGCATCCATTGAGTGAATCCGGCAAAAATCCGGGGGCCGCTAGGCACCAGGGGCCACTGCCTGGCCTCACAGGGGCAGCCCCACGCCTGGGCTGGGTGAGATCCAGATGCAGGGCACCCCCACATCCCCATCCCTCACCTGCCTCTGCCTGCTAGTAGCGCCACAGCAGCTACTCCTCCTCCCCATGTGAGTGATCAGAAGGTTGTTGCCTTGTAAAGAAGGTTCTTCGAGATGGCTCCCAACATTCTCACAACTGGGTTGTGCACGCTCACCCTATTCAAATAACAGACCAAGTGATGGTCTCGAGCTCCTCTAGTATAAAAAGCTCTCTCCCTCTCAGAATGACAGTTCCTTCCAACCCTTTCTAGGAATATATAAGAAAATTCCATGTGGGGCTGGAAGGGTGGGTGTTGTGAGAATGTTAAACACCATCTCGAAGAACCTTGTTTACAAGGCAGCAACCTTCTGTTCGTCAAGTGGTTCCTCACAGGCTGTTTTTACACAGCTCTGCGGGCTGGGGTGGGTTCACGGGCACACCAGTGCATGGGTGGGGTGTGCACACAGCTGCACATGCATCCCCACTCACCCCCCACTCATCCGCATCCACAGAGCAACCGCTGTTTTCCCTGGTTGCTCCGTGCACGGGGACGAGATGGGGGTGAGTGGGGATGCGTGTTAGGCGGGCATGGACACACACCTCATTCACCGCAAGCACACGCGCCATATCATTCACGTGGGGCTCTGCTACCCATGAACACACAGAAATCTACATGTTCATGGGTGGGAGAGGCCCGTATAAAAAGAGCCACTTCTCACAATTGTCTTTATTATTATTATTATAAATATTTATATAGCACCAGTATAGTGTGACCTGGTGCTATACAGGTCCAGGTCTATGTGCTATACAGGTCCAGGTCTATGTGCTATACAGGTATAGGTCTATGTGCTGTACAGAACATAGAAATAGACGCAGTCCCTGCCTATGACTTACAATCTAAAAGACAAGGAGGGGGAGACAGGGAGAGGGGACAATGGGCGAGATAGGGGAGAAGACCAACTAACATTCAGGCGGATGCGAAGTCTCAGGTGCGTGTGCTTGGCTTGGTTACAATCAAGTGGGGTTGCAGCAGTCTGCAGCGGCTGTCTCTTATACACATCTAGATGTGTTTTACGCCTCAGATCCAGACTGTTGCCAAATCCTGCTGCTTTGCCTTGTGTAATATTGCTAAAATCTGGCCCTGCCTTACTGTTGCCACTGCAAAAACCCTAGTCCACGCTCGTCATCTCTCATCTTGATTACTGTAACAGCCACCCCGAGCTGTTTCAGGAGGGGCGGGGTATAAATGTGAATGAATAAATAAATAAATAAACAAACTTCCTCCTTACTGGTCTCCCCTGTTCTGATCTCATCCCCCTCATCTCTGTTCAATGCTCTGCTGCCAAAGTCGTCCATCTTGCCTGTCGCTTTGACCACATTCAGCCCCTCCTATCCGCCCAACACAGGCTCCCTTTATGGGAACACATTTGAGACACGCTCTTGGTCTTCACCTTAAAGGCTCTGCATGGCCTTGCTCCCCCATATATCTCCGCTCTTGTATCCTGCCACATTCCTGCCCAGGAGTTTTGCTGCTCCTCTGCCCTCACCTGCTTTCAACTTCCATGCTCATCTAAACATTTTTGCCCCTTCTCTCTTGCTACCCCCCAGGCCTAGATCTCTCTCCCTGGATACATTTGTTCTGATCCTACCCCCCAGCTTTCAAGAAAACCTACCTCTTCCATTAGGCTTTCCCTGGTTGTGAGTCAAAAGGCTTGTCATGAATGAAATTGCATCCTCAAACCTCCCTCACTCAGGATCTCTTTGCTGTAACTAAGTTAAGCACATGCACCTGCATTTTCTCAACCTTATGAATGTATCCTTGATGTTCACCTCTCCCTCATCTCCCCATTCCTTGTGTCTCTTAGATTGTAATCCCTTTGAGGGTAGGGACTTGTCTATAACTACTGATTGTATAGTGCCAAGTAAACCAGTGTGCTATATAAATAACAGGGGTGTAGCATCCATTGAGTGAATCCGGCAAAAATCCGGGGGCCGCTAGGCACCAGGGGCCACTGCCTGGCCTCACAGGGGCAGCCCCACGCCTGGGCTGGGTGAGATCCAGATGCAGGGCACCCCCACATCCCCATCCCTCACCTGCCTCTGCCTGCTAGTAGCGCCACAGCAGCTACTCCTCCTCCCCATGTGAGTGATCAGAAGGTTGTTGCCTTGTAAAGAAGGTTCTTCGAGATGGCTCCCAACATTCTCACAACTGGGTTGTGCACGCTCACCNCTTGAAAGCAGAGGGGAAGGAGCCTGTGGAAAGGGAGAGATTGATGACATGTAGAAGTGGTCTTACTTATACTATCTTAGGTAGGAATTTAGGATGTAAAGCAATATCTATTCTATCTTGGAAAATAAATCTGCAAATATGGCTCTGAGATTATTATGGCTGCTATTTCACTAACGCTTCTTAATGAAGTTATTGCTAACAGGAATACTGTCTTTAAACCCCACCCCATAATGAATTCATTTGCAGCCCCCATATAATAAACTCATGCTCCGCCAGGGGCGCAAATGAACTGGTTATGGGGTGGTGGCAGCATGAATTGATTATCGGGGCACAACTGAACTGGTTATATATGTCTCTCTTCATGGCATAATGCGCTTAATAGGCTGGCTGCATTTTGGGTGTCGTGTGTCTGATAGCAGCCCGCCCAGGCCCGCCAGCAGGACACAAAGAGGGGGGGCCCATCATGACTTCTTGGCCAGGGGTCCATTCCACCCTAACTACACCCCTGAAGAAAAATAATAATAATAATATCAACAACTACACACTGTGCAGCTTCTGCAACAAAAGATAACCTCCCCACCGAGTACAACATGAAACTGAATGTGACAGCAGACTACCATACCACAGTAAACTGTGCAAAACTTAGGCAGACTGATCAAGTACAGAGTCAGTGATGAGAAATTAGAGACAACAGGAGACACAAACCACACTCTAAACAGAGAGGAAATAATATACAACAGGTGTTGCCCTGCAGGTATCCCCCCCCTCCCCCCCCCGTTGCTCCCTTGTAGCGCAAGGAAGCAGAGATGGGGATCTGTACACAAAAATAAGGGATGGACCCATGTCACGGATCCATGATCTGAACCCTTTTCATCCTGAGCACACCCACCCCAAGCCGTCTCTCCGAGCGCCCCCCATCTATGTCAAGCTGACATCCACAGGTTCCACAGGGCACACTCTGAACTGCTCGCCTGTTCCCTCTTCCCACCAGAACCAGTAGCATTCTCCCTCCCAGCCAGAGACAGCTGGCTATCTTTTTTGTTTGGTTGGTTTTTTGCAGACATTTTTGCTGCACTAGGCATAACATTTGCTGTTTTCCCTGCACTGTGCGCACACAATGTGCATGCCTTGTGCATGCACCTCCTGCAAAACATGCACATGTTATACATGCAATACTTGTGCATAACAGGCACTGAGGGACTAGTGGCTCCTGCTTCCACCGCCTCTGATAGCAACAGCAGTAGCATCCAGTAGCAACAGCAGTAGCGTCCGTTCTTACCTGATGGATGGCAGAGCTGTGCTGCATGCCAGCATCACTCTGACTTTTCCCAGCTCCCACTGCTGGGTCTCACGAGAGGATACGAAAAGGGCTCCGCACAGCCCAACTGCTCATTCACTGCCTCCTCCTGCTATTGCTGCTGCTGGGGAGGCAGAGGCACGGCTCTCCCAACCCCTCAGGTAAGAGGAGACACTGCTGCTGCTACCTGGGCACTGCTGCCTGTCCTAAAGATTACTGATTCCCTCAGCTGCTGGCCAGCTCTTTGTTCCAAGCCGAGGCAGCAGACAGCAACTAAGCCTGGTGTTTGGTTCCCGCCCTACTCTAACTGGTTCCAGCTACAACTGCATCACAGCTAGATCAACCTGCATTAGCTGACTGGGGCTGTGCTATGACCCATTTGTGGCTCCAGCTACTGTAACAGCAGCACATAAACCTTGTGTAAGTTGTATTGCGGTTTCCCTTGCTCACATGCAACTCGTACAATTCCCACGTGCATCTGAACTATAACTTTCTCTCCATACGACAACATAGAAACTTCAAAACATCATAACTTAAGAACTATACAATGGATTTTAAAAATCCAAACTCAGGAAATTATTATAATGCACACTTGAATTTTCAAGACTTCTACATCTCCTGATGAATAACTTTAAATGCACTTTTTTGCATCAAGAGAAATTCATCACAAAAACAGGGGGAAAAAGAGTTCTACCTCACATTTTCAAACTCTTATAACTTGGCCATTTCTCACACGATGTGTCTGAAATTTGGACAGCTTCTACCCCCTCACCTAAGCAACCCTCCTTACAAATTTTCACATGGATAGGATAATAATCTCATTTTATAACGAACAGAACTTACGTGATTTAACAGAGTGCAGGCCACCTTAACTATAGAGAAGCTCATGTGACTCTAAAACAAATTTTTTTTGGTCAGGGAACAGTCCAAATTACAGATGGCTAAGGATTTGCAAATGTCTGGCTGTGTGTGTCTAGACAACACACACTCTTGCAAGATTGGGTGGAGAGACCCTGGCTGCAAGAACAGTAGCCTGTGAAGATTACAAGTGGAGAAATCGAGTCACAGTTTTGAGGTGCAGAGAGATATTGGAGTGAATTCTAATTCCTCATTAGTTTCCACTGTGTGAATCATTACACTTGCTAGCTTCAATGGGTAAAAACAGACATGCAACTTAACTCATCTTTAACATTTCTTATAAATGTTGCAGGGCTCCATAGGGTGTCAATACAGCCCTGTAACATGCATAAGAAATGTTAAAATGGAGTTACGTACATGTCTGTTTTCACCCAATGAGATCCATGCAGGAGTAACACTAGGCAGAGTAGCAATAGTGGGCAAACTCAGGCCATTCCCTGTGCACAAAAAGGGAGCGCATCTCTCTCTGGGGAGTACCAGCAAAGTCAGCAGCCTAATTCTCAGAGTCAACTGCAGGATTTGGATGCGTCTGTCAAACATATTTCTTGAGGAGGATTCAATGTACCGAGTGTTCCTGTATTATGTCTGCTGGCAGAAGGAACATGTGGGCATCAGTGAAGTTTTGCCAAATCCCTTTCCTTCAGCACAAGAATCACCTTGTTCTAGCCTGGCAGCATGTTTAATTCAATCAGAGAAGGGGATGCTGCATGTTTCCAGGGGAGAACAATTCTGAGCTTGGGTAGAAGAGCTCCAGCTTCCTGGTTCAGCTTCCTACCCCAACTAGCATGGACTGCATTAGGCAAAGCAGGCTCTGGTCAATGACTTTGTTCTCATGACCCACTCACCACACACTGAAAATGAAAGACATGGATGGTGCATCCAGGCAGGATTCAGACTGGAGAGACAACAGGAAGGGCACCCGAGACAAAAGTCTATAATTTATATAATATTACATGCTTATGCTTATCAGAAATATAAGAACATAAGTGCCATACTGGGTCAGACCAACAGTCCATCTAGCCCAGCATCCTGTCTCTGACAGTGGCCAATCACGGTGGCTTGGGAGAAGCACCCAACAGGTCACAATGGGGGATCCAGTCCCTGTTTTCCCCCAGTTCCCATGATGTTCCCTGATCCTGTCTGGCTAATAGTTGCTAATGGACCTATCTTCCAGAAACTTGTCCAAACCTCTTTTAAACTCAGCTATAATACTGGCCCTCACCACATCCTCTAGCAGTAGATTCCACAACCCAATTATACGCTGAATGAAAAAATATTTTCTTTTATTTGTTTTAAACTTGCCACCCATGAGTTTCATGAATGGCCACCACGGCAGGGGTGAATGAAATGTAACTTCTGTTCACTCACCCCTGCCGGTGGTGGAATCCATTCCCACCCGAATGCAGTGGCGANCCAAACTGAAGAGTCCCAACCCACCAAGCCTCTCTGCATCCAAGTTATATTGTAGACAGAGGGTAATTTCAGATGTGACAAATCCAAGGTTCACCACACCTGAACCACACTCAAACGCGGCCTGCGTTTGACTGTGGTGAATGTCTGTTTGCTACCCGCCAGATGTTCACCACAGTCAAACGCGGAAGACGCTTGCATTCACCACACTTCTGGACCCGAGGACGCGAGCGGGTCCAGAAGTGTGGTGAATGGGCACCACGGCAGGGGTGGATGAAACGGAACTTCTGTTCACTCACCCCTGCCGGTGGTGGAATCCATTCCCTCCCGAATGCAGTGGCGAGTGCGTCGGATTGGCCGCCCTTGCTGTCCGGCGGGGGGGGAGGGCCGTTGTGTAACGCAGGGGGTGGGGCCGTGCGGCAGCACGCTGCACTGCCCGGCCCGGTCCGCCCCCTCCGGGAGCCGCGTTCCCCATCAGACATTACGCCGGGCCCCATTCACCACAGGCCATGGTTCGCCGGTCCCCGCAGCCCAGGGTGGAGCGGCGCACATCTGTTGGCGCGCCCCTTCACCCCGGGCTGTGGTCCAAACCACCTCACGGCCCGTCGTGACTGGGGCCCGGCGTAACGTCTGAAATCACCCACTGTAAACTTTTACTATTGAAGGTTCTACAGAATGGTTAAAATAGTTCAATCTGGTAAAAAAAACAAACAAAAAACAACGGAGCAAAGTGAGGGTACAATCATTTCACCGTGCTCCCCACAACCTCAAAGAACAAGCTGTTGGTGGGGAATGCCATAAACAGATGGCTGCTGAACGGACGGGTGGAAAAAGCCCAATCCCAGAAACATGGGGGGCCGGAGAGCAACCCAGCAACAGAGGGTGAGGGGCAACAAGGCTCAGGAGGCCCTAAACATGGGGAGCTGGAGAGCACCCAAGAAAGGGAGGGAGAAGGGCAACAAGGCTCGGAGAGTCCCAAACAGGTTGCACCTCAACCACCAAACCCCATGGGGGATCAGGCCCTATCTGAACCCCAAGCTCAGCCAGAACAGGTGGCCGGGACAGGGCCAGAAAGGGACCTGGAGAGTTCTGACCCAAATGGGGAGGAGCAAGACAGGGACCCAAGGTTAGAATTCGCAAGGAAAAACTTGACTGCAACACAAACTGAATTCAGAGTAGAACTGACAAAGGATGTCAGTCTACAGGGAATCAGAGAAGCAGCCGAGAAGGGAAACCCAACTGCATCACATGGAGTAAGATACTCCTGGGAACATGGGTTACTTTATAAGAACCTACCCCAGGGAAGTGATGGGAAGGGGCAAGATCAACCCAAGACACTAGTAGTGCCCAAAAAGTTCAGAGAGGACTTGCTTAAATTGGCACATTCCTCTCCCTTTGCTGGACACCTAAGGGTTAAGAGAACACTGCAAAGGCTACAATCAAACTTTGATTGGCCAGACATGAAAGCAGATGTTACAGAATTCTGCAAAGTGTGTGACTCCTGCCAAAGGTACAAGAAAGGGAACGACCCAAAAAAAGTGCCCTTACACCCCCTCCCTATTATTGAAGTGCCTTTTTATAGGGTGGGGATGGATATTGTAGGTCCCATGAGAAAAGCCTCCACCTCTGGGAAAAAATACCTACTAGTTGTAGTAGATTATGCCACCAGATATCCCGAAGCTGCAGCACTGAGGAATGTGGACACCCCCAGTATAGCAGACGCATTAATGGATATTTTCAGTAGAGTGGGTTTTCCCAAACAGATCATAACAGACAGAGGGGCAAATTTCCTCTCCAATATCTTCCAACAGCTCTGGAAGATATGTGATGTGAAGCACATAAAGACAGCTCCATATCACCCCCAAACAAACGGGCTAGTGGAAAGATTTAATGGGACCCTGAAGCAAATGCTAACTAACTTTATGAGCAACAGAGCAACTAATTGGGACAAACTGTTGCCATACCTCCTATTTGCATACAGGGAAATACCCCAGGAATCTACTGGCCATTCTCCCTTTGAATTGCTATTTGGGAGGAATGTGAGAGGTCCCCTAGACCTGGTAAGAGGTTCCTGGGAAAACTTTGAAGAAACTGAAGGACAACCTGTAACCAGATATGTCCAGCAATTCAGAGAGAAAGTAACCTCCATGTTAAAGGAGGCCCAAGGGAACCTGGCCAGCAGCCAAGAGGCCCAAAAGATAACATATGACAAGAAAGCCAAAGACAGATCTTATAAACCCAGGAGACACCGTGCTGGTTATGAAACCAACTAAAAAGGTGGGAGTGCAAGTCATTTGGGATGGCCCATATCATATAATTGATAAGAAGAATGCCATCACTTATTATGTGAACAAACCTAACCCCAGAACACAGGCACAAGAGTTTCACATAAATAGAATCAAAGATTACCATGATAGGAACATACAGGCTTGTTTAGCTGCAGTGGCAGAAGGAGATGCCACAGAGGATGGCTTGAATGACCACCTACCAAACCTCCCGCAGGAGAGCCAGGGAACTGAATCTCTGGAGGAAATTGGCATTTCCACAGACCTCAGCACCTCCCAAAGGCAAGACATGATGCAACTCCTTGCAGGAATACAAAGGAATCTTTTCAAACAAACCTGGTGAAACAGATATTATTGTGCATGCTATTGACACAAACCAAAAGGTCCAGTCAAATCTGGTCCATTCCGCAGAAATGGGAAAATTCAGAGACAGATCCACCAAGAGATCGAGGAAATGTTGAAACTGGGTGTCATACAGGTCTGAGTCCATGGGCGAGCCCTGTGGTTTTAGTGCCTAAACCTTATGGCTCCATAAGGTTCTGTGTTGATTATCGCAAACTAAATGCCATTACTGTATCAGATGCCTATCCCATGCCTAGAACCGATGACATGATTGAAAGGATTGCCGGGGCTAACTATCTGACCACCCTAGACATGAGCAAGGGGTATTGGCAGATTAAGATGAACCCTGGGGACAGGTCCAAAGCAGCATTCATTACTGACAAGGGTCTGTATGAATTACTGACAAAGGCCTGTACAAGGGCACTGTGGTACCTTTTGGGTTAAAGAACAGTGGGTCTACATTCATGAGGTTAATGGATCACATCCTAGAAGGGATGCGCGATTTTGCCTTATCTTATATAGATGACTTGGTGATTTACAGTGAAACGTGGGATACACACGTAAACACGGTACTACACACGTTAAGGAGGCAGGACTAACTATCAAACCAGCAAAGTGTAAAGTTGCTATGGGTACCGTTACATACCTAGGCCACGAGGTGGGAAGTGGCAAATTGTGTCCTCGAAAAGACAAAGTAGAGACTATTTGCTCCTGGCCTTCACCCACAACCAAAAAGCAAATCCAAAGGTTCATGGGCATGACTACTTACTTTCGCCGCTATGTCCCACACTTCAGT
>QEPC01009242.1:1595902-1629464 GCA_003113815.1 Sphenodon punctatus
CCCCCCCCCCAATTTACTCACCTCACCAGCGCAGCAGAATTCGATGGCGCGCTGGCTTCTTGGAGGAGGGGAAGAGCCTAAGAGCAGCCTGCGTGGCAGCTCCCAGCCCCCCCCCTTCCCATACAGCCCAGTCGGCTGCGCGGGGGGCCCGGTCGCCTGCATGTAGCGCCCGGGTAAGACTTTTAGCCCTGGGCGGCCCTGCAATGAAATAGTGCCCCCTGCGGCACTATTTAATTGCAGGGTTCCCTTTATGCGGGATGGACGGCGCTTCTAGCCACCCATTCAGCATAAAGGGAGAACATCTCCCTTTTTGTCCTCCCAAGGCTTCCTTAGGAAGCCTTCAAGGGGGGTGGTGAGTCACTGGTTGTGTGTGCGCGTGCGCACAGACAACCGGTGAGAATGTCGGAGCCATCGAAGAACCTTGTTTGGAGGCACAGACCTTGAAGGTTGTTACCTCGCTAAACAAGTTTCTTCGAGTTGGCTCTGCACATTCACCGCGGTGCCGTTTGTTTGTTTTTTTTTTAAAAAAAGTGTGTCGGCTGGGGCTCGAGGGCCAGGTAGCGAGTCTGGCAGCGGCTCCTGGGGGGCCATAGCCAGGAGGGGCATTGCCCCATACACCCTAGGGGGCGCACCACCACAGCTTGAAAGGACTCTGAGAGGAGCAGCAGCAATGGTCACCCATTTCAGGCAGGTGACTGTGACTGCCGCTCCATGAAGGAAGACGTTTGTCTCAGAGAATGCAGCACACCCCAGCCTGCAATGACATGCTCCAGCTGCCTGGAAGGGTTAGATTACATTCTGGGCATAGTTGATCCTTTTTGTGTTGTAGAGAGAAAAAGGGATTAGACTTTGAGCCAAGGTCCAAACAATGAGCTTAGAGCTTGAAGTAGCCTTGCCACCAAAAGGCATGAGGGAAGAAGTAGTTAGACCAGTATCCTACACTAGGAATGTACTGCAGGGAACACATTTCCTCTAGCTTCCAGGGGCTGGACAGTTAGAATGAGGAGGACTGTTCCATCCTGGGACTCTCCAGCTTCAGGGGAAGCTAACCAGGCTGACTGGAGAGATGCTGGTTTTCTCCAGAAAGGCTTCCAGATCTGCCACCTGTAAAATGTCAAAGGCAAACCAGTCCTATACTATTAGTATTACAATTTGTTCTTTGGGCGCTACCAAGCAGATAAGCAGCAGTCGGAGAGAGAATACAGCCTGGATACATCACAAACTGTCTCACTGTCTGGCCTCCCATCCATGGCACTTCTGCTGACACAACTACCTGCAAGCAAACTAGAGAAAGCAGCCCTTAAACAGTCTTAGGCTTACTCTCCCCACAGACTCATACAGCTAGTTAAATCAATGCCTTCACTCAGTAACAAGCTTATACTGAAGCGTTTAAATTAGACCAAAGTAAGTGTATTCAAATAACCCTTGGCGCTATATTAAATCAGTTTAAAATCACATCTAGAGAGTGGTTGCTGTGTTGGTCCCAATCATAAAAGATGGAAATCACCTGAAAGCAGTTGAGGTGATATTTTTTATTAGACCAACTGTAGTTGGCAAGGTAATGGAAGTTTTCGGGCTATGCATGTAACAACATTTTCTAGTCAGGGACGAGCCTGCATAACCTCACCAACTACAGTTGATCTAATAAAAGATATCCTCACCTAAACTACTTTGACTCCATCTCTAAGACCACATCATCAGTTAAATGAAACCCTTCAAATCAGCATTGTCAGAGATCGTGGCTTGAGCACCTAATGCACATGCTCTTGCCTGAGTCAATGGGGATGGGTAAAGCCTGCCAAGAACTTTGGTGCCAGAGGGTGCAGGAGTCAAAAGCCTTCCAAGCAATCCCTAACTGCCTCAGAGACTGCTCAGAAAGACACAGCCTGCAGCACCAAATTCCCCTCCTAACTGACAAAGCCTCTATTTATACAACAATACAAAGAGCCACCCATCAGTGCCACACACCCCTGGAGGCAGGCCCTGCTCTCAGTCACACCTTAGCAAGGCCATAATCAGGAAGCAAATGGTCAGAAATATAGGTTCCATGGGAAATTTGTGGTACAATATTGGGGTATGGTTTGTCATGAAGATCTCTCCCCCAAGGATTGGAATTCACATGTTACCAAGTCCACAAGTAATGCCGGGGGGAGGATCAAAATGGCCAACGACCCTTGTTCAGTAAATTGGCTATATCTCCGGCATTAATGGTCGTAGAGCAACCATTCATAGCTCAAATTAAAGGTAATTTTATGCTCTTTAATGTTTATATAGGGTGCAAATTGATTTTAAAAAATCAGTTAAAGTGCTATATGAAAAAAAAACATTCTTCCTACACATTGACACACTTTAATATTATAGTATGTACTTTAACTGTAGCAAATGAATACAACCCAATTCAAACAACATAAACATGTTTATAAGTAATGTTAGATACATTTTCTTTGCAATATAACACGTTGATTTCATGGAGGATACACCTGATGGAAAAAACACCACTCATGCAACTGCACTTGCAATTTATCAACAAAAACATCCAGATGACAGTCCACCAGTCTTACACCTGATAAAATAATCCAACTAATTTACTAGTAGATTTCCCAGACATTGTTACATCAATAAAAGACTGTGCCTTACAACCAGTAAAACCAATGCCCGTGTCCAGCTTATCCAGATTTTATCCCATTCACAGCTGCTGTTGATCCAAATAATTATACAAAAATTCGGCTTATAGCAAAGACAATGGCGAGTACCAACGAAACTTGTACAGAACCTATTACTGACAATGATGGTCATGGAGACAGTAGTCAATTATATACAGTTTGAAACATTCCTACATGGTCTGCATATAATTCCCATATACACAGTGCCCTTCCTCAGACTAGGGTACATGCAGCACCACTCATACCTGCACCATCAACATCATGGTCAACACTGTTAACAGTTTTACTACAGGCACAGAGTATTAATTATACTGTATTAGGTCCTGACAGGAAAACCGTCATTATCTTAGATATGGGTCTGTATGTCCCAGCAAAAAGACTGTAAATGAGTCAAAGGGACCTTGACCATATTATACTTCGACCAGATGAACTGCATATAACAAGGACGGTGTTGAGGTGCATTGGTGCTTTCATCGAAACCAGTGGAGTTGATACTGCATGGATTGAAAGTTATTTGTATGGACCTGCAATGACAGATGCTATTCTGGCAGGTAAACATGTGCAAAGAGCAATAGATACACATTTGACAACTGTTCAGGCTCTTTTCATATGAATATGAATGCATTTACTGAGCTGAATCAAGATATAAGACATAATATCCAAGAAGCTGTTGAAAGCTTACAAGTAGTATGCACTGAAAGGAAACAGGAATGTTTGAAGGTTGCTAATAAGCAACTTTCACAAGTTCTTCAGTCACATGATGTATTCCAAAAGATGAATGCCTATGATGCAATTTTAGAAACTATTCCCATAGCCAAGGCCATGTTGCTATATATACAAATAGTATTAGACTTATGTTTGTTCATAAAAACAGTGAGAACAGGTAACTGGCATATCCATCTGTCCGCCCTTGATGCACTTGTGAAATACTTCTTTGCCCACGATAAGCACCACTATGCATGCATGATACCCATGTATCTTGCAGAGATGAAGAGTATGCCACTGTTAAATCCAGAGATATATGCTGAGTTTTGTCAAGGAAATTAGGTTGTAAACAAAAACATTGTACCCTTCTGTACTGTAGGAGCAGATCATGCTCTGTAACATGTAAACCAAAGCATGAAAGTGAGTGGAGGTCTAATAGGTCTGACAAGGATTCCATCAGCCCGCACTCAATTCTTCTTAATTGTGCCTCCTCTGGCTTTTCTAGCTGAACACTTGTAGTGAAAGATTGCGGAAGACCCATTGTACACCTGTGGAGCCAGTTAGTGGGCACTTATATATCCTATTTGGCCTGCTTTTGCTTTTGAATCCATCTAGTTTGTCATGAGCTGTACACATGCTTTTGGCAGTCTGTGTTGTATCCCATAATACTTATTCCATCCCATAATACTTGTTGTGCAAAATACCAAGGCCAGCTAGAACTGTAATGTTATGAGAAGCTTTCTTTATCAGTAGCCAAGCCTGATACCAAGAGAAAGGTTTCTTAATTGGGAATCAAATGACTCAGGCCAGGGGGAGGCACATCTGCAATGGTTAGCACATGCGCAGTGTTTGCATAGTAGGTTTGTGAAGCTAGGATACTATAAAGACAGAGAAACCGGAAACCCACATTGGAACTTCACTGCTGGCTACTTTGCAGACATGCTGAGGGGCACCACAGAACGTGGGGCCCACCTGGGGATCATCTCGCAGCCGTTGTTGGGGTTCCCCGGCCTGCAGAAAGGGATGCGAGACGTGTCCTTTTATCTTTATGCTTTGTATTAATCTTTTTGTTTTGTATTTAATAAAATATCTTTCTTGGCACCACATTCATCTGAGTCATCACTGAAACTGATCCAAAAGAACAAACAATTTTAAGACAACACTGCAAAGAAATGGCAGGTACTGGTAACACAAAGAGACTTGGATATCATGAAGATAACAACGCTTTTTTAGAATGGCAGGAAAATAACGTAGTCAAGCTTTTTGATGTGCTGAAGAACCAAGGCAATGTGTTCAAAGAAACATCTGGAGATCTGCTGAACTGTATGGCAAAGAGTGTAATGGGTGACAAGATAAAACAGTACATTTGTTCCTGAAATTTCACCGGACAGATAGCCTATGAAGTATTTGTTGAAAATCATATAAAAACCAACATCAGCAGCTTGTGGTCTCCAATGAAAATGTTGAAATTAAGTACGTGGAAGACCAATGGCAAGACTGTGACTGTGAAATTGCACTCAAGGATACTGGAGCTAAAGGAAGATCATGGATTGTTTGAGACACTATTGTTGATTGCAAGGTCTAGACCAAATGTAGATTTGAAACATACCATTAGCAATTATGAGCTTGCCGTGGTTCCACGCTCTCTCTTTACAGAGAGGGAGATCTTCTCTTACCAACAAAGAGTAATCTTCTTTCAATTCTTGAATCTCGCATTGGCAGACTATCATGTATAGATACACAGATGCCACAAGAAATGCGGGTTGCAATCTTTGATGGAATGGCATTGCTGCAAAGTCTTGATAAGCCTCCATTCATACACACGTGTGAAGACTTAGCCAACCATTTCCTTGACTGATTACAGTACTACTATGGATCCTATGATGAATTACAAGTTGTGTTTGTTAGGTACAACATTCCAACCACTGAAAAGTGCAACTCGTACCAAACGACTAGCAGGTGGTGTAACACTTGCCTACCATACTGGAGACAGTACTAGGATCAGGAATGTATCTCTGAAAATGTTGCTGTCACATGCTCAGACAAAAGCAGAGTAAACTGCATATTTGGCACACAAGATCCTTGAAATGTTTGGCAAACAACAAGAGCATGTGGTTGTGGCATGGGGAGCCATGGTGGCAGCCACTCACTGTTCAGTGCTCCACATACAGAGCACTCAAGAAGAAGCAAACACCAAAATGATACTACAAGCTGTTGATGCAACTTCAAGAGGTGCAACTTTGATCCACATTTACTCACCTGACACAGATTTTGTCATATTAGCACTTCGATGATACCCCAGGCTATGCCACCAAACATTCTGCATTGTTACCACTGGCCATAAAGAGACAGATTCCTCTTCAACCTATTTATGATGCTTTAGGGTCACAATGGGCGGATGTGCTACCTGGTTTTCATGACTTCACTGTTTGTGATACCACTGGTGGTTTTCCTGGTAAAGGCAAACTTTTTGTTGGAAAGCTTTCCAGCTATGAGATCAAAAAAATTTAGAAGTTTTTTCTGAACTTGGACTGGGTGAAACACCATCAGAGGATACAATTGCTGCATTAGAACATTTTGTTTGCAAGCTGTTCTTGCCCAACTCCACAAAAACTAATGTTGGGAATGTTCGATGGGCTTTGTTTCAGAAGAAAATTGCTGAGTCAGAGAAGATGCCTCCAACACAGCCTGCTCTTCGACTTGCCATACTACGGGCACATTACCAATGCACAGATCTGCAGAGACAGGTCATGGCTGGGAGATAAGAAAGAACAGTTATGTACCCCAGATAACCCCAATGCCACCAGCTCCACAGGCTATTCTACAGCTAGTGAAATGCTCATATAAAAAGAACAGATGCACATCACACCCCTGTGGCTGCCATCGCCATGGTTTTCCGTGCACTGACATGTAGCTGCTTGGATGCTGATGATAATGACACCTAGAACTGCATGAATCAGGTATTAGAAGACTCATACAATTCAGATGATGACAGTGAATGAAACAAGTGGCTGATACTGCGATGAACAATTAGTAATGCAAAACATCATATACATTTGTAAAAGTTCTCTTTTTTTAATTACTTATAAACATGTTTATGTTGTTTGAATTGGGTTGTATTCATTTGGTACACTTAAAGTACATACTATAATATTAGTCTGTCAATGTGTAGGAAGAACATGTTTTTGCTTTTATTTTTTTTCATATAGCACCTTAACTGATTTTTTATCAATTTGCACCCTATATCGACATTAAAGAGCATTAAATTACCTTTAATTTGAGCTATGAATGGTTGCTCTACGACCATTAATAGAGATATAGCCAATTTACTGAACAAAGGTCGTTGGCCATTTTGATCCTCCTCCCCCCCGGCATCACTTGTGGACTTGGTAACATGTGAATTCCAACCCTTGGGGAAGAGATCTTCAAGACAAACCATACCCCAATATTGTACCACAGATTTCCCATGGAAAACCACTTGCTTCCCCACTACCAGTCATTTACCTATTTAAACTCTCAGGGAAGGTTTTATAACAATTCACAATGAGTGTGTTCCCCCTCTCAATTAATTCTGGATCATTTTTAGTGATGGATGGCAGAAAGCCAAAATGTTTTCCTCTTTCCTTGTTTTGTCCCTTACCCTTTTCTGATGGTGGTAATTTTGGACTATGCAAATGTGGATTGAGACATAATCCAACCCATAAATGAAGGAGCCAGTTCCTTTTCTCCCAAGTGTTTGAGTTAAATAAGGTGTTACGTAAGAGCTTGACAATAACCAGAACATTAAATTATTTCTTGCTCAGAGTTTGTTCTTAGGGGCATCGGGGTAGTTACTCTGGAGGAACTACCTCCTTTGTCTCCATTTTCATGACCAGGGAGAATCCTGAGTTAAATAGCTCTTTCTCTTCCCCTGATCTCCCCCATTTGGAACTTGGAGGAGGGGCTGGAATAACACACAGTCAATGAGGTGTCATGCTATATGAGGAAAACAAGGACTTGCTGGAGGTTGCCAAGACATAAGAAACGGAAAATTCCCATGTTCAGTACAGACTAGAAGGACCTCTTGGGATGAAAATACACAAGACGATAGCCCACATTATTACCCACCAGGTGGGTGTTCGCCTGCCCATCTATTAGGAGTTTGTCAGATATTTGCCCGCACCCCACAGTCCCCCACTCACAGTGCTGTCCAAGGACACTGCAGACCCACCGGGCAGCGGTCACATTCCCACATCTCATTAATCAGGTTCGCTCACAGCCTCGCCTGCATCTAGGTTCGCCAGCAACCAGAGTTGTGTCTAGCACAGCTGCTAGAGGAGAGATGTTCTCTCAGCTGACAGGAGACTACAAGAGCGAGAGTGAGGGAGCTCTGATGAAAAGGGGGTTCACAACCAGGTAAAAAGCCTTCTCTGGCTGTGACCCCCACCTTTCCATCAGAAGCAGTGCTTGCATGTTCGGGCAGCTGCAAGAGGAAAAGGTCCTTCCTGCACCACCACCCCACCCCCATTCTCTCCTCTTGCAGTCACTTCACAGCTAATCAATCTCTCTTCTTGCAGCGGCAGGAACACATGAGCGCTACCTCTGATGGAAAGGAGGATAACAGCCAGGAAAGAAGACTTCTCTGGCTGTGATTCCCCTTTCCATCAGAACCAGGGCTGGGGAGAAGGAAAGTGCTGAGTGTCACCACCAGTGGTGGGTACTGCCAGCAGATGAAATATGGGCAGGAGGCTGCCCGTTTATTAGTTCTACATGCTAAAAAATGTGAGTGGGGGTTGAACGGGGACTGGACGGACTGAACATGGACTCCAGCAGGGTACTGTCTCATCTGAAAACACCCTTGGAGTAGAAACTTCCTCCACACTTGCTTACAGAAATAAGTGTCCCACCTCCATATCCTCTGTTAAAAGTGAATTAGAAGGTACCTACTCCAAACAAGCCCTTACGAGAACAACAATAAGAGGCTGATGGTCACTTGTTCTTGAGGGATGTACTCTAACATTTCTGAACTTATGGTGAAAATTTACAGGTACACAAATATAGGGTGAAAACAGACATGACGCTAACCACCCTTTAACCACCCTTTGTGGTTATTTATGCATGTTGCAGGGCTGTATTGGTGCCCTTTGCAGCCCTGCAACATGCATAAATGACCACCAAGGGTGGTTAGTGTCATGTCTGTTTTCACCCATAGTCTATTACACTAACCCCAACTGGGGAAAAGAAGGTCATATCTCCATGTGGGTCCCAAAGCCCCCTTCCATTTAGAATAGTCCAATTAACTCTGTACAAAATTTTTAGCATCTGTATTCCTTTGGCATTCAGTATTTTATCTCTGGAGCTTCTGTATGTATCCAAAAAAGGGTCATCAAGACCAATACCTGTCACTTGTGCAATCTCGTCTATGTCACTGCCGGTTTGAGCATTAAAATCTCCCAACATTACCATTGGGGTTCTAGGATATTTGTCTTCTACCCTAACAATAAGTTCTTCCATCGCCTCCCAGAAGCCCATTCTCTCATAAAGGCCAAGTGAAGGTGAAAGATACAAAGTAATTATTATCAACATTGTGATTTAATACAGATTGCTAGGGCATTTTCCGGTAAATCTGATATTAAACAAATTTCTATTTTTATCCTTGTTGTTACTAAAATAGCAATTCCCCCTGCAGGTCTCCCATTTAATTATTTCTTTCTTGCTGGAACTACCCAGGCATTATACCCAGGGAAAGAGATTTTCTCTTTTATTACCCAGGTTTCTTGGACACATATAATGTGCAAATTTGTTGCCATGGCTTTAATATCCTGTACTCTTGCCTTCCAGCCTGCCACATTCCAAATTTAATTGTTTGTTTGTAGCTATATCTTCTGGTGATAATTGTGTCATAATTTTGAATTTTGGAACTCCATTGATTGATTTATTACAATTTCTGCAGAAGTTGTTTGGTCATCTTGGCCGAATGCACCATTCTCTTTAATAACACGTGCAGTCCTTCTCTCCTAATATTCATGTGTAATTGGTCATTCCACCCTTCCCAGATGGTTCCCTCTTCCTCAAGAGCCAAATATCTCTCTGTTGGATCTGCAGTGGGTAATTTATAGGCCTGGACCTTCTGGTTTACCTGTAACTCTGGTGCTTTATAAACAAGCTGTTTACATTCTAACTTATCCTGCGCCCTTTTTAGGGTTTGTAGCACTGAGTCCTGTTCTATTATAGACAGGGAATCAAAGAAGGGCTTCCCCTTTAATTCACCTGGATTGTTTTGATCTTTTANCCCCCCCCCCCCCCCCCCCCCCCCCCCCCGGTACCAAGACCTGCTTTTTTCCAAGGGCGCCTAATGGAGGTATCAGAATTGGCACTGAATCAAAATCCATCAGATTCGTTGTCTACTATCCGCTTACTGTTCTTCCCAGAGTACTGGCT
Source organism: Sphenodon punctatus (assembly GCA_003113815.1). Classification (NCBI taxonomy): domain Eukaryota; kingdom Metazoa; phylum Chordata; class Lepidosauria; order Sphenodontia; family Sphenodontidae; genus Sphenodon; species Sphenodon punctatus. The sequence continues at coordinate 1,605,691 of QEPC01009242.1, forward strand.
ATCTGCTTTGGGGGCAAAAAACCCTGTTGATGTGAACTCCCCTTGAAATAAGAAACTTTCTGGCCTGAAAGAATTTCCTGACTATCATTGGACAGTCAAATATAATTTTAATATTCTGGATATCCCCATTTCGTTTCCCTATTATTATACTGTGGACATTTGCCTCCACTAATTTTATCTTTAGTAGGTGAAAAACATTTTTAACCACCTGGTTCTTGTTAGACCAGTTTGGGGGAGAGCCATTTGGGTAAGGGGCAATTTTAAATGCTACTCCCCCATCCACTAAAAACATTTTCTTTCTGTCCAATCCATTGTGACCTCTACCCCTAATGAGTGAATTCCTTCTTTTAGGATGGTCTGTCCTTTCACTCACCCTGACGGGGGAGCATCTACAACTCCTCCTACAATTTTTTTAATCGTCCAGTTTTCCTTGGATCCCCCTAAGTTGCTGTATGACACCTTCCAGTGAGGTGCCCATATCAGAGACATTCATAAATAGTAAGGAGACAGTTTTTGATATCAGAGTACATTGAGCCAACAAAATGTCACCTATATCATTCATACAAGAATTTTGGGGGTTTGATGGAGATAACATCTCCTTTTGGGTTTTGTGCCGTAAGATCACAAAGCGGGAGCTCTGGTAGATTTGTATTTAAACATAATTGATGTGAATTCCCTGGTGACCCTTCAAGCGGAAACATTTCTAACACTTAATTACCAGTCAATAAATTGGAAGGATCATTTAGTCCTTGTAGACACGCATATCTTTGAGATAGTTCCAAAGGAGATCTAATACTCTGATGTTGCACAATATCGTTGGGGAGTAAATAGTCCAATATTTTAGCCTGTTTGATTTTTTGAAAATTTGAGGTACCTAAAGGTGAGGAAACCTGCCTCATCCTCTTCTTATCCATCATGGCCAATATCAAGGTTTGACCATAAAAATTAAAACTCTATTAAAAAAATCTAAAACTTCTAGGTGTTAGCCAGTTACAATTAAACCAATTGCTAACCAGGTCCTACCCCTTTGTGGGGTTTGCTGGCAAAAAAGCTTGGCCCCTGTAAACAAAAATCAAGTCCAACCCCTTTGCGGGGGTTGCTGGCGGAAAAGCTTGGCCCCTGTACAACAAAAACTGGTCCTACCCCGTCACAGGGTTTGCTAGTATAGGGGCCAAGCTCCTCCACAACCACAACAGGTCCTACTCCTCTGCAAGGTTTGTAACCAGGGTAACTAGCCAGACAACTAGTTACCCTAGCTAGACAACGCTATTATGCCTCCAGGATCGAATCTCTCTCACAACCCTTGCCGCCTCTTCTCGACTTTCGACTCCCTTCTTAAACCCCCCTGCTCTCCTCCGCCCTCTTTCCTTGCTGCTCAGGATCTTGCATCATTCTTCACCTCAAAGATTGACAAGATCCGTCAGGATGTACTGGAAACGTATATTACAAATGCCAGATGAGAGGCTCCCGAAACTATGCTGGTTAGAAATGAGTACCTCAGACCATAAATATAAATGGAAAGCTAGGTTAAGAAGTCTTACAGATGAAATGGGCTTATATCTTTCATTTTTAGCCCCATTCTCATTAGAACAGATTAAGAAAATGGGTAAAGAACGCTTGGAAGACCTCTACAGACAAAAAGATCTAGAGGCCATTGGGCTCAATAAGGTGGCACCATGGTACAGATTTATAAAAGTCTCTCACTTGCAAAAATACTATTTCAGAATTTTGACCAACTTCACGCAAAGGAGAGCTCTTACCCTTCTCAGGTTTCAACTGATGCCCACAGCAGTCCTAGAGGGTAGATGTGCAAAGATCCCTTCTAATTTGAGATTCTGTCCATGTGGAGCTTTGGTACTTGAAGACCTACCTCACTATTTTGTTATCTGAAGTGAGAACCCAGTATCTCCAGCCGTTAATACAATCGACTTTAGCCTGGGATGTAAAAATGAAAATAACATTTTTGCTAGCAAATCCAGAGGAAAAATTCATAAAGAACGCAGCAAACATGGCCCATGCCTTTATGATTCAGAGAAGTAAAGCAAAATTAAAGCAAATTAATGTAGATTGATCTTCAGATGTTTGCACATGTGGGAAACTAAATGGCTCTGGGTAATTAGCGATGATTCTAGTTTTAAATCAGAGAACGGTAGCGCCTGACTTAGTGATAAAGTGGTAATAGCCTAGGATATTCATTCAGGGGTCAAGAAATTCTCACCTTCAAGCTCTGGAAAAGAGCTAGGAATAATTAATTGGGGCTGTAATTGGATGCCTGAGGACGTGGGGAAGGCTAGAGGGTATTCCTGCTTAGGACTGTAACTGATCCCTTTTCGGCGGCTGGATGGGACCTTCCCTAGGGCCCCACCTGGTTGAGAGTTTTTTGTGGAGGGTAGGGAAAATGTTACTGGATTTGACAGAGTGGAGAGAATTAGCTGAGACCTTTTCTTGAGCCATATATTTTTTGCTCTCAGAGAGGGAACCAAAACAACAATTTTTCCTTTGACTAATTGACGTATTGGTCTAAAGATAAACTAATCCGATCCACTCGAAACTTGTGCTGTTTGAATATTGTTGAAATTTCATGCACGTTGTTGGTATTATGAATGATTCTATTATCCTGATCCAGGCTTGTACGCTTTGTTTTTATTATTTTACATTTTATTATGTTCATGTATTTAATTTTGTTATAACCTAAAGGTTGATACAATAAAGTTCATATTTCATTTTCTTATGAGAACAAGCCCTCAGCCCATGTGTCTGTCACACTCTAAACCTAACAAATTGACAGTCGTTCATGAAGTGGTCCAGAGTTAGAAACAAAGCCTTCAAGCTTTCTATTTTGTTTACTGGTTACGTTTTAGAAGTGAAGCCCTCAAGGCGGTCATCATGAAGCTCCCACAAATGCTTCACTGTCATTCCTTGCACATATCCTCTGCTGCCAGTAATTCACACTCCTTTCTACTCACTGAAGAATCCTGAAAACAAGTCTTGGTAACTTTTCAGTTAGGATATACTAATCGTGTGCGCCCACACGCACACAGTCAATTGAGGATTGCAGCATTGCTTTTGTGCACACACATACACCTCACTACCCCTCACTTTTACCTACAAGCCCTTGGACTCTGCTGTGTGCCTTCCTTCCAGGTGGCTCTCTTATGTGCCAAGCCCACTGTTAGTGAAAAACAAGATACCCGCAGCATCAAAGGCAAGCTGTGGATTAAGCAGAAGAAAGTAAGTGGCAGGAAGCTGAAATCTTTCATCTGAAAATTACAGCCTGCAAACCTCAGGAAGCTTGTCCAGCATCAGGGCTTTGAAACCACACTAGTTATTACACAAAATGCAACTAAATGTACATAGAAACAGGCAAACAAGAAGGATATTCCAGCCAACTGGCACCCTGACACCACACTCGAGAACTGGAAATTAAAGCAGGCATTTCCAAAGGACAATCATTCGGCCAAGGAATGGAAACCCAAGTTTACCAGAGGTCTCCTACACCATTGCCTAAAGGAATAATGGGGGAAATTCCCCTACACCACCCCCTAAAAGGGAGCATGGGAGAGCCATGATGGGGGGAGGGAGTCCCTTATACCATCCCACTAGAAGGGAGCCCAAAGGGGAGGTATCTAAGAGAAGGCTCTTCTACACTACTATCTCCTAGAGAACAGGACAGGACAGGGCAGCAGAGTGGGCTGAGGGGGAGGGTCCCCTATGCCCCACGTAGAGAGCAGCCAAGGAGGCAGGGTATTGAGAGGAAGGGATCCCTATGTCATCCTCTAGAGGGAAGCCCAGGAGGGGGTGCTGAGGGAGAGAGTCCCCCATGCCACCTCCGAGAGGGCAGCCCAGGACACAGTGTACTTCGGGGAAGGGTCTCCCATGTCACACCTCCTAGAAAGGAAATCAGAAAGGGAGTGCTGAGGGGGAGAGTCCCCTATGCCACCTCCGAGAGGGCACCCCAGGAGGGCAGTGTACCTACGGTCTCCGAGAGGGCAAGCCCAGGAGGAGGCGATGAAGAAGGTTCTCTATTAGTCTCCCCATGAAAACATCGGACCGAATTGGTCCGGCTCCGGAGCAAGGCCCCATGCACTCCCTCCTCCTTCCCCCCCCCCCCATGGGTCGGAAAGTGCTACCGGAAACCCATATGCTAAAGGGGTTGAACAGTGGCTGCAGGGAGCGTCACCGGGCGACATAAGCCCAGGCCCGCGGGGACTAGTCCACACCGGCCACCCCGCACTCACATGGCTGCAGATCGCTGGGGCAGAAACGGTCCGCTCCACCACCACGGGCCTCGCCGCTGCCGCGCCTCCTGCAAGTCCATCCACCCACCAGTCAGGAGGAGTCCGGCGCGGGGGCTCACTGTCCAGTGGCGGAGCGACGCTCGCAGCAGCCACCGCCTCCTCCCGCCCCTAGGTGGGGCTTACAACTCCCGCGGTAGCGGGGGCTGGGGGAAGGGATCAGGGGCTCCCTATGGACCTGGGCTACAAACCGACCTCACAGCCCCCTGAACCGGGAGCTGGACTCCGCCCGTCCAGAGGCTTCCATAGAGCCAGCGGGGCGGGCATGTGGGGAGTAGGTCCTCCTGTCGAGGGCTGCCTGGTGACTCCAGTCCCTAGCCTAATGCTCCCCATCTAAGCTTGATCCAGTGCCACCGTGGGACTCCCCAGGCTCCCTGTCCTTCCCACCTCCAGGTTTTGCATACCACCCCGGGGAAGGAACACGGGGTGTGAGGGACAGAGTTGAGATGACTGCGTAGCATTACAGACTGCTGGGACCTCACACTCTCTATCCCTTCCCCTTTTTCGGTTCTGCTTACTTCCTGGGGAAGGAACACGGAGTGTGAGAATAGAGGCAAAATGGCCACACAACCGAGAGTTTTTAGGTGGACTGCCTCACTTCAGACAGAGCCTGTACACCCCTGCATCCACCCACTTCCAGCCCCACTTGGGTCCGTGTTAGATGGAGCCAATGGGTTCCCCTGGCTGCAGTCAGCCTATGTGGCGCCCCACCACAGAGTTGTGGGCAATCGTCTGATACTCTAGGCCAGCACTCACAACGCTATGGTGTTGCCAGAGCAACAGCTGTGCAGGAGTGGATGCATGTGAGTCCCCTGCTGTCTGCCCAGCAGACGAACAAGTAGCTCCAGGCTGGTGCCCCACATTTGGCTGGCCCATTTTTGCTGGCTGTGCTCCAGAGCACCGCCAGCGGGTCTGCCACCACTTCAACATCTGGCAGGCCACTTTCAGATGAACTGGCCAACCTGAGTGTGAAGCAGGCTGGCCCCGCCAGACCAGCTGTCTGTCTGTTTACACCAAATGTCTGTTTCTGGGACCTCATACTCACTGTCCTTTCCCCCGCAGCTGACACCACTTCCTCTGGAGAAAGCAGGGCCTGGAGGGATGTTGAAAGGGGAAAAGAGCAGGGCTTACTTCATGTGCCCTGGTACTTATTCCAGATACTACAGCTGCTCCTCTGCAAGACCTCATCTGCATTTGGGCAAAGTTTGATGGGGCCATAGATCAGCTATTATAATTTGGTGGTAAAACTGCCTCACTGCTAAAGAGCCAGGGCTAGTAGGGGCCATGGCCCAGGCCCCACACTTGGAAGGGGTCCCACAGGGAGGCCAGTCCTGGTATTCAGTAACCCTGGGATGGGCTCTTTCTGCAGGGCCCTCTCCCTGCCCTTGATTCTCAGCCCACAGGGCTGCTTCATTCAGGATCTAGCCCCACCTCCCATCTAGCCCCACCTCTCCTATTCTCAAAAAGTCCACTCTTGACCCCTCTGACCCTTCTAGCTATCGTCCTGTCTCACTCCTTCCTTTTGCTTCCAAGCTGCTTGAACGTGTTGTCTACTCCCGCTGCCTTGACTTCCTATCCTCCAACTCCTCCCTTGACCCCCTCCAATCTGGCTTCCGCCCCCTTCATTCTACTGAAACTGCTCTCGCTAAGATCACCAACGATCTTCTGGTGGCTAAATCTAAACGTCTCTATTCCATTCTTGTCCTCCTTGATCTCTCTGCTGCCTTCGATACTGTTGACCACTCACTCTTGCTGGATTCCCTTCACTCCCTTGGCTTTTGTGGCTCTGTCCATAACTGGTTCTCCTCCTACCTCTCTGACCGCTCCTTTAATGTGTCTCTCTCCAACTCCGCCTCCTCCTCCTTCCCCCTCTCAGTTGGTGTTCCTCAAGGCTCTGTTCTTGGCCCTCTCCTCTTCTCGATCTATACCTCATCCTTAGGCAAACTCATTGCCTCCCATGGCTTCCAATACCACCTCTATGCTGATGACACTCAACTCTATCTCTCTACTCCCTCTCTCTCTCCCTCTGTTCAAGCTCGTCTCATCAACTGTCTCTCTGACATCTCTACCTGGATGTCTCAACGTCAACTCAAACTCAACATGGCTAAAACTGAACTCCTTATCTTCCCCCCTCATCCTTCCTCTCCTTCCTCACTGTCAATAACTATTGATGGAGTCACCATCCTGCCTGTCCCCCAAGCCCGTAGCCTAGGCTTCATCTTTGACTCAGCCCTTTCTTTTAAACCCTACATTGACTCTGTTGCTAAATCCTGTCGCTTCTCCCTCCATAACATTGCTAAGATTCGCCCTTTTCTCTCTGTCTCGTCTGCCAAAACTCTTGTTCATGCTCTGGTCATCTCTCGCCTCGATTACTGTAACCTCCTTCTCACTGGCCTTCCCCGGTCTCACCTTTCTCCCCTCATCTCTGTCCAAAACTCTGCTGCCAGGGTCATCTACCTCGCCAGTCGCTTCGACCATGTGCAGCCCCTCCTCTCTTCGCTTCACTGGCTTCCCCTTCCTGAACGAATCCTGCACAAGCTCCTAGTCTTCACCTATAAAGCTCTTCACAACCTTGCTCCCCCCTACCTCTCTGCACTTATCGCCCTCCATACTCCAGCCCGTGCACTTCGCTCCTCCTCTGTCCCTTCTCTCACCCTTCCACGCCTTCCCTGCTCCCCTAAGCGCCTTCGTCCCTTCTCACTTGCTGCCCCCCATGCCTGGAACTCCCTCCCTGTCCACATCCGCCTTGCCCCCTCCCTTCATACCTTCAAATCTCTCCTTAAAACTCACCTCTTTCGCTCTGCTCTGTCTGACTCTTTATCCTGCTGAGCCACTATTCCTATACCTACGATCGGTTTACCCTTATCCTTGCAACATGGACCTGCCTGCTGTCATTCTCATCGTAACCAAGCCAAGTACGTGCACTTGAGACCTCGCATCTTCATGAATGTTAGACCCCTTGTCTCTCCCTCTGTTCCCCTTCCTAAGTCTCTCCCCCAGCTCCTGTCTCTCAGATTGTAAGCCCTAGGGGCAGGGACCGTGTCTATTTTATTACTTTGTAAAGTGCCAGGTACACTGCTGGCGCTATATAAATGTTTGTTAATAATAATAATAATAATAACCTCATTCCTACTGGGGTGAGGCAGCAGCAGCACCCTACAGGAAGCGACTAGTCCCAGGGCTCAGAGTTGTGCACAGGAATAACACCACCTCCTCTCCCCACCCAGAATCCTGCTGTAGGGGGCCTGCCACCCAAGCTAAGAGTCTCCTTTTCCAAGAGTCCTGGTAGAAACCTTAGGGCCTTCTTAAACTAGCAGGATTTCTCCCGTAGCCTAAAGCTGCGGTGCTGGAAAACCCCCACGGGGGGGCTTTAGATGCACCTCTGTAAACTGGAAGTCGCCCAGGCACATTAGAAACAGCGGCGCTGTGCAACTCCTGGGTGTTTTGAGACATGGCACAGATAAGACCGGGGGTGTTTCCCAGCGATGCAGTTTTAAACTGTGGGAGAAATCCCGCTAGTTTTAAAAGGCCCTTAGGGCGTTAACAAATGTAGAGCCATAGAATCTTAGAGTTGGAAGGTAACTCAGAGGTCATCTAGTCCAACCCCCTGCTCAATGCAGGAAATTCACAGCTACAGCATCTCTGACAGATGGCCGTCCAGCCTCTATTTGAAAATCTCCAGTTCAGGTTGACCACTCTGAGCATGTTCAAGGGGGCGACCAGTAACCCAAGCTGGGTAGGGTCGATTGGCTTTAAATACTCTGGATGTTGGGCAGTTCAGGGGGAGTTCCTGCAACAAAGGAAATTGTAAGCCTCGAGTGGGAGCTGCTGAGGGCTGTTACCTTAGCTGGGAGTGGGGGCTGCAGCTTAGGGAGAGCTGGCTTAACTGTTGGACTGTACCCCTCTTTCCAAGCCAACTGGGGAGTGCCACAGAGAGGGAACTGAGGAATGGAACATGAGACTGATTGACCTTTTAGCTCTGTGCTAACTGCTGTGCTGTACCTTACCTAGCCTCTACCTCTGTCCCCGGTGTTAGTAAACTTGGATGTTAAGCAGACTCCTGAATTAGTCTGGCCAGGTCATTGCTCCAGGTAGACACCTCCAAGGGAAGGGGATTCTCTCAGCTTTCACCTGCACCCCAGATGGGCAGATTTCCCCAGTCAGCCTTACCTCCCAGGGGCCTGCCCAGCAAGGTGATTCCTGGCTGGCTGTAGAACAGGTGTGAGCCACCCTGAAGGCGGTTTTAGATGAGACACAAATGGCAGCTGAGACCTTTATCAGCCGCCATTGTTGCTGCTCGTCTAAATCCCCGGCGCACGCGAACGTCATATTTCTCCCGCATGAAACCAGCCCGACGATCCTGACCCCTACAAGGCGGATCGCCACTGTGCCGGCTTTACGCCGCACTTCCGGGTTCTTTGCCCGAGTGCGAACTCGCAGAAGGGCGTGCATGCGTACAAACAGTCCACGCCGTGTCTGATGCTCTTCTGAACATCAGACACGGCATAAAGAGGAAGGCGGGTGCCCGATGCCGGCACTGAACGATCCCGCTTGTCAGCGGGATCGTCTAAAAGCGCCCTGAGCCTCAGGACACATGGGGCTAGGGCCTGCTCAGGTGGAGGGGAGGCCATGACAACAAATGAGACAATAGTCCACACCAGATGAGTGTTCACCCACTCGTTCATTAGGTATTCACCTCCACCCGCCTCGTGGCCATTGCCACTAGATACAGAGCTCCTACGCACAGCGGGATTCTGGAGAATAAAGAGCCCACCATGTTGGTGAATGAAGGTTAATGTGTGCCCACACATCCGTCTCCCATCAATTACGTTGCGTGCAGCCTTCTCACATCCAGCTCCTCCATTGTAGCTGGGTCAGGGCTTTGAGGAGGCAAGTGGAAGGGGCTGCCTCACCCTCCCCGTGGACTATAGTAACTTCCCTGGAAGAGAGACCCCAGAGAAGCCTTGGCCACTTCTGTTTATTCCTGTAAAGTAAAACTTCACTTTAACGACCAGCCAGTGCTGTCAGAGTCGCAGACCCTGCTGAAGGGTCTGCACTGTGTGTACCTGCAGCAATTATGTAGGCTTGCCTCCCAGTCCAGCTTGTTTTTGTTTCCCCTTTTCAGAGGCCAAGATTAAAAAGCTTTGGCAAAGGAGCTGCGCCCAGCTGCCAAGAACCATTCTATCTATGCTGGTCTCCTGCTCAGGGTTCAAGACCAGCAGAAACAACAAAAAAGCCACCCCAGATAGGGTAAGGGGAGGGAGCAGCAACCCTGGAGGGGCCTCCAGCTGCAAAAGGGGTCATTGCCTTTTCTTTCAGAGACTTGGACCATCTGTGATTTTAATAGGGAACGGTCTGACTGCTGCCTCCTCCGCTCCTATTTTTGAGCCACCAGCCCGGTAGTATGTCACTGACCCTGTGCCTTGCTGGAGCGAACCATCCACAAGGTGCAGGCAATGAAGAAACACTCTCAAGGGTGACTTAGCTGCTCAGAGCTCTCCCTGTCAAGTTTCATGAGATAGTGATACCCAGTCCTTGCTCGGCATAGGCTAAGCTGTCTCCTCCTCTGCTCACTTTGACACAGAGCCTAACCGGGAAGAGGGGAATGTCTTGTTTCCCATTAATGAAGTCCCTTCGTTCTCCCAGGGACCCAAATACAGAAGTCATTCTAGGTGGACCCCAAGTAGGGTAGCCACTGACACAGCACCAAAATAGAGGACAAAATTTGCATACAATTTACAAATACTAATTGGCATTCATTTATGCAAATTTAGAAATAATTGTCATTAAAATAAAAATGACTGTACAACTCACCGGGGCAGAGAGGTTGGAGTGCAGGGTAGGTGGGGAAGGGGGTACAGGGGCAGGGAAGTTAGAGTGCAGGGTAGGTGGGGAGTTGAGTTACCATACCTCCCCTTTAAAAGAGGATGCTTTTGAAAAATACAAGTTGCAGGGCTGCACTGGAACCAATGCAGCCCTGCACCATGTATTTTTATAAGAGTCTGTCACAAAGACATACTGGACTATAGGTCTAACATATGTAAAAGTAAAGATTAAACATGTATGTAATGTTAAAGCTGAGAACTGGAAACTCACTTCATGTAATGTAAAACTGAGAGATGGAAACTCACTCCAGGAAATGGAGAGAGACAAAGACAAGGATGGATGCGTATTCACTGAAGACATTAGACAGAAGCCCCATGGAGTTGCAAATGAATCTGCATGTCTTCGTGTTTGCCTTTCTGCAGACGTGACTGTGAACACGAAGTCTCCAGGCTTCTCTAGGCAGGAAAATCAAACAAAAGGGATTGAAAAGGTATTTAAGAGAAGATCTGTGCTATCAGTTGGCAATCGGAATTCAATTTACCAACTGACTCGCTGAGTCTAAGATCGAAGCGGGGGGGGGGGAGGCAAGAGCCGGCTTGCCAGCCAGCTTTGCTGAAGCAATGCGTTGAGAGAAGAACTTTACTTTCTTCCAGTTAAGGGACAAAGTGCCCAGCCCCAACATCAGACTGAGAATGAATTCAAGTGCATGGACTTTCTATAGGGTAAATTTATCTAGGGACTCACCCAGTCCAGATTAGGAATGCGTTATTTACTTTTGGTTTTAATTGCCACTCTGTGTTCAAACTATCTTTGCTTATGTAATCAATAAACTATCTTCTTTCTTAAGAAGTGCTTTCAGTTGTTGTACATTGGGGATCACAATCTGAGTATTCGTGCCCTCAAGCAACTGCGAACCCAGAGAGATAGTGTGCAAATGGGAAGTTCTGGGAGGTTGGGAGACAACAGTATTATCCCCTTTGCAGAACTGAATCAGCCAGAGAGAAAACTGGTTCAGGTGGGCTGCAAGTGAGGGAAATTGAGTCACCCAACCCAGGAAAGTGCGGTGTTGGACCCCATGACAGTGTCCTCTTTTAAAAGGGAAGGTATGGTAACCATAAAAGGGAGGAGGCGCACTGAGGCAGGGTGGAATGCAGGGTAGGTGGGGGATGGGGGTGCAGAGTAAGAGCAGTTTCGAGTGCAGCTATGCAGGGGAAGGGGGTGCATCAGGGCAGGGTGGGAATAGGATGCATGACAGGTGGGGAAGTGGGTGCAGGGTAGCAGAGGGGCACATTGTGCAGGGAGGTAGGACAGAGGCTGGGTGTGGGGGATTCAGGATAGAGGCAGGTCCCAATCTTGCAGTCACTTCCCGCTCCTCCACACACACTCACCTCACCTGGGTGCCTCAGGCAGGCACTCTCTTTGAGTCTCCTGGGTCACGGTGATGCCAGCTCCTGAGGAGGCTGCTCCTGCTGTGTGACGCAGCAGGGCTGAGGGCTGCTGGAGCAGCACAACACTGACTGCCAGGCAGCTCAGTTAAGTTCGACGGTAGCAGTGATGATGTGAATCTGCTGCACATTCGCCCAAGTCCTATCAGAAAGTTCCTATCGTGTGGGTCGGCCCGCAGCAGCAGTAGCAACAGAGGTGGAGCTATGAGTGGCTCTGGTCAGGGGTAGCAAGGGGGGGGGGGGAGGGTATGCTAGCCAGGCAGCAATTTTCTGCCCTGAAGGCACCACAGGGTCCATTCTGGACAACAGTACATCCAGTTCCAGTCCCAATCCATATAGCCCACATCAACTAAAAGAGGACTGTCTGATACAATATTGGATTAATGCCCCCCAAACCCCTTCTTTCCAAGTGACCTGGCAAAGGGAGCCATCTCTGCTTCCTACGTGGCAAGTGCGTAGCTCATAGGTGTGGGTGGTGCACCTGCATCATGACCCACAAGCCTCGGGCTCACAGGCATTCTAGAACTGCAGCAGCAATTCTATAGTTAAGGCATGTGAAATGCTAATCTTTATAAAATTGAAATGATATGGCCTAATGGCAGGGCCCCGTGCTGCCAGTGCTGCCACACCATTGATGCTAATGGGGAAAATGCAGAATCAATGAGGCCCTGCCTAATGGTGTAAAATATGGCAAGAGGGGTTGCTTGTGCAAGGAACTCAACTCTTAAATCCTCACAGGAACCCTGTGAGGTAGGTTAGGTTGAGAGATCTGTGACTGTCCAAGGTCATTCAGTGAGTTCATGGCTAAGGCAAGACTTGAACTGGAGGCCTCTCCCTACTTCCTAGTCCAAGTACTGCACTCTTAACCTTTTTGCTTACTAGTAGCTAGTGTAGTGAGGGATAGGAGGTAAGGGGTATGTGTTCTGGACCTCAGAGTATGATTCTAGTTATTCTCTATGTTTAGGTTTTTTTTTTAATTTAGAGTTGTAATTTTGAATTTGGGAAAGAACACCTGCATGAAATAAGTGAAAGTGAGAAAAGTGGCTTCTCTGCTCTCACTAATGTTGTTACTTAGTTTAGTTTGGTTTAGTGTTGTGTGCAAAAGTAATGTATGAAAAATGAGTGCAGATGGTTCTGAGAGAAGTGATGAAGATGGTATGGATAAGTCAGGGAAAGTACCAATAGACAATCTTGAAAGTACTGAATGTCACAAAAGTATCAATAGAAAGTCACAAAAGTAACAAAATGACACTAATGGGGCAGAGTCCCTGCGTGCCACAGGCCCTTTAAAAAGTAGTGCCAGCCTAAGAACTGCACTAGTAAGGCTGCAGATGCTGATTCATAGAGGGGACAGCACCTGACTAAAAGCAGTTGTGGGCTGGGCATAGTCAAATCAGCTCAACAGAGTAGAAAGCTGGGTCAGAGCTCAGAGTGAGGGATGCTGTGAAGGAAGCTGTTGAACTAGGAGAGGAGTTGCTAAGAGGCAGCTTTGCCCAGAGCTAAAACCAGGCAAACAGGGGCCTGGCTGAGAGAGCTTGGGCCTGAGATGGGGAACAGTACTTGAGAAGACTGTGAGTAACAGAGACTTGTATAAAGATAAAGACTGGGCTAAAGATTGGGATTGTGAACCTACTGAGACTTAGAGTACATGGAGAATAAAGGCTTTGTGTAAGCTAATTCCCTATTGAGACTATGTGATTTTGGGTCTGATCCTGAGAAGACAGACTGCTTGCCTACATTGCACAAACTATATTAACATTCCTATGTTAACATTCCTACCTAATGTTAGTTTTTGTAACGTGGGCAAGCTGCTTTCCTCCCTCCAAGCCCAACTGGTGGGATGAGGTGGGGGGGCGTTTAGTGGGATTTGTCGGCGGCAGCAGCAGCTTCTCCAGCCAGCTGTCCTGCTGGCTCCTTCTGGCCACTTCCAGTCCCAACATGTGGGGCTTCCCAGGGTGGGGCGGCTGGAGGACATCATTCTCAATGGCAACTCGGTCACTAGCTCACCTCTGGAGCAACAGTCATGTCTCCATAAAACACCAGCCATCCCATAGCACACACCACCCCCTCCTGGAAGGAAACAGTGCCTGGAGGGAGGAGGGTGGGGACCATGTGCAGTAGGGAGTCAGGTACATGACACACGGTGGGAGAGGCAGAACAGGGACTGTGTGCTCTTGGTTTGGAAGGCAGGTCTAAGGGGAATTAGGGGGGACTCGGGCACATCCCCTGCATCCCTGCTTCCAGTGAAGCAACATCAGCGCAAACCAAGGGGAGAAGCACTTTTGTCCCTTGCCCTTTTGTCCAGCTGCCAGGAAATTCAAGTTCACGGGGGGGATCTCTATTTCCCCACTCCTGCCTGTCTCACACATTGGCCTGCATTTGCACACAGCTGTTGAGGTCTTGCGATGACACTACATGGAAACTATTGATTTCAGACAAACAGTGGGTGAAAGGCACCATTATCAGCTAGACTCTCATTCCTTCTTAAAGCTGCATGTGGCCCTTGATGGCATGCCCTGGGCTCTAGCTGGGGTCAATTGGCCCAAGGAGCTTAGTTGTTAAAGCATCCGGGAACCAGGGATGAAGGTCACATTTCAAACCTGGGCACCATATTGAAGCACTGGCCTTCAAACCTGGGCACCATATTGAAGCACTGGCCAGATTTCCAAAGGGTGCTACTGTAACCATGTCTACTCTGGCAGGTTTGGGGTTTAGAACTGGTGACCTCAACTCCATCTGCATGAGCCTCTATCATCTAAGCCAAAAGACCCGAGTCCCTCAGCTCTGAGAATACAGGCTCATGAACCTGTGAGTGGTTAGTCACCACTCACACCACTCGAGGGGGCCTCTGCGCCAACCCTCTCTGGGGGCTACACACTTGGTGCAGAGGCCCCCTCGAGTGGTGTGAGTGGAGCTAGCCACGATCATGTAAATACAAGGAAGTACAGTGACTGTTCAGCCTCTTCAGGAAGGGGAAGAGAGGCATAGACTGGTTATTTCATTGGTTACCTCCACCTCCATAACTGGCTGAGTTGTCAGGTCCATGAAGGCCCCCTCTGCTGTTCCAGTCTACTCCCCAGCACACTACTACTCTCCCCAGGCAGCCAGATGGGAGCTTTGCTCTAGTCCCAGGTAGAGGCTTCCACCAACCTGTTGGAGCAGGGGTTTGATGATCCTCGCACCCGATCACTGTTTGGGAAGAGTAGTCTCTGACCATGTGACATGAGGGCAACACACCCATTTGGGGGAAGATGACACACATTTTGGGGATATGTGTAATGTAATATAAAGGGTTAACAGATTGTAAACTCTGTTGGAGCAAGATACTGAATCCAGTTGCCCGGGGGGGGGGGGAGGGAGGTATTCCCTTTGGTGACACCATGGTAAACATTACGTTAATGCTTAAAGTCTGCCTTTCCTGAGTAGCCTACCTGTATCTTGGTGCTAGTTTCACCAAGGGTCCCACTATTAGAGGATAATAGGCTGCCAGTGCTCCCTGTGGCATTAATCCCCAAGGGGCAAAAGCCACTGCGGAGATTAGTTATCAGTAAAGATGCAGAGCAGAACTCAGGGCCCCACAGCTCACAGAGTATGGGGCAAGCAAGATCCCCATTTCTCAACACAAGGATTCAGTGAGTGGTAGGAACAGCTGGGCCCAGAAGCCACACCAGCAGTTCCTCAGCCAGCAAGTCTGTCACTGTGTACTCATCTGCCTGGCAAACAAAGTCATCTCTGCAGCTACAGAAGAGTCACCTGCATAGGGAACATTTATTTATTATTTCATCCCCCCCCAAGTTTTACCTCATTCTTCCCAAATGGCCCAGGGTGGCTTACAAAACAAATAAAACCAACATCCAATGTCGCTCAGATTGTAAGCCCTAGGGGCAGGGACCGTGTCTATTTTATTACTTTGTAAAGTGCCATGTACACTGCTGGTGCTATATAAATGTTTGTTAATAATAATAATAATAATAAATAATATAACACAGCATTAAAAAACCCAACTCCCCAACCCTTCCCCTCACCCCTCTACAACCCCACCACAACCCCCCAAAATCCTCCCCAACCACCCCTCACAACCCTACCCCAAACCTACCCACCAAACCCCCCTATTGCCTATCCCTACCTGTCAAATGTCTTAACAAATAGAAAGGTCTTGCACCACCTCCTGAAGATGCCCAGGCTCAGGATCAAACAAACTTCTGGGAGAAGGGAGTTCCATAGCATTGGGGCAGCAACCAAGAACGTCTCCTTGTGAGCCCTCACTGTATGAGCAAGACAAACAGATGGTACCCACAGGGAGGCACTCCCAGCCCATCGCAGGGGCCACAGTGGGGCATGGAAAGACAGGCGGTCTCTCAGATATGTGGGGCCCAGACTGTTTGGGGCTTTAAAGGTTGAAACCAGCACCTTGATTTGTGCCCAGAAAGCTAGAGAGAGCCAGTGCGGACTTTGGAGCACCGGTGTAATGTGCTCCCAGTACCTCACCCCTGAAAGGTGGCGAGCTGCCACATTCAGCACCAGCTGCAGCTTCCAAACAGTCATCAAGGGCAGCCCCATGTAGAGCACGTTGCAGTAATCTAGCTCGAAGTGATGACAGCATGGATGACAGTGACCAGATCCAAATTGGAAAGAAAAGGCTGCAGCCTCCTCACCAGATGGAGTTGGTGGAAAGTGCTCCTGGCCACTGCCACAACCTGACAATTCAGGCACAACAAGGAGTCCCATAAGCACTCCAAGGCTGTGAACCAGAGACGTCAATAACAGGAGTCCCAATCCTCTTCAGATCTCAAGGCCGGCCAACCATCATCATCTCAGTCTTGTCTGGATTCAGCTTCAGTCATCTCATCCTCATCCAGTCCCCAATGGCAGCCAGGCATCAGGTAAGCACCAAGACTGCAGGGTCTGGATCAGATGAAAATGAGAGGTAGAGCTGGGTGTCATCAGCATACTGATGGTACCTCACCCAGTGGCCTCATATACACGTTGAACAAGAGGGGAGACTGAATAGAACCCACAGGAGGTCCTGAGAGGATGGTGAGTAGTCACCCACCACCACTTTCTGGGACTTCCCTGACAGGAAGGAGCAGAAACACTCGAGAGCAGCCTTCCATACCCCCTCCAGGTCCCGCAGTTGTGTCAACACCACCTCATGATCAACTGTATCAAAAGCCGCCAAAAGATCCAACAGGATCAACAGGGCAGGATTCCCCTTGTCAATCTTCAGGCACAGGTCATTGGCCAAGGCCACAAGTGCAGTCTCCGTGCTATACTTAGGACAAATGCCTGACTGAAACGGGTCCAGGAATCAGAGGGTATCGAGATGAGCCTGGAGCTTTTGGGCAACCACCCATACAATGACCTTCCCTAAAAAGGAGATGGGAGGTTGTTGGAGGGCGAGAGTGGGTTTGGGGGGTTTTGGTGGTCGGGGGCAGGGGTTTCAGATTGTATTTTAGTTCTTTTGTAAGCTGTCTTGAGCCTTCGGGGAAGGGCGGGGTATAAATGTGAATAAATAAATAAAGGAAGCAGCTTGCAGGATGGTCAGAGTCAAGAGTGCCTGACAGAAGGGGCTGCGCTGTTGCTGGCTCCCACTGGGAGCTCCATGCCCTGTATAAGGAGAAATCCTGGGAGGCATGAAGCACCCATCCCTTTAAGGGGAAGCTTGGAGTGGGAATGTGCTGGGCAGGCTCTAGTTTACTTCAGCACTTCTCTCCCCTGGGAGCAGCTAGGGGGCACCTTGACCAGGGAAGCCAGAGGGTGATGGCTGTTGGCATATGGGCAAGACTCAAGCAAGCTGAACTGGGGCAACTCACCACCAGTGGAATCACCACAGGCCAAAGAGAGGGAGACGGCTCCTCTGTGTTGAGACCCTAAAACTCCTTCCCCTGACCTCCACAATATGGCAGCAGTCCTCCCCACTTGCTTCTGGGAGATTCAAATGTTGATGGGAAGCAGAGGTGTGCAGCAAATACCCCCTCCATCACTTCCGGTCTCTGTGGCCTCTAGTGTGGCCATTTACCAGCATGGACTAGTATCCACTGCACCTGAGTCCTCTGCCCCTCCTTGTTTTTACACCCATACCCACTTCTCCTAGGGAAGAGAATACTCTGAATATAGCTCAAAGTGCCAAACGATTCTCTCTGTTATTTATTTATTTAACCAATTTTATGCCCCACCCCTCCTGCCACAGGCAGCCCGGGATGGCTAACAACATTAAAACACATTATAAAATACTATAAAACCAATCAAAACATCAAATAACCAGTAAAAGAGGGGGGAAAGACCCCACCTCCCCCCCACCAACCCACCCTTATCCCTCTCCCTCACCAAATGCCTGACAGAACAGCCAGGTCTTACTGTTCTTACAAAATACCAGGAGGTCCGGGGCCAGACGGGCCTCCACCGGGAGGAAGTTCTAAAGGCACACTGCGGCCACTGAGCAACGCCCTATCCTGCGTGGCCCCCTGGGAAACCCAAGGGACCTCCAACACGGCACCCCCAGATGACCGCAGGGGCCTGTCCAGAACCTGGGGAGTGAGGCAATCCCGCAAACAGGCAGGGCCCAGGCCGTGTAGGGCTTTATAGGTCAATACCAACACTTTGAATCAGGCGTAGAAGACTATCAGCAGCCAGTGCAGAGATCAGAGCACTGGTGTAATGTGCTCCCGATGGCCCAGCCCCACCAGGAGCCGGGCCGCCGCATTCTGCACCAGCTGCAGCTTCTGAGCCATCACCATAGGTAGCCCCACATAGAGCACGTTACAGTAATCTAACCGAGAGGTAATAAAAGCATGGATGATCGTGGCCAGGTCAGGAACCAAAACCAGTGGCCAAAGCATCCGCACCAGATGTAATTGGCGGAAGGCACCCCTCGCCACAGCCTCCATCTGCAGATCCAGGCAGAGCTGTGCATCGAGGAGCACCCCCAAGTTCCGTACCTGGGAAGTCAGTGGAGAACAGATCCCCTCAACTGAGGGAGCCACTACCTCTGCCGACCTACCTATAACATCACCTCCATCTTGTCAGGATTCAGTCGCAGTTGATTAGCCCTCATCGAGTCCCCGACAGCTGCCGGACGTCAGGTAAGCACCGAGACAGCCGGGCCTGGATTGGTTGAAAATGAGAGACACAGTTGGGTGTCATCTGCATACTGATGACACCTCACCCCAAATCCCCATATCACCTTGCCGAGCAGCTGCATATACACGTTGAACAGGAGAGGGGACAAAACAGAACCCTGCAGAACTCTACATGGAAGGTCTCAGTAAGATGAAAAACAGTCACCGAGTACCACCCGCTGAGTTCTCCCGGTCAGGAATGAGCAGAGCCATTCAAGAACGATCCAGCCCACCCCTGCACTGTCCCGCAGGCGTGCCACCAACATCTCATGGTCAACGCACGGTATCAAATGCAGCTGACCGATCTAATAGGACCAATTGGGTCGATCGACCCCTATCCTTTTCCTGGCGCAGATCATCCACCAAAGCCACTAATGCTGTCTCAGTGCCATGCCCTGGACAAAAGCCAGACTGAAAGGGATCCAGATAACTGACGCAGTCAAGATGCCCCTGGAGCTGCTGAGCCACCACCCTTTCAATAACCTTCCCTAAAAAGGGAAGGTTAGAGACAGGCCGATAGCTGGCAGGGGAGTCAGTGTCCAAGCGATGGTTTCTTGAGCAGAGGCCGCACCACCGCCTCCTTGAGGCAGCCCGGCACTCTGCCCTCCCACAGGGAGGTGTTGACCACCCCGGCCAGCAATGGCCCCATTGTCTCCCGGTAGCTCGTAATCAGCCAGGACAGGCATGGAACTAGTTCACAAGAAGTGGCTTGAACAGCTCCCAGCACCCCCACCACGTCAGCGGGTGTCACCGACTGAAAGTGATCCCATAAAATTGGACAAGACGGGGTTTCTACAACCTCTCCACCCTTCACTACATTAAGCGTGGCATCAAGGTCTTGGTGAATACGAGAGATTTTCTCCACAAAATAGTCACAGCAAGCTGGAGATGACTCAACCCCTGGGTTGAGGGAAGCCAGTCTGACCAGCCCTCGCACAACCCGGAACAGCTCTGCCAGATGGGATTTTGCGGACGCTATGAGGGCAGCAAAGAACTCCCTCTCTGCTGCCCACATAGGCTCGTAAACTATCTCTATGCCGCAATCTGTCGGCTTTAGCACGAGAGCGACGCCACCGTCACTCCATCCATCGCCCCTCTTGCTTCAGCATCCGCAGCTCCTCAGAAAACCAAGGGGGTCTGCGGAGCCTCCGCCTGGGCAACGGACCCCTGGGAGCTGTTTTATCGATGGCCTCCGTCAACAAGGTGTTCCACAGCTCGATGACGTCATCGATGAGACGGTCGTCAAGGTCAGAGGGTAACTCTCTCAGAGCACCTAGAAACCGCACTGAGTCCAACAGCCTCTGGGGGTGGACCATCCTAATAGGTTCCGCACCCTTCCGGGGGCAGACATGTGCTAGAAGGGAGGTCTGCAGGAGGTAATTTCCATCCATGACAAGGGCACAGCTGTTTTCTCCCCCATTAATGGAGCACCCGCCTCAAGGCCAGTGCAAAACATAAGGTCCAAGTTATGTCCTCCAAGATGTGTTGGGCCATTGACCCTCTGGGACAGGCCCATGGTTGCCTTGGCGGCCATGAACTCATGCTCAGCTCCCCTGAGAACCGCGTTGGCGTGAATGTTGAGGTCCCCAAGGACTATTGTTACGTGTTGTGTAATATACTACAATCAATCAGTCTCTCTCTCTCTCTCTCACACACACACACACACACACACCACTTCGCCTGCTGTGATTTCTGTCCACATATTAAACTGAGAACCTGCCACAAACTCTGCCCCACTGCATCCTCTAGACATGAATTCTCCACTGGTTATTGAGAAGGGGCAGGTAGTTTTCTGTTACTGCTTCCCACCCCAGTGCTCTGGCACCAGCAACAGAGTACCTTGTATGGGACTGGCCCACCATCACCAGGAGAGCTGATCAGAGCTAAGGGTTTCTCCTGGAGTCAGACCCTGGAATAGGTTCCATACCCACAAGTGCAGCAGGAAGGTCTTTGCAGGCTAGCTGCCTCTCGCATAGCCCTAGCAGCTGTTCCTTGCCAACCCTCAGCTCTGCTCCCTTCCCTCCTCCACCGTTGCCCACATCTTCAAGGGTTCCCTAAGGGTGAATTCACACGTGCAGCAATTAACTGGATTTTTAAAAACTGGTTCTCAATAGTTCGCTGTTAACAAGTCCTGTTGCATTCACATGCATGCCATACCGATTTTAAGTACAGCGAAATAATGCATTCAGACCTTCTTGTAGTGCGTGCTTACCCGGCTGCTCAGTACGGTTCAGTTACAGGAAGTGGCCTGTGGGGAGCCAGAAGGTTGCTACTTTGTAGCAAAGTACAACTTTGCTACAACCTTTGCTGCAACTTTGCAAACTTTGCAACAACCTTTGCTACAACCTTTGTAGCAAAGGTTGCTACTTTGTAGAATCAGGGAGTAAAGAGGGAGAGCCTGAGGCTGCTGGAAAGAAGCCCCTCGCATTCTCTCCCTGGTTTCTTTCCGGTATCCCGCTGCTGCTACTGCTGCAGCACTACGGTAGAGGCAGAGGCAGATGATTGAAAGTCCCTTGGAGGGAAGAACTTTTTTGGGGAGAAGCATGGAGGGGAAACATGGAGGGGAAGAACTTTTTTGGGGAGAAGCTGGCTGCAGCCTGCACCCAGCGAGGCAACTACAGGGCTCCAGCTGGTCTCACTGCTTCCGGTAGGGGCAGGAGTAAAACAGCGCACTTGGAAGCACGGTTGCATTCACATCAGAAAAGATTACACACTAGTTAAAACCAGTACGATGTTGCTTTCACACTGCTGTTAAGTGCGGATTTATTGAAAACGGACAGCAAAAAGGTAGGTTTGAGTAGCTTTTCAACACGCATTGCTTTAGTGCGATATTGACTCAATTTAATCGAATTTAAGTGTTCAGACAGGCATGAAACATTCGGTTTTTTTTTTAAATCGCACAAATCAGAACGTCTGAATCCCCCCTAAGTCTGTTTGTTTGGATGAGGACTGCCCTGGGTGCTTCTGCGCGGCCTGGCACTCTCAGCTCTAGAGAGGGACTGCTGTTAGCTGTGGGCTCTGTACCATGTATATGTGCATATCTGTGGTGTGGTGTGTGCACACAGTGGTGTAGAATATGCATCTTTGTGTGTGTGTGTGTGTGTGTATTTATGTCTGATGTGGGGTGTGTTTGTGAGGTATGTGTATGTACAGCTGGAGGTGTATGTGTGTGTATGCATGCACCTGTGTGTTGTAGTGTGCACACAGTGCATTTGTGGGGTGTGCATGTGCATGCATGGTGGTATATGTTGCATGTACACATGTTGCAATATAAGACTGTTCCTTTCAGATGCCCCTGGTCAGTGCGTAGGTGCTGTATGCAAACCACCGAAGAGATACTGTGAGACCCACGCCCAGCACTTGAGTTACATCACCTGGAGCTATTTGTCCAGCTGTAGGAAGCCTGGCTGGGATGAGATCACTCATTGCCCGAGGAATGTGTTACCATACCAGACTCTAGGAGACAAAACCCAACTGTCTCGGATTCCAGCAACTTTTGGCATGGAGCTCAGGAACGAAGACAAATGGAATTAATGTCCGCCGGGCTTTGAGTCGGATAGAGGAACACTGCATCCTGATGCGGGTGGGGTGGGTGGGGTGGGGTGGGGTGTGTAGCATGGCCTAAAGCCCAAGTGGAAGAGGAGGGTCAGGATTTCTCTCTGGTACCCCATTGCTGCCTCCAGCAAGACCCCCTCTGCCTCCACATGAAAAATGGAGATACTGTAATAATGCTGTTAAAGCACGAGTCACCAGGGGGCGCTGTTACACACAGCCTTATACGTGCCTCTCAATACAAGCAGTAGTCAGCATTTGAAGAACGTGATGTTAACTTTGTGATGCAGATTCACTGTGGGGGAGTTGCTGCAAGGAGTAAAAGAATTTACTCTCTAACTAGAATCAGATCTTGGTGCAGAGAATGGGGACTGTGATTCCACTTCATTAGTATCTGATACACCTGCTCTGGGCTTGTGCTAGGGAATCCCTAAGTTTCGGGACAAAGGCAGACTGGGCTGACTGACTGTAGTTGGGTTGCATTGGATTCACAGCCCAGGAATGTGGGGCAGTATCTGGACCTGGGGAGGAGGAAATTACTCTTCCTTAATCTGAATACTGAACATTCCGTACTGAGTTCAGTAGGTGGAATGTGAGATCTCACCAGTTGGGACTGTTCCTGGTCCTGCCTACAGTGTTTGGGATTCCAAGTTTTCCCCTGCAGTCATGGAGGCCGACTTTAAAAAAAAAAAAATATTAATCATTTTCATTTATATAGTGCCCTTCTGCCAGACGGCACCCAGAGATTCCCACCTATTACCACAACTCTGAGCTGGAGATTTTAATCAAACATCTGACATTTATTAGGGAATTAAACACACTTTAGCAAAAACACAAGAAAATAAATAGTTTACCATAATCAAACAACAATATAAATAGACAACCAACAAATTATTATAAATCTTAATTGTAATTCAAAGAAATAATCTAGAAAATCAAACCCCGACACATTTTGAGTAAAGTATTCTTCTTCAGGGGATTCTTCACAAGCTCATAAGACCAACAGTAAATTACCAGCAGTGTCTTGAGTTTTACTGCCATATTAAATGCTTGGAGGCTGCTTTGCAAACCTGTTTTTTTAAATGTGTATAATGAGGTGGCAGTTTTACAATCAAGCGTGAGGCCATGGAGGACCCTTTTAGACATATTTACTCACTCAAGACACTGCTGGTAATTTACCATTGGTCTTATATTATGAGCTTGTAGAGAATTTGTCAAAACCTACCCCTGCCTCATCTATTACATAAGAAGAACATAAGAAGTGCCATGCTGGGTCAGACCAATGGTCCATCTAGCCCAGCATCCTGTCTCCAACAGTGGCCAATCATGGTGGCTTGGGAAAAGCACCCAACAGGTCACAATGGGGGGATCAATTCCCTGTTGTTTCCCCCCAGCTCCCGTCATGTTCCCTGATCCTGTCTGGCTAATAGCTGCTAATGGACCTATCTTCCAGAAACTTGTCCAAACCTCTTTTAAACTCAGCTATAGTACTGGCCCTTACCACAGCCTCTGGCAGTAGATTCCACAACCCAATTATA
>QEPC01009242.1:1654169-1668669 GCA_003113815.1 Sphenodon punctatus
GGCCCCACATGTCTTTCCCCCACCCTCCATGCCTTCAAGTCCCTCCTCAAAACCCACCTCTTTCGCTCTGCCCTTCTGAACTCCTGCTTAGCACCGGTTATCTGCAAACTCTCAATGTACTGTAACCAAGCCAAGCACGTGTACCTGAGCTCTCAAATCCTCATGAATGTTTCATCCCTATTCTCTCTCTCTGTTTTCCCTTCCCTGTCTCCCCTCCCACTGTCCTTAGATTGTAAGCTCTCGAACAGGGATTGGTGCCTCTGGTGCAAATCCCACTCCCATCCTGACTTCCTCCACTACAAATTTTCCCTCTCCTCCCTCTCTTCTGCTATCTCCCTGGTGAGGCAACATTACTATGCCTCCCAGGTTGAATCCTACTCTCGCGACCCTCGCCGCCTCTTCTCCACCTTTGACTCCCTTCTCAAGCCCCCCTCCACCCTCTTCCCTCTCTGCTCAGGACCTCGCATCATTCTTCACCTCGCCTTGGTCGACGATCTCCACTGGGAGATGGATGCAGGATGTTCTACATTTCTTATCCTGTTAGATCTCTCAGCCGCTTTTGATACCGTGGACCATGGGTTGCTGTTGAGACGGCTGCGAGACCTGGGGGGTCTGGACGGGACTGTTCTTGAATGGTTCTGCTCATTCCTCTCAGGGAGAAGCCAATGGGTGGTGTTGGGAGCTGAAACATATTGCCCCCAAGCCTTGACCTGCGGCGTTCCGCAGGGTTCCATCTTGTCTCCTTTATTATTTAATGTATATATGCAGCCCTTGGGGGAGGTCGTGAGAGGGTTCGGGGTGTGATGTCACCAATACGCTGATGATACTCAGCTGTACCTCTCTTTTTCAGCTGACCCAGACCCTGCTGTCTCGTTGCTGTCCCAGTGTTTTGAGGTCATGGCGGAGTGGATGCGGCAGAGCAGACTGAAGCTCAACCCCGATAAGACGGAGGTGATGGTGGCAGGAAGGGCGAGGGAGGTGTCGGCCCCCCTGATTGGGGGAGTTCGCCCTCCTACAGCTCAGCAGGTTCGGAGTCTGGGGGTGGTGTTGGATTCGGATCTCCACCTGGATCCACAGGTGGAGGTGGTGGCGAAGGCCACCTTCCGCCAGTTGTATCTGGTGCGGAGGCTGCATCCATACATCTCCGGGCTGGATCTGGCCTCCCTCATCCATGCCTTCATTACCTCGAGGCTGGACTACTGCAATGCACTCTACGTGGGGCTGCCCTTGTTCCTGGTCCGGAGGCTTCAGCTAGTGCAGAATGTGGCGGCCCGGCTCCTGATGGGCACAGGCCGTCGGGAGCATATAATACCTGTGCTCCGGACTCTGCACTGGTTGCCAATAGCTTGCTGAGCCAGGTTCAAGGTATTGGTTTTAATCTATAAGGCCCTTCACTGTCTGGGTCCCTCGTACCTCAGGGACTGCCTCACCCTTCGTACCCCAGAGCGGCTCCTTCGGTCTGCCGGGGG
Organism: Sphenodon punctatus; assembly: GCA_003113815.1. Lineage (NCBI taxonomy): Eukaryota > Metazoa > Chordata > Lepidosauria > Sphenodontia > Sphenodontidae > Sphenodon > Sphenodon punctatus. The sequence continues at coordinate 1,655,639 of QEPC01009242.1, forward strand.
TGCCTTCTTGGAGGTCCCCCACTTTAAGCGGGGGGACTACAATGGAGAGGGCATTCTCGGTGGCCGGGCCGCGTCTTTGGAATTCCCTCCCAGAGGAAGCTCGCCTGGTCCCAAGCCTTTTGACATTCTGGTGGACTTGTAAGACCTGGCTGTTCGTCCAGGCCTTTGGGGAGGGGGGGAGGGGGGCTAGGGTAGGGTATTGGCTCTCCCCTACCTCTTTGGTTTGTTTTTATAATTTTTTGTTTCCCCAATCCTGTTTTAGGTTTCAATTTATTGTATTGTTTTTAAAATGTTTTTATTGAATGTTTTATATTGTACATCGCCCCAAGATGCCGTAGGCATGGGGGGGTGACTCAGAAATGCGTATAATAAATAAATAAATAAGGATTGACAAGATCCGCCAGGACATTGCTTCCCACCTGTCTCCTCTCCCTGCTCCCTCACCATTCCCTCCCCCTCCCCCCACTGTCCTCTCCTCCTGCCTCCCTTGAGGAAATCTCCTCTCTGCTCTCTTCCGCCAACCCCTCCACCTGCCCTCTCGACCCAATCCCCTCCCACCTCCTGACCTCCATTGCTCCCATTTTCACACACACCCCACCCTTCTACATGTCATTAATCTCTCCCTTTCCACAGGCTCCTTCCCCTCTGCCTTCAAACATGCCACTGTCTCTCCCATCCTCAAAAGGTCGACCCTTCTGACCCCTCTAGTTACCGGCCAGTCTCCCTCCTACCCATCGCCTCTAAGTTTCTAGAACGTGTTGTCTACTCCTGTTGCCTGGATCTCCTCTCTGCCAACTCATCCCTGGACCCTCTCCAATCTGGCTTCTGCCCCTTTCACTCCATGGAAACAGTCCTTGCCAAGATCACCAACTATCTACTGGTGGTTAAATCTAACAACCTCTACTCCATTCTTGTCCTCCTTGACCTCTCTGCTGCCTTTGACACTGTTGACCACTCACTCCTACTGGACTCTCTTCGCTCCTTAGGCTTCTGCGGCTCTGTCCTTGACTGGTTCTCCTCCTACCTCTCTGACCACTCATTCAATGTGTCTCCTCCCAATTCCAGCTCCTCCTGCCTCCCCCTCTCGGTGGGGGTTCCCCAGGGCTCTGTCCTGGGTCCTCTCCTCTTCTCTATCTACACCCTGTCCCTTGACAAACTCATTGCCTCCCACAGCTTCCAATATCACCTTTATGCTGATGACACTCAACTCTCTCTCTCCACCCCCTCTCTCTCCCCTTCTGTCCAAGCTCGCCTCATCAACTGTCTCTCTGATATCTCCACCTGGCTGTCCCGACGTCAGCTCAAGCTCAACATGGCTAAGACTGAACTCCTTATTTTTCCTCCCTACCCTTCCTCCCCCTCTTCCCTCTCCATCCTTATTGATGGGGTCACCATCCATCCTGTCCCCCAAGCCCGTAGCTTGGGCTTTGTCTTCGACACTCACCTTTCCTTCAAATCTTATATCAAGTCTGTTGCCAAGTCCTGTCGCTTTGCCCTCTGTAACATTGCATGGATTCGCCCCTTTCTCTCTGTCTCCTCAGCCAAAAACCTTGTTCACACCATGGTCATCTCTCGCCTTGACTACTGCAACCTCCTCCTTGCTGGCCTCCCGCGTTCTCATCTGTGCCCCCTTATTTCCATCCAAAACTCCGCTGTTAGGATCATCCACTCGACCCGTCGCTTCGACCACATGCAGCCTCTCCTCTCCTCACATCACTGTCTCCCCCTTCCCGCACGCATCCTTCACAAACTCCTGGTATTTACTTACAAAACCCTTCATAACCTGGCTCCCCATTACCTCTCAGCCCTTATCTCCTTACACACTCCTGCACGCACTCTCCACTCCTCCTCTGTCCCCTCCCTTGCTCTCCCTCATCTCCCCTGCTCACCTAATCACCTTCGTCCCTTCTCCCTTGCTGCCCCCCATGCCTGGAACTCCTTCCCTGCCCATATTCACCTCGCCCCCTACCTCCGCACATTCAAATCCCTCCTCAAACCCACCTCTTCCTCGCTGCCTTCCCCAACGCCTGTTAGAACTTCCCACCCAATACTCACTGTCTGCCCTCCGCACAGACTCCTGACTAACTGCAACCAAGCCAAGCACGTGCACCTGAGACTTCGCATCCGTTTGAATGTTTTATCCCTTGTCTCTCCGTGTCCCCGATCCCTGTCTTCCCGCTCTGTGTCTATTAGATTGTAAGCCGTAGGCAGAGACCGCATCTATCTCATTGTTCTGTAAGGCGCCAGGTACACAGCTGGTGCTATACAAATGCTAATAATAATAATAACAACAACAACAACAACAACAACACAGGGGCCCACCAATCAATATTTTCCTTTTAAACCTCTGCTGGGACAAAATCTTCACCTGGGGCTTTATTACTCTGCTGCTGTAAAATTAACAATTTTACCTCCTCAGCTGAAACTGGAAGCCATGACGGTAAAGAAGGGTTTAAAAATTCCTCGAGATTTATCCCCATTGAGGAAGACAAAGAAGCGTCACAGTACAACATTGAAAAATGCTGTGCCCACTCTAGTTTAGATACCATGGGATTCAATCTCATATGGAGTCGTGATAGTCCTACATGCCACCAGTTTCCAGAACCAACAGGAGTTCTGATCAGCCACAGCTGCTTTGAACTCCTTCCATAAAGCACCCCGATATATACTTTTCTTCTCTTTCAAGAAGTTTTTATAGCCCCTCCTAGTTTTTTATAGCCCCACCAGCCTCTTGATGTGTTTTTGAGAACTAGGGTTTCTTGCATTTCTTGCCAGCTTACCCAAGTGCTTTTTTGCAAGCCAACATTCTTCATCAAACCAGATCTTTTTGTTCATCTGCAAACCAGAAGACCTCTTTTTAGTAACCAATTCTTTGCCCAATAAAGAAGTTAACTTATTGGAAATACCAATTAAAAATGCTGTCTCTTGATGGAAAAATAAAGGAGTCTTTAAACTGCAGCATCTCAGGTATCCTCAATTTGTCCCTCACTTTCTGGCTAACCGTAAGATTCCACCTAATACGTTGCTGCCTATGAGCTGCAAGATTAGCCCTTCCCAATTCACATACGCTACCCTGAGTTCTATTAAGGACAGAATTCAATGGTCTCTGTATCAGTTCCAGAGGCTGATGGTCAGTATCCCTTCTCACCAAAACAGCAAAATCCATAATATGGGCCCAAATGTGTTTGGATATTATTACATAGTCTATCACAGTCCCCCCGATGAGCAGTGTATGTATAATGGCCACATATATCCCTACCAGTTCTACCATTTATTACTACCAGATTAAACCTCAATAAAATGTCAGCCAGTTTCCGCCCAGAGCTATTAGTCACCACATCCTTGGATTTACTCTGGGGGACTGGATATACTATATCCTCCAAAGATTCATCAAGGATACCACCACTCTCATCACCTGGGTGTTAAAATCCCCACGAAGTACAAAAACAGCTCTGAGAAATTTATATGACAATTATCTGATTGTAGTTTCTAAAACCTCCCATATGGTTTTGTTATAAAATGCAGAGTCCTTAGGGGGAAAATAGACATTTAAGACAAGAAAGGGAGACATTGTTTATAAAAATCAAGACAAAAATCCTGTATAAAGTGATTCTCTGTCTCAATATAGTTTATCTTAACAGCCAACAAAGAAAGGCTGAAAAGGCAAGCCCAGACGCATATCCACCCCATTTAGATTGTTTTATTCCAGCCCTAAGATGAATAATAAAATGTGGGCAAGGAGACTGAATTCCCATCTTCTCCCAACCAACTTTTTTGTAAACAAATTAAATCAAAATTTGAGAAAAATTGAAGATATTCCTGATCACCCATTTTGCATTTGAGACCCGCAATATTCCAAAAAAGCATTTTTAAACTTTGTGGATTTCTATCAGGCTGAAAACTCCATAGTCAATCAAGATTTGATGCCCTGAAGCTAGGCTCTAAAAGGGCATCATTAAATCTCCCCCTCTCATAGATAGGGCTGCACCGAATAGGTCATCTGAGTACTCAGAACGAGTTCCGAGTATCCGTACTGGTTACTTGGCCGAACTTCTGAACTTTGTCAGAGGACCCGGAATTTGGAACTCCAGACCTCGGAAATCCCAGCGAAACCTGGAAGTACTTGGTACTGAGTTGGCACATGGTGCCACATGCAGAAGCTGCAGTGGTTTAATTGCCTAGCCAAAGAGGGTGCACAACAGCGCATCTACCCCTTCCTCCATCCCTCTCCCCCACATACAGTATATAAGGGGTTACAATTCAGCAGTCTCTTTGTCGCAAGGGAAGAAGAAGGAGAGAGAAGGAATCTGGTGGAGGATAATAAATAAATGAATATATTTATATACACACACGCACACAGACGTGGGGAGGGAATTGGGTGGGTAGTTTAGTTTTAAATTTAATTTAGTCAGTCATTGTAGGGTAGTTGTTTTTTACTTAGCATTAGCAATCAAATCAATCAAGTTTCAACAAGCATTTTTGGCCCATGGCCCTATTGGGTGCCACGCACCCACCCTCAAAAAAAGCCTCCATTGTGCCCCGTGTGCAAGGCAAGCCCCTCCCCACGCACCATGAGTTAATTAACCAGGAAAGTATTCCCCTAGTGCCCCAGCTGGTTGCATCTTGGCAAAGTTCTTGAAACCACTCTGCTAAAGCAGTGCCCAGAAAAACTGGCCAGCAAGAATGGGGCAATCGCTCAAGATGACAAATCCACAAAAATGCAACTGTTTGCAGAAATAAAAAACAAAACCCAGCAGTAGTGTACCCACAGCATGGCCCACCATCAGCAGTGAGTGCACATACTTTAAAATTATTATGCATTGCCAACCAACCAGTGCCAGGAGAAGCAGGCTAGCAAGAATGGGGCAATCACTCAAGAAGACAAACCCACAAATGTGCAACTGCGGGCAGAAATAAAATTTTAAAAAGGCAGCCCAGCAAACATAACAACACACACACAAGAAAGAAACCAGACATTCACCACAATCCCGCCCTTTCCCATACACAAAAGCCTCCATTGTGCCTGCCCAGTGCCCACCTATGCAAGGCAGCAAGCCACCTCTCCACACACCATATTATTTTAACCAGAAAGAAAGTATATCTCTCCTGTGCCCCCGTGGTCCATCACATCTCAGCAAAGTTGAATCCACAAAGTACAGTCACAGTGTCCACAAAAATCACAGCAAAAGTGATCCCTCTCAGCCTCTAGGGTGTTGCCAACAGGCAGTGCAAGCAGCACCCAAACTTTAAATATTTTTGGCACTGGTGGCAACCCCCAGCATTGCCCCTAGTATATGGACAGCCCAGGCCAGGGGAGTGGAGCTAGGCAGATCCCTCTGCCACCATGGTGCCAAGCAGTGCAAGCAGCAGGCGGCAGTGGCACCCGCTTATTTTTTTAAAAGGCATGGCATTGGTGCGGCACTAGTAACTTGGGACAGCCCAGGCCAGGGGAAGTGGAGCAAGACAGAGATCCCTCTGGCCTCCATGGTGCCAAGCAGCAGGCAGCAGCAGTATGGCACCAACTTTTTAAAAAAAAAATTTTATCATGGCATGATGGAAACAACTAACCCCCACCCCCCAGCATTGCCCCTATGGACAGGACAGGCACCCCTCCCTCAAGCCAATTACTTGCAGATCAGAAGTGTAGCGCACACAGCCAAATTCACCAAAGAGAATGGAAAATGGCTGTACAGCCACTTTTATTTTGCCCCTGCCAGCCAATTAAAACTTGCCATCTGGCTTGTCCATCACTCAACTGTCCCCTCCCATACCCCCTCCTACCAAATATGGCACTAAGTTTCATTTCCTAGCTCAGAGAAGCTAGGGTCAACTGTCTGGGTCACTCCAGTTACACGCGCAATGGCGCCAGCACTCGATGGAAGCTTCGGAAGTTTTCCAGGGACCGGCCTTGGTACTCGGAACTTCTGACTTCGGAAATTTGAAACCGAGGACTAGAACCCCTGATGGATTCCGGAGTTTTCCGAGGACCAAGTTTCAGCTCAACTCATAGGTGAGGTATGAGAACCAATAAGATCCGTCCGGTTTCAAAAATCTGAGAAATAAAAGGTCTCAGAAGATGACAAATAATAAAGAATCAGTCTTACCATGGTATTTTCTATTCTCAAAATAAACAGCCCCAGGGCACTACTGGGCATGTGCAGCAGTTAGGAGCATGTGGCTGGAGCTCCTGCATGGCTTGCTAGAAATATCGCTGACAACTGCCTTCCTGGAGTGCAAAAATCAACATTTTCATAAGCCACCTGTGCAAGTTACGACCAAGCCCAAAAGGAGAAGCTTGCGAGTCATCAGAGGAAGCCTGAACGATTTTTGGCAGACTTGCAGGGACTCGTCTACTCAAACAACCAGGCTGCCAAGAAAAACAAAATGGCAGAAGCACTGGCGGCTGGAGAAAGGGGTATGTGAATCCTTGAATACCTCTATGGATAAATTAAATGGCTCTGTCGACAATCTGGGGGGAAAATAGATAACATAGCCCAACAAGTAGATCACCTGGAAAATAGAGTAAGCTCCCATAGAAATACATGAACACGTTGAGAGTCAACAGGATCCTCCGATTTGTACCTGAAGAATAAATTTTAAAAAACTTTTGGCCAGAAGGTTCTGACACGAGGGTCTTGATTTTCACCCAGTGAACTTTCTCTCTACTATGACTTTATAGCTGTTCTAAATGGCTGTTCTAAATTACCACCAGACAACTGGATGCAATTCTTATATGTTACACAGGAGGGTGGCGAAGATCCACACTGAGCAAGCTAACTGTTGCATTTAAATCATACGAGAGTGGAAGTGGCTGTCTTCTCCCTCTGGAGGGGGAGGCTTTCTTCTGAACAGTCTACTTGCAGCCTGAATAGGATACCATACAGACTACTCCTGCGGATGTTGTCAGGTTTGTGGGACTCTTTTTGAAAAGACTGAAGGAGGGTTCTGTACAAATGTGTCAGGCTGTTTTTGGATTAGGGAGAGTTATTTCAGTGGAAACCAAGCAGCTGCCTGGGTGCTGCTAATCCTTCTTTGGCCTTTTTTACACGGACGTCACCTACCCACAAACACCCATAAACACCCATCGGATGGGTGGGAGAGCATCCGTATAAACGTCCACGTGTGGGTGGGTGTGCATGCACGACCCACCCACCAACACCCATGGAACAGCGGGGAAGGAGCTGGCATGCCCTGTTGGTGGAGGTGGGTGGAGAAGGGTGTTCAACACCCACCCATCAATGTAAATACCAAAATACCCACATCCACAGGGATGGGTCCGCCGAAACCACAGAGAGATGGCTAGAGATGTCACGCAGGTGCCCTCAAGCAGACACATCCACCGGGGGAGATGCCGCCCGGCCGGCTGGGAGCCCTTAAAGGAGAACTGAAACATGACAGGGGTGCACCAGCTCTCAAGGTGTCTGGTAGGAAAACTACCGACAAGACCAAGGGAGCCAGCGCCAGGACATGCACTGGATGGGCCAGGGTAAGCAATGGGACCCCGGGTTGCCCAGGGGAGGAGGGCTCAGCCCAACGACACAGGGGGGGAAGCAAAACAGCTAATCACAGCACACCTCTCCCATCACAGGGCCGTGGGCATACCACAGCGCCAGCTCTGCCCACAGCCCACCACAGCCACGGGGCACAGGGATGGGAGCACAAGCAACAGCGAGGTAAGAGTGAGGGTACCCCAACAACCAAGGAAGGGGTGGGGGCCGCACACCAATACCAGAACTCATCCCGAAGGAGCACAGGGCAGGCAGCTGACAGTTAACTGTTACACAGACACACCCAGGAGAGCACCCATACACAGGAGGAACGCACCTGTGCATGGGAGACTGCCGAGGAGGGCCTCCGTGACAGTCATGTAAGCCTGCGGTGCCCCCCAGGGGGAGATGGGAGGGAGCACCCAACAAGTGTGAAAGGGGGGCTGCGGGACGGATGCTAACCCCCATGCAATACCCCCAACAGGAGACGACCAGCTCCACTGTCACCACATCCATCTGGCGGGCCCCAAGCCACCAAGCTGGAAGGCCACACACACACAGTACCCAAAAGGGGGAGCCCTGGTTGAGGCAGGAGACCAGGGACTTCATACGCGTGTGGGGGGCCAAAAAGGTCCAGCATGACCTGGTGCGCAGCTACAAGACAAGACAGGTCTATGAAGCCATCGCCCAGGAGATGCAGTGGCAGGGGTACAATAGGGTTGTCACCCAGTGCATGCAACAGGCAAATAACTTGAGATCCGGATATAAGTATATCAAGGACAACAATCTCAAGTCTGGCCATGCCATGCGCACAATGGAGTTCCATGACGAGCTGAACAGGTTCCTCTGCATGGACAGGAATGTTGTTGCCTCCTGCATACTCGGCACCGCCTTTGCCAGGGGGAGAAAGAAGGCGAGAACAACACACACCCCTGCCCGACCCCCCGGAGCAGGGGGAGAATGCTGCTCCTGGCAAGGCCAGCCAGGATGCAGGAGGGGACAGCCCCATCACACAGGGGGAGGAGGCAGACCGGGAAACCGCTCACAGTAACATCACCCTCCGTGTGCGCCCACAAAACCCACAGGATGACAGGCCCCGGGGACGGGGCATGCACGCGGAGCAGACGGACACCCGGGACGCCTCCCAGGACGTGGAGGAATACGATCCAGGTAGGAACACAACCAGGCCGGGGTGGGGGGGGTGGAACGACCACGGTGACCAGAGCCCAAGCTGGGCAGCAGGGACCAACTGATGGATCACCATTCCCATTACAGCTCAAGGGTGCCTGGAGGTTCATGAGGAGGAGGTCACGGAGGAGGAGGTGGTCGAGGAGGAACCGGTGGCACCCCCGAGACCCGGTCAACAGGACAACGATGGTAGGCCACCATGGACATGGGAAGGGTTGCGGGCGGTGCCAGGGCGATGGGGTAGTAGGCAGGCCACAGAGGTAGCCCCTCATGTAATAAACCTGCCATGCCTGACAGGGAAGGGCTGGGGGACCCCACAATAGGGCACCGTAGCTACACGGGTTAACACCCCCTGACAGGAATGCAGATGTGGGGTCACAAGGGAGGAGGGACCACGAGACATGCCCACAATGAGATGCTGGGACAACACAGCCCCAGGTGCAGGTGCGCTCATATGGGGCCACCACTGTGGTCCGACATAGAGGATGGGAATACGGGAACCCCACCCACGGGAGGTGTGTTCCATCAGTGAGGAGGGAGCGATGCCTTGTGCCCATTCCCCTCTCGACCCCCCACGCAGGTAGGTTGTGGGTTGAGACCCAGGAGACCTCAGGCCTTGGTCTGGTGCTGCTGAACGCGAGGTCGGTTGTCAATAAGTCATCTACCATCCGGGAGTTAATCCCGGAGTGGGACGCCGACCTCGTGTGTATTACAGAGACCTGGCTGGACAATGAATCGGGCCCTATTTTGGCTGATCTTGTTCCGGCTGGGTTCTCTGTGCAGCATCAGCCTCGGCTGGAGGGACGGGGGGGCGGTGTAGCCATTGTTATCAAGGATGCGTTGTCTTTTAGGAGATATCCGGTGCAGGCTCCACCAGGTGTTGATTGTCTCCATCTTGTGTTGGATTTGGCCGGGGATAGATTAGGGGTGCTGCTGGTGTACCGTGCACCCAACTGCCCGGCGGCATCCCTACATGCTCTTGCTGATTTGGTGTCAGATGTGATCCTCCGGACCCCTAGATTGGTGGTCCTGGGGGACTTTAATATCCACACTGACACCGATCTTGGAGGAGCGAGGCATGAGTTCATGGCCTCCATGACAACCATGGGCCTGTCCCAAATCATCTGTGGCCCCACACATGAGGAGGGACATACACTGGATTTGGTTTTCTGCACCGGCCTTGAGGCGGGGGGTCAGTTAGTAGGAGTTAAGGCTGTAGAGCCTTTGTCATGGTCTGACCATTACCTCCTTAAGACGTGCATCCTGGCGCACGATAGCCCCCGGCAGGGTGCAGGACCTATTAGATCGGTCCGCCCCCGGAGACTTATGGAACCGGATCGGTTCCGGAATGCTCTGGGGGAGTTTCCCCTGGACCTTGACACCCGCTCTGTCGATGATCTCGTAGCCTTCTGGAACACCTTGTTGGCCGAGACCATAGACAGGGTGGCTCCCAGGCGTCCGCTGCCCTCTCGAGTCTCCCGCAGGTCTCCTTGGTTTACTGAGGGTCTGCGGTGTTTGAAGCGGGAGAGCAGGCGGTTAGAGCGACGGTGGCGCCGGACTCACGACCAGTATGATCGATCGCAGCATAAGAGCAGTTTAAAGGCTTATGCTGTGGCGGTGCAGGCAGCAAAGAAGCAGTTCTTTGCTGCTCTTATTGCATCTGCAAAGTCACGTCCAGCGGAGCTTTTCCGGGTGGTGAAAGGCTTGGTCAGTCCTGCCTGCCTCCGCCTGGACCTGGAGCAATCCAGTGACCGCTGTGACCGGTTTATCGAGTACTTTGTAGATAAGATCGCTCGCATCCGCCACGATTTCGGCACCACAGTTATTGCAGAGGATCATCTTGGGGCTATGGATGCCCCGTCCTGTCCTGTTTTGTGGGATCGGTTTCAGATGGTGTCGCCTGCCGATGTGGATTCCTTGTTGGGATCTGTTCGTGCCACTACTTGTGAGCAAGATCCATGCCCGTCCTGGCTGGTGAAAGCCAGCCAGGAGACGTTACGGCCGTTGTTGGCTGGGGTGGTTGGTGCCTCCCTTCGGGAGGGCAGGGTGCCTGACTGCCTAAAAGAGGCTGTGGTTAGACCCCTGCTCAAGAAACCATCTCTTGACGCTGATGCTCCTGCCAGTTATCGGCCGGTCTCTAACCTTCCCTTTTTAGGGAAGATTATTGAACGGGCTGTGGCACGACAGCTCCAGGAGCATCTGGACCACATCGGTTTCCTTGATCCCTCCCAGTCTGGGTTTCGGCCTGGGTATGGTACGGAGACGGCATTGGTGGCCTTGGTTGACGATCTCCGTCTGGCGTTGGACCAGGGTCGTCAGACCTTACTGGTCCTGCTAGACCTTTCGGCTGCATTCGACACAGTCGATCATGAGGTGTTGGTGACTCGCCTGCGGGACCGTGCTGGAATTGGCGGAACGGTCTTGGACTGGTTTCGTTCATTCCTGGCCGGGAGAACTCACCGGGTGGTCTTGGGGGAGTGTACGTCTTCCCCCCGGGACCTCACGTGTGGAGTCCCGCAGGGTGCCATTCTGTCCCCCCTCTTGTTTAACATCTATATGCAGCCGTTAGGGGAGATCGTGAGGGGGTTTCAGGGCATGCAGTGTCATCAGTATGCTGATGACACTCAGCTCTACCTCTCCTTTTTCATCGACCCAGGCCATGCAGTCTCCTTATTTTCCCAGTGCCTGTCAGCTGTGGGGGTTTGGATGAGGTCAAGCCATCTGCAATTGAATCCTGACAAGACAGAGGTGATGTTGGTGGGCGAGGGCTTGGGGGACCTGGAGGTAGTTGAATCTCCTCTTGTTGGGGGGGTTCGCCCTCCCATGGTGTCTCAAGTGCGGAGTCTGGGTGTGCTCCTCGATTCGCAGCTCAGCTTGGAATCTCAGGTTGTGGCCGTGGCGGGGAGTGCGTTTCGGCAGTTACATCTTGTCCGGCGGTTTCGGCCATATCTCTCAGACGCCGACCTCGCCACTGTCATCCATGTCTTCATCGCCTCAAGGCTGGATTACTGCAACGCACTCTACATGGGGCTGCCCGAGAAGCTCGTCCGGAGGCTGCAGCTGGTGCAGAATGCCGCGGTCCATCTCCTGATGGGGGCGGGTCGCAGGAGGCACATGACACCAGTGCTCCGGGCTCTGCACTGGCTGCCTATAAAGCACCGGGCCAGGTTCAGGGTGCTGGTTTTAACCTTTAAAGCCCTTCATGGGCTTGGCCGTGCTTATCTGCAGGACCGCCTCACTTCCCATGTGCCCGTGCGATCCTTGAGATTGTCCGTGGGAGCCTTTTTGGAGGTTCCCTGGATGAGGCGGGTGGCCACCGATGTTAGATCTTTTTCGGTGGTCGCCCCTGTGCTGTGGAATTCACTCCCGGAGGAGGCTCGGCTGGCTCCCAGTCTCCTGCTGTTTCGGCATATATGTAAGACATGGCTGTTCCGTCAGGCTTTTGCTGAGGGGTAGAGGTGGGGTGGGGGTGGGGATGGGGGCTTTCCTCACATATTGGGGTATTTTAAAATTATAATTGCAAATTGTTTAAAATTTTTATATTGTTTTAATGTTTTAATGAATGTAGAGACGGCTTGGCACTCTGCCCTCCCTAAGGGAGGCATTGACCACCCATGCCAACAATGGCCCTAACATCTCCCGGCTAGCCTTCACCAGCCAGGATGGGCACGGATCTAATTCGCAACAGGTGGCCTGAACAGTCCCAAGGACATCCACCGCATCAGCGGACGACACCCACTGAAATTGATCCCACAAAAACAGATATGACGGGGCTTCCTGTACCTATGATACATCCACTGCCGTAAATGCAGCATCGAGATCATGGTGAATCTGGGTGATTTTATCCGCAAAAAAATAATAATCAGCAAACATGTCACAGCGGGCACTGGAAAATTTCAGTTCCAGGCAGAGAGAGGCCGGACTGACCAGCCTCTGCACCACCCACAAAAGCTCCGCTGGATGTGATTTTGCAGACACAACGAGGGCAGCAAATAACTCCTTCTTTGCTGCCTGCACCACAATAGCATAAGCTCTTAAACTAGTTTTATGCTGCAATCAGTGAGCTTCAGCACAAGTCCAGTGCCACTGTTGCTCCAACCGCTGTCCATCCTGCTTCATCCGGCGCAGGTCCTCCGTAAACCATGGCAACCCCCACCATCGGCTCTCCTGAAACGGATGCTTGGGAGCCGTTCGGTCAATAGCCTCAGCCAACAAGCTGTCCCAGAAGGCAATGAGGTCATCGAGAGAACGATCATCAAGATCGGAAGGTATTTTCCCCAGAGCATTCCGGAACCTCTCTGGTTCCATAAGTCTCCAGGAGCAAACCCAATGAACCAGCCCTCACCTTTCCAGGGG
>QEPC01009242.1:1669640-1681329 GCA_003113815.1 Sphenodon punctatus
CTGGGAGACCAGAACCCCCCACCCTTCTTGGGTCAGACGCCCCCCCACTCACCAGGGGGCAGTACCCAATCCTCCCCAACCCAGTCCCCTCCCCACCCCCACATATGTACTGTTGCGGACCATGTTAGGTGCCCATCAATTGGTGCAGTACCGTGGGTGTGTTCCATGCACCTGTTGGCCCACCAGGACATCCCCCCACCAGCACGGACTGCTTGACCACCTTGGGGCTAAGGCCACAGCGGGGTTGCAATGTGGCCAAGGGGGCCTACCTCCTACCCTCTGCCCGTGACATGCCCCCGTGTGATCAGTGGGGAGGACGCATCTGCACCAGCCCTGTATCTGTCACCGTGACTGAAGGTCATGACATAGTGCAGCTGTGCACAATCATGATATGCTGCATGGAGTGCCTCATTAGCTCCGTCCTAGAGGCAGCCATGGCCTTGGTGATCTGTCATCTCTAGCGTTGGAATGTTTCTGCCCAGTGCATGGGTCAGGGATTCACAGGGCCTAGCAACCTGCCCACTATCAGCTGTGTAAAGTCTCCCACCGGCTAGCGTTGAGCAGCTCCTCGTGCATCACCCATTCACAACCGCTCTTTGTTGAACCCCTGTGGAATCCAGCAACCAGCCCTTGGAGCGGTGATGGCAGGGTGTGGAGCAGGCCCCGAGGCCGGTTTCACCATGTGCCAACATGCTGTTGGGAATGCTGTGGTATAGCCGCGATGTCCAGCTGCTGCTGAGCGATCCCCTGTCAGTTGCAGATGGATTCAATCTCCTGTCACGGTACATGTGGGAGATGGGCCATCCATTTGGGGTTCAGGCTTGCCGGGGAGCTTGGCTTCACCCTCCTGCAACAATTTCTTTGGGAGCACCCAGCTGCCGTTGTTGTGCCATGGACCGCACAGGAGATCATGGCTGTTCGCCTGGTGTCTGCTCGACCCGAGACCCATTTTCTCCCATTTTCCTCTTAAGTGCTTTCCCTAGAAGGCAACCAGGGAAGACGTGCCGGAGGTTTGTAGTTTCATTGGTGTTTGCATCTGGTGGACTAGGGCACTTTCCAAGAGCCTCCCCTGTGTTCTGGGATGGAAAGAAGCTTTGACTAAGGGAGTGAGCATCATCATTTGGAGGGGAGCAGCGGGGAGAAGAGGGAGATTGCTGGTAAGGTGTAATTAAGTCCTGAGGAGCAGTCCTCTATGGAGTCTGTGGAGTCCCAGGAAATTTGCAGGTAAAAAGGGTGGTTCCACGTAGACTGACCTTGGGGTTGTTGTGACCTAAAGTTGTGTGGTTTGTAAGAAAATTATGATGCTCCATTCAGGGAAAGTTAGATCCACTGCCTCATAAATGGGAACCTGCTTAGTTCCAGCCTCAGCTTCCTTGTTGGAGAATGTTAAACTTTTTACACAAAGTAAGTTAACTGATTATTTTATGAGAGCTGGCCATCTTTTATCTCTGGACTCACTAACTGTAAGTTCTGTATCATCTGCTGTAGATGAACATCATCAATATGTTTTTTGATACCTTGGATGAACATTATGCTGAACAATCAAATGTGAATGTTAATGCCCAGCGATTTGTGGATGGTTTTACCACTGGGGTGGATGGGTCCCCATTTTGTTTTACCAGTGGTTTTACCACTGGGGTGGATGGCCACCCTCCTTTTTTTTTAACAGTAAGCTATAAGTTCCGGGACACAGTGGGCTGTCGGCGCTAATGAAGAAGTGAGGGGCTCTATGGGGGTTATATAGTCCCTTTTGCCATGGTCTCCTCGTGATCAGTATTGTGTCCAGGCTTTGAGTTCTCGTCTGTTGGCTGGTTTGAGTCATCGTGCCTCCGGCACTATTGGGGACAGGATTTACTGTTACTCGATATTGTTAAGGGTGTCAAAGGGCGAAAGCTCTAAGGGTGGAGAGGCCCTAGTGGAATTATTGTCTAGTCTATAACTTGCTTTACGTAAGGTGTCATGGTGGATTTTGTCCCCAAATTTGCCCGCCATAATGGTGCTCCTCATTGTGTTTGACTCTTTCGGTAGTATTGATATATCAAATCAAATCAAATGCATTTTATTGCGTGGTCATGGACCATTGCAAATTACAGCAAAATAAAATAAACCGTATACAGAAGCAATCGTTGCTATCATGCCAACAATTGCTAACACCCACATACGGGCATCAGGCAGCTTGTGTATAAGATATTCCGGGGAAATACCCATCTCAGTCAGTTGGGTTTCCACTTTCTGGGACCAAGGATCCAAAAAAGGGTCCTCTGTCATAGCCCTCAGCAAGAGTGAGCCCTGCCCTGATTGCATTTTGAGCCACAGTTTCAAGGCGGCCTCCTTGGCTGTCTCGGACCACAGTTTCTGGTCCAGTTCAGCCCGAATAGCTGCCATAGGGGTGCCTCGTGGGGCTCCTAATAATTTCTGAAGGAACCTAGATTGAACCCTATCCACCAGACTAAAATGGATAGGAGCCCATAACTCAGCCCCATATAAGAGTTGGGACCTTACTTTGCTAGTATGGACCTGTAGCACTGGAAGAACGGCCATCCTGCCCTGCTTGGCAAAAAGTCTGGTTATTGACTGAGCAGAGGCTTGAGCCAATCGCAAAGCATTATTGACATGCTTTTGCCAGGAGCCCGATTTGTGGAAAAGAATTCCTAGATATCTGAAGGCCTGGACCTGCTGAACCGGGATATGCCCAACCGACCAACCCTGAGTTTTCTTACGAGTAGAAAAGACCATAATCTTTGATTTTTCATGATTAATGGTCAGGTGATTAGACTGGCAAAAAACTGCAAAAGCCTGTAGTTGTCGCAAAAGCCCTACCCGTGTTTGGGATAATAAGGCGATGTCGTCTGCGTAACAAAGACAGCCGACGGCACGATCAGCTAGCTTGGGTGGAAAAAAGCGAGATTGCGCCATGGCAGGAATAATGTCGTCTATAGAATAGTTGAAAAGTGCCGGGGCCAAGACGCATCCCTGGCGAACCCCCTTTGAAGTAGAAATTGGAGGGGTAATGTGGCCTTTCCTATCCATTTTAACAACCAAAGCAGAGTTAATATGTAGGGAACGGAGCAAAACCAACAGTCGCCTATCAATGGACGAATTCTGCAACTTTTCCCAAAGGGCGTTTCGGTCAACAGAATTGAAAGCTGCCCTAAGGTCCAAGAAGGCTACATACAAAGCCCCATTGCAAGCCCTGTACTTGGCGGCAAGATATTGAAGGATAAGGCAATCTGAAATCCTGCTTGTTCAGGTGAAATAATCTTATCCTGAACCATCCAAGCGGTCAGTCTCCCTAAAAGGTATTTTGCATAAACCTTAGATATTACCGATAAGAGACTAATCAGCCTATAGTTTGCTGGATCTGTTTTAGGGCCATTTTTGTAAATAGGGACAACTAGAGCCGTAGCCCAGGTCCCAGGTACCTGGCCTGTGTTATTAATGGCCGTGAACAAACCAACCAGCATAGGTAGCCACCATGCTTTGTGCATTTTGAGGAATTCGGCCCTTATAAGGTCCAAACCAGGAGCACGATTGGCCCGAAGGGAGTCGATCAGTGATCCAATCTCTTCTGCCTGGACCGGTGGCCAGGCAGGCAACTCATCCAACCCCAAGGAGAGAACATCCCCTGGGGAACCCCCATCATTATCAACCTCACAGCCCGGAGGATTGTATAATTCCTTGAAATGGGCCATCCATACAGGTGCTTGAAGCTGCGGGGCTGTTGTACCCTTCCTACTCCCAGTATTGATACTGCTGCTTGTCGGTGTGTGCTCCCCGATGCCCCAGCCATCCCTTCCTACCACCTGCTCCTGATTGTAACCGCTGGAGGGGTCTGAGCCTCAGAGCCATTCTTTGTCTGTAAGTCTGCCCGTCCCCAGTTTGACTGCCTCACCACCCCTACTTCCCACCTGTGGTTGTTTGCTCCAAGCTCCCGACTGGCAACGAGACCAGCTGTGCTGAATCTGACACCTGGGAGACCTGCGCCTGCACAGACACTAACACCGGCTCTTTAAAAACCCTGCCGAGGCTACGGCGCTGGGGCTGTGGGGTCTGTAAGTTCAAAGTAGGGGAGTTGTGTGATTCTGCTCTTTATGGGTAAGAGGGGGAAAAAGCTGGGGATGGAAACCCAAGCTCAATCCTGAGCTAAGCAGCAGACCTTGGAAAGCTATCTGCAAGGCCCCAAGACGAGCCTTGACCAAGCAGCCAGATTGGCAAGTCCCTCATCTTTGGCAGAGGAGCCGGAGACTTTGCTGGAGCAGGTGACCCCCGAGTTTGCAACTATGCTATCTCCTGATCCTGTTCCTGTTGTACCGGTGGTTGCAGCCACAGGGTCTGTGCCCCCTGCTGCTGATATCAGCATGGATTCTCCTTGGGAACATATGGGTAGGCAATGTTTCACTATGGGTGATTCAGTTACTAGATTATACGTTCAGCTGGAGAATGTCAACATGCAGCTTGAGCTGCAAAGACTCCAGCTGGCGGTTATTGCAGACAAGCTTAAGCTACAGGACGCAGCATTATTGCAGCGTAGCAAAGTCCCCCCTTCCCTATCGGTTTCAGTAGGAATTCAAACTGTACAGGATGGACGAGGTTCCCAGGTGGATGAATTAGGGGGAGATGTGGCAGGGGTCTCTGTTGAACAAAAGACTAGCCCCCTGCAATTGGATTCGCAGGCCTTAGTTTTTCTAGTAGTCTCCCCGCCCTCTGGGCGATTGCCAGCATGGTCATCTAAGACCCTCATCCAGCAACATCTGTCTGCTATTTTGGGAGTAACATTTCACCCTAGTTCCATTGTTCGTTGTCTGTGGTTATCTCCCCATTTGTGTTCATATCGTATGTTGGTGCACTTTTCTGCTCATTCAATTGTAGATAACTTATGGTCCAAAGCTGGTTTATTTGCTGTTAGAGGGGTTCATTTAGCTAGAGCTTATAAGAACCCTCAGATCCTGCCTTTGATACCACCTGAAGCTTCAGGCTTTGCGGCTCCAATTTCTGATTTAAATAACCTTAGTATTACATCAGTGTCAAATGATGTGTCTACACTAGGGAGCCAGCAGCCGGCTACTGTTCCTTTGGGACCCCAGGAGGTCCCCCAGGGGGTTTCAGGTGCACAGAAGGCTCAGGTACAGGGTCAGGGTATAGCAAAAACTAATCAAGCCAGTGACGATTGTCAAGCTCGGGGGCCAGGTATGCAGGTGCATCCCCAGGGGGAGGCCCCCCAAATAAGGCCCCGGGAAAATTGTAGTGTAGTGGGGGACCACTCGTTATCCCTTGAGGGTGGTGACTCTACCTTAATTGAGAAAGACTTGTTGGAGCCAGCCATGTGTGAGCACGAAGTTCTGTCACAGGCTTCCCCTCTGGCAGACAACGACGCCACCTCCATTAATGTAGAGAGTCCTAGTAGACTGTACTCCATGCCAACTTCATGACTACCGCGGCCAGCCTTTCCAAGCCTCCTTACATTATGTTCGTGGAATGTGGCAGGTTGGGCTAGGCACAGATTTTTTGCAATATATTCAAAGATTTTCTGTCATTTTGGTCCAAGAAACCTGGGCCGTAGATCCCTTGGACTTGGAGGGTTACATCTCGAATTCTCTTCAGGCAACACATAGGAATACCAAAGGGAGGCCATGTGGGGGATTGGGTTGTTTTATATCCCAAGATGTTCCTCTTCAGGTTGTTGAAAATATAACACTCCCTCCGCTCTTGCAAGGATTCGTGGCGAAGTTTGCCTCAATGACCCTTATTATTATGACTTTATACATTCCTCCTTGAAATGCTGGCTCTTTTCGAACTGCTATGTGGGATGTCTTGGATGGTCTATTGGAGAAATTGTCAGTCAAGTATCCAGAGGGCCAGATCATTCTAATGGGCGATTTTAATGCCCGTCTGGGTGCAGATAATCAGGCTCTGGCCCCATACTGCGATGGGTTACCTTATGCCCCAGTCAATCTCTTGGGTCCTAGGCAATCCAAAGATAAAGGCATTAAATCTTCAGGGATTAGGCTGGCTCAGCTTCTAGTGGCCCGTGAGCTTTATGTGCTGAATGGCTCAGGATTCAATGACATTGAGGGGGAATATACCTTTGTCAGGCATCAGGGACCTAGCACAGTAGACTTTTCCCTGGTCTCAGCAGGGGTTCTTCCTCATGTCATGGATTTTGCTGTGGGCCCCCCACTGGTTGGGGATCATCTTCCCCTGGAACTCTCTCTTTTTACCGCTGTAGTGGATTCAGAGGACTTATCTAAGGGAAATAATTTGATGTATACCAGCAGGGAAACCTATGAGACTGTTTGGGTCCTGAGATGGGATGAGGGGCTATCATCTGCTCTGGAGATTTTTGCTTCCCAACCCCAGGTTATTCTCCTGTGAGAGAGGCTGGTTAACTCAGAAAGCTCTTTTGAGGTTCTGGAGCTGTTTGATCATCTAATGTTGGATCTCCAGTCTTATATCAGAGGGTTAGGTCGACCCCCGGTTTTTGGAATGGCCAGAATCCACCAACCTTGGTTCGACAAAGAGTGTCGCCAGGTTAGAATAGAACTTAAAAACATGCACCGTCAATACAGGAATTCTTGGGCGTCTATCTTACCACCACACTATGTTGATATGAGGGCAAAATACAGGAATTTGATAAATACAAAAAAAAAGGCCTTTTGGGAGGCCTGTTGGGGGTCCCTTCTGCAGGCTGCTAATACTCGAGACACTAGGGGCTTTTGGCACCTGGTTAATATCAATACTGGGAGTATTGATATATAGATATAGGGGACAGGAGTCTAGGGTGTCCCCAAGGAAATGACCTCTCAAAAACGATCTAGAAAGGAGACTCCGATCTCCCCAGTATTAAATATGCCCAAACAAAGAAGGATTTAAAACTTATTTTTTGGACAAAACAGAACCTTCAGGTCCTAGGGACAGGTCAGCTAGTGGGATCAAAGATCGTCCTGAGCAGCTGGTCTCCGTGCGTGATATCACTGATATTTTGGACGGCCAGGAAGGCAAAAGGACTAGCTCTACCCCACAAATGTCCAGGGCCAAGCGGGTAAATGAACTGGAGAGGGTTAGCCAAGTTAGTTACCAGGAAGAGGGGTGTTTGGAGCTTCTAGGGGATTTGGCTATTATAACTTCACATACCCTACGAGTGATGATTGCAAAATTGAACTGCATAGATGATAAACTTATAGCACTCAACCCTGTGTAAGTTGGCTCTAGAACAAGGAAATCCCCCAGGGAGCTCCAAAGATTTTCAGAGAACTTCCTGGGGAAACCTCCTCTGCGGAACTCAGTTAAAAATAAAATTGTGGAAGCAGAGCCTGCCACCAAAGAACTAGCTCTATTGGATAATTACAGGACATTCAGTTACTCCCAGCTGGCCCTTTTATAGTATTACCTTTTATTTATAGTATTACCACTCCCCTCGGGTGTTCTTCCATTTTGGAATACCCCTTTAGATATCGCGGAGCACCTGAGAATTTTACTAGGGGAGACAGTCACCAGGAGTGACATTATGGTTGTAGAACATATCCTGAATATCAAGAAGTGGTGGCTGCTTCAGGTTACGTTTCAATTGGTAAATCTAGTTGATCTGATTTTGAGGAAGGAAGAGGCCTTAAATAAAAGGGAGGTCTTTATCTCTAGAATCTTGCAGACAGATCCCCCACTCACTGAAGCTCCAGGCCATGTGATCCAGAAAGGAGTCAATAATAATACACTAGCAGGGGACCTGGTTAAGGGACATGCCTTACAGGTAATCCCTGCCTCAGTTGATGGGGAAGTCCATGATATGGACGTGCAAGAGCTGGGACACCAAGATGTAGAGCATATAAAGGCCCAGAAATTTTATAGAGAATTGGATGGACCTTTGGGACCTCAGATACCTCGGCCAGAACTATCAGAGCCGGATATTTCAAGGGCTGGATAAGTTTTGTATTAGAATTGAGAGAGCTAAAATAACCAGGAAGAATGCCAAGGAAATGAGAGGGGTAAAAGCGAGGTGTGGCTCCACTGAGACAAGGATCTCAGTTTACTCACAATCCCTGGTGGAAGTGGAGCTCCCTACAGTCACCTCTACTCCTTTGTTGGGTAAAAGCTCTGTGAGCACAAAGGCGAGGGGTAACCTTAGAATGGAAACAAGGTCGGACCTGAGCCGGTTTGATGATAATACTGTATCCGTTTCTTACAGAGCAGTACAAGGGCAAGGAACATCTAGAAGATTATCTTTAACGGTAGGGTTGATAAATCCCGAGGACTCCATGATAAAGAATTATACCTCTGTTCTGGTAGATCCAGAAAACAACCCGGATAGCCATTTGCTTCCAGGGGTTTCTTTTAAGGATAGGAAGAAGGAGAGAGAGAGAGAATTTAGGAACTCCTATCCATCATTTCCCCCAAGTGGCGATCAATGACTAGAATCCTATGATCCCGCCACATTAAGAGTGCTGTCGTGGAATATAGCAGGGATCAGAATGAAATTGAGGGACGTCGATTTCTTGGACTGTATTAAGAACTACCAAATTATTTTGGTGCAAGAGACCTGGTCTGTCCAAGATTTTGACCTCTTAAGGTTTAGAACTTTTAATATCCTTGCCCATCCCTCAAGGGCGGGAGGAAGGTTGCGCGGGGGCATAGCCTTGCTCGTTTCCCTGGCCTTGCAGATTTCTCCTAGGTTGTTAGAGTCAGTTGCCCCTTTTTATGGTTTGTGGTATTTTAAGTTGGATAAGAACTCGGAGTTTCTGTTGGCAAACATATATGTTCCTCCTGCTGCATCCCCTTACTATGTTCAAAGTATATGGCGTAATATAATGGACACTCTCCAGAAATCAAGGGCACGGTATCATAGAGCTTACGTATTACTGGGAGGAGATTTTAATACAAGACTGGGAAATAAGAGCTCATGCCCAGGGAACCTCAATTTGGAGGCCCCTCTTGATATCCCTTGTAATATGGAACATTGCTCTAGAGATTCAGTTGCGTGCTCTAGGGCAACTGATTTAATAGAATTAATACAAACTTTAGATTTGACAGTACTAAATGGACAAGTTGGAAGGGACTTGGTGGGACATTTTACCTTCAGCTTGGCCCTGGGGAATAGTGTAATCGATTACTTGTTTATTTCAAACTTACTAATAAAGTTAGTTGTGGATTTTATGATAATTCCATCTATCCTGACTAATCATTTGCCCTTGGCTCTAATTTTATCTGTCGAGAGGCATGATGAGCCTCAGGTGCTATGCCAAACCCAGCTGTCAATATTAATGAGGATTAAATGGTCAGAGCAAGTGGCGCAGGCATGTGAGGCTTGCTGGAGACAGGACCCTGTACTCTCCTTGGCAAAAGGGATCATTGCCTCTTCGGGGGATGCCATTGAGGCATTTGTGGGGATTGTTAACCTCTTCCAAACCTCCTTGTCGGCCCTAAGACCAGCTAGGCATCTAACTTACCACCAACCAGTTTGGTTTGATGAGGAATGTAGGTGTGCCCGTAGGCTATTAAGGAGGAAGTCTAGGAGATTTTATCTACATCCATCCCAAGTTAATAAAGACACATTTTTGGGTGCCAGGGTGCAGTATAAATTGCTGTTGGCCTATATAAAAAAGGGACTTCTATATGAGCCAGTGGAAAACCTTGGAGTTGGTAGTGCAGGAGGGGGACCCCAAAAAGTTTTGGGCCACGGTGCGTAATGCCAGGATAAATGACCAGATTGGGAGAGCAGCCCAGGTATCCTATAAAGCCTGGGAGTTGGACTTCACAACCCTGTTCCGAAACGAACTTCAAGGCAGGTCCTTAATCATTCAGGGAATTGATCAACCACCCCATTGGGCCCCCGTTACCCCTGAAATGGTGAAGGAGCTGATTTTGAAGTCAAAATCTGGAAAATATCCAGGGGGAGATTTCATCCCGGTGGAACTACAACTAGATTGATGGTCAAGGATTCTTGCGGTAGTTTTTACCACCATTAACAACTCAGGACGTATACCGGAGAAATGGCTGTCCAGTATCGTAGTCCCAATCTATAAGAAAGGGAATCCACGGCTCCCAGAGAACTATAGGTCAATTAGCCTATTGAGCATGGTCGGCAAACTGTATGCTAGGTATCTATTAGGTAAACTTCAGGAGTGGATGGACCTGGAATCCCTCCTTGAACCAGAGCAGGTGGGCTTTAGGAAAGCTATGTCCACAGTTAGCCAGATTTATATTCTTACGTGAATGATTACCAAATATACCGGCTTGAAATGTCCAGGGCAGAGTAAAAAATCAAAGTTCTACCTGTGCTTTGTTGATCTTCGAGAAGCTTTTGACTCGATCAACAGGGATAGGTTATGGAATAAGTTAAGCAGGACCAATATTGATCCACACCTTCTCTATCTAATCATTAAACTTTATACCGATAACACCATGCAAGTAAGGGTAGTTCATTCCTTGCCCCTGTCACAAAGTATCCCAGTTGCTAAAGGGGTCAGGCAGGGATGTATATTGGCCCTGGCTTTATTTAATTTTTTTCTCAATTATGTTGTTGAGTTCTTGAGAGATGATCACCTACATTCCCCGAAGCTGGGCACTAGGAGTATTGCGATTCTGCTTTACGCAGATGATGCGGTTTTGATATCCCAAACGCGGATAGGATTGAGTTAGGTCCCTTCAAAAATTTGAGGTATATTGTAGACGAGAGGGCTTGAGGGTTAATTATGATAAAATTAAGGTATTGGTCACTGGCAGAAGGTGCGTTGGTAATATTCATAAATGGAAAATGGGTGAAACAATGATTGAGCAGGTTGAGGAGTTCAAATACCTGGGAGTCTATATTGCAGTGGCAGGCTCTTGGAGACAACATTTTAACTATGTGAACCAACAAGCAAATAAATCAATGGCGCCCTTAGTATCCTTTTTCTATAAGCAGGGTGGCCAGTTGGTCCCCCCGGTCCTCCGATTATTTGCAGTAAAAACGGTCCCTCTGTTGCTTTATGCAGTTCCTATTTGGGGATGGGGCTTCCTAGATAACCTGGACAAATTCCAAAATAAATTTTTGCAGACAATCCTTGGTGTCCCTAGTGGAACCCCGTCAGCTTTACTGAGTGCAGAGGTAAAGGTCCTAACGATCAGAGCAAGAGCCTTGATATCTATGATAGGTTTCTGGTTGAAAACTACTATCTATAGGCCAGATAAAGCTTCCCTCTTAGGTTTTGTCTGGGGGGAGAATATAGGATGGTGTAAAGCAATTTAGAAGGAAGTCCACAGATTGGGATTCTCTAGAGAGTTCTTTAATCTATATGATTACCCAAGTGCCATAGTAAAGAATAGAGTAGCTGACCATGATCTGCAAAGGATGCAACTTGAGATCAGGTGACAAAAAGTTGCCCCTGAGTATTGTATGATGCAAGTGGAAGACCTGACTGATAGTTATCTATATACTTGGAATGAACCCCAGTTTAGGCGAGCGTACACATTATTTCGTTTTCAGCTTTTCCCTTCAGCACGGATGGAAGGGCGTTATCAAGGCATGGATAAAACCAGGGGCGGATTGGGAAATCAAAGTGGCCCGGGAAAGATATTGTGTTAGTGGCCCTGTGCCGGCGGCAAAGCCGCCGGCGCGCCGGAAATGGGCTAAGGGGGCGTGGCTTGGGGGCATGGCTTGGGGTGGGCAGAGTGTACCAGATTTGGGGCCTATCGGAGCTGAGTCCCCAGCCTCAGATCC
>QEPC01009242.1:1705259-1720274 GCA_003113815.1 Sphenodon punctatus
CCCTTGGCGGTGCCCCCCCTCGTCCCTCCCGTTGTTCCTCGTGGTGTGTTCCAGGCGCCCCTGACCCGCCTTCCCGACCTCTCCCTTGTGTGTGTGTGTTCCCGGGCGTGTGGTCGTGCTGTGTCCCGCTGCGGGTCCGCTGTGTGTGTCGGCTGTCAGGCTGTTCTCCCTCTTCCCCCCTCCCTTCCCGTTTCCCTTGTGTGGGCGTTCCCTTGTGTGCCTTGTGGCTTTGTTTGCCCTCAGGCGGCCATGTCTGTGTCCCGCCCCTGCCCGGTGCCTTGTGGGAGTTTTGCGCCCGGCGGGGGTTCGGCTGCACGTCTGTTGTGCTGCCGTGGCCCACGATGGTTCGGCCCGGTTCCGGGCCGTGGTCCCATTCCCGGCACGTCTGTTTGGGTCGTTTTTCCACCCCCGTGTGTGGTTGCGCTGTTCACCCCCCCTGGGGGTTCACTGCGGTGAACCGCCCGCCCGTAACGTCTGAAATCACCCGAAGTCAAAGAACAAGGGGGAGAGAGTGGGGAAACAACAGGCAAATGGGAAGGAAGAGAGGAAGCAAGGTGTATTTTTTAGGGATGGGACTTCAGATGGATTTCTGGATTCAGATCTGTTATGGATTTGGATTTATTTATTTATTTATTTCACAGATTCATATTACAGATCTGTATTAAGAATAAAATATTTAAAAAAAATTAATTACACATGCGAACAATGGTCACTACCCTTAACCCATAAGGTGGTGATGCTATTGCCCCCATTTTGGTTAAGGGGAAAGTGGCAGCCATTTTGTGCACGTGCAATTGTTTATTTTTATTATTTTTAATATATACATAATATGAATCTGTAATTGGCACAGTTTTTTATTCATCCATAACTGCAGTTTTTGGACAATTACTGATTAATCCAAATCCATAACACCCAGCCCTAGTATTTATTTATTTTTAAAACTTTATACTCCACCCCTCTTGCACAGCTTACAATCTAAAAAAACCCGAAACCCACCACATTAAAATACAAATATAAAAGACTCTTACAGGGGAAAGGTCATAAAAACAGGACAGAAACAAAAAACAAGAAACCCTACCGGTCTCCCTCGCCAAAAGCCTGATGGAACAGCCAGATGTTGCAAAGTCGTCTAAAAGAAGAGAGGTCCGGGACCACCCAGGCCTCTGACGGGAGGGAGTTCTGCAGCCTTGGTGTGGCCACTGAGAAAGCCCTTTCCATAATGCTTCCCCAGGAAATCAGAGGGACATCAAGAAAGGCACCCCTTTTATGTATGCATGGAAGGGGAGGGACCTCAGTTACAACGGACAAGTGTAGGGGATGCATGCAGTTTGAAAAAGCTTGAGAACCACTGCACTAGCACAGAGGTACAGCTAAGGTGGGGTTTGAGTGTTGGTAGATAATATCCATCTACCTCTCACTGGTCCTACAGATCCTCACTGCACTAATGCACCTGTGTTTTAACAGTCAGGGGCTCAGCTAGGAGGGTCTATGGACAGCCGAAGGGGAACATTCCCCCTCCTGCCAATGCATCACCTGTGGATCAAACTTTCCTTCTGGCTTCCTAGCACTCTCTCTCCAGAGAGCCATCATAACTCAAACTACTTAGATGGAGGAGAGACTTGCTCACATACTCATTACTCAGAAAACAAACCGAGAAGAATATAGGCAACCATTGGTACAGCCAGACAAGCTGCCCAGGTCCAATCCCTGCACCGCCACCCTATGGCGGGCAATCAGACACACCACACTGCGGAGCCAGCGCAGGGAGCTGGGCACACAAGAAAGGGGAAGGCAGGCAGCTGGGCCCATCGCAAAACTACCACCATGGCTGGGGCTGGAGGTTCTGACCCCTGTAGTGCAAGATCAGGCCCACTGCCCATGTGCAGCTGGAGGGGGAGAGGGAGGCGGAGGAGGACATGTGTGGGAGCCTGGGAAGAATATGTGCCCGCTCCCCATCAGCTGTCAGTCGCATGAATCAGATGAGAGGAGAGCCTGACAAGAACACAGGCTCCTCTCCCCTGCATCCACCTGACTGACAACTGATGGGAGGAGCCGGGCAACCAAACTGTGGCAACCAAACAGCTGATTG
Source organism: Sphenodon punctatus (assembly GCA_003113815.1). NCBI lineage: Eukaryota > Metazoa > Chordata > Lepidosauria > Sphenodontia > Sphenodontidae > Sphenodon > Sphenodon punctatus. The sequence goes on from QEPC01009242.1 coordinate 1,707,349, forward strand.
AGGGAGAAGGGGCCAGAAGAGCAGGCATGTGTGCTCATCTAGGCCCCCCTCCCTGATCACCTGTTTCTCAGGGTGAGAAGAGAGGCGCGTATGTGGCTCCTCTGTGATTCCCCTCCCCCCATCAGTGCAGGTCTAGGCATGAAGAGCAATTTAATAAGCAATTTAATATTAATTTAATCCAGCTGATCAAACACAGATCAAACAACCCCCCCACAACCACGGAACCCCTATGAAAGCAGGCGTGAGGAACTGAACATAAGAACATAAGTAGTGCTGTACTGGATCAGACCAATGGTCTATTCAAGCCCAGCATCCTGTCTCCGACAGTGGCCAATCTCTTTCTCTTGGGAGGAGTACACAGCGACAGGTCACAATGGGCTATCCATTCCCTGTTGTTCCAGCCCCCAACAGTAAGAGGCTACATCCCCAAAACCTATTTGGCTAATAGCCATTACTGGACCTATCCTCCAAGAACGTATCCAATCCCTTTTTAAAACGTAGCTACACTACTGGCTGTGACCACTTCCTCTGGCAGTAAGTTCCACAAGGTAATTGTGTAGCAGGGAGCAGTCCTCTGGGGCTGCAACCTCCTTAAGAAGGAGACTGAGTGGGCTAGCTGGCAACCTGTGTGTGGGTCTGGGGAAGCCAGCCCCTGGCTAGAAGGCAGCCTGTGTTGGACACGAACCCTGAAAGGCTGAATAGCCAAGCTAGAGCCAGGGAGCATGCCCAGTGGAGGCTTCAGAGCCATTTGGAGCTCTAATTGCTGGGGCATGCTCCGAGTTCTGCAACCCTCTCTGAGCTCCAGGTACACAGACATGCTCAATGGGGAAACAGGTGAACTGAGCATGCTTGGGGCCTATAAAGGGCATAGGCTCAGTTGCGAGAGGGGCAGTGTAGGAGGTAGGTCTGTGAGCTCCCCACTCCTGGACAGTAACCATGGTAAAGGGCCCGCTTAGAGCAGAGGGCCCATGCCTAGAAGAAGGGCTAAGGTGGAAACATAGAGAAGGCCTTTTTTGGTCAAGCCCTAGACACAGAGACAATATGTGCACCTAGGGTGGCCTTCCCTTCCCTTGAAAAGATGCTTATGAAAAATACATGGTGCAGGACTGCACTGGAACCAGTGCATGCACATGTATTTTTCATAAGCATGAAAGGGGAAGTATGACCACCCTAGCGTAGGCCTTGGCTGTGAGGGGCGGTAGGAGACCACGGGTAGGGCCCCTACAGGGGAAACCCACAGAGTGCACTGCCCTACTTGGGGTTTACAGCCAAGCTGGAAGACTGAATGGGTGTGGCAGCAGGGTTAGCTAATTTCCCTAGTAACACCCCAGTGCCCCTGTTCTAGTACTCTTAGAGAGGGTAATTAACTGCTCCCTATTTACATGTTCCACACCAGTCATGATTTTATAAGCTTCTATCATATCCCCTCTGTCATCTCTTCTCCAAGACGAAGATCCCTGACCACTCAAGCCTCTCTTCATACTGGAGCCGTTCCATACCCTGGATCATTTTTGTTGTCCTTCTCTGTACCTTTTCTAGTTTTATGTCTTTTTTGAGATGGAGCAACCAGAACTGCACACAATACTGCAGGTGTAGTCATACCATAGATCTATAATAGAGGCATTATGATATTTTTAGTTTTATTCTATATCTCTTTCCAAATGATTCCTAACATTGTTTGCTTTTTTGACTGCCGCTGCACGCTGAGCTGAGGATTTCAATTTCTCCAAGATCCACAATGACTCCAAGATCCTTTTCCTGAGTGTTAACTCCTAATTTAGAACCCAGCATTGTGTACATACAGTTTGGGTTATTTTTCCCTATGTGCATCACTTTGCATTTGTCCACATTAAATTTCATCTGCCATTTGGATGCCCAGTCTTGCAAGAACCTCCTGCAATTCTTCACAGTCCACTTGGGATTTAACTACCTTGAATAACTTTGTCACCTGCAAATTTGATCACTTCACTCTTTATTCCCTTCCCCAGATCATTAATGAATATATTAAACACCAGTCCCTGAGGCACTCCACTAGCTGCTACTTTTCACTGTGAAAACTGACTGTTCATTTAGTGCTACTCTTTGCTTCCTATCTTTTAACCAGTTGCCAATCCATGATAGGACACTGGCTCCTATCCAAGGACTGTTTAATTTCCTCAAATCACTCATGAGGGACCATATCAAACACCTTCTGAAAGTCCAGATACACTATATCGACCGGCTCACCCCTATCCATATGCTTACACTCAAGAAATTACAATAGGTTAGTGAGGTATGACTTCCCTTTCCTAAATCCATGTTGACTCCTTCCAATTAAGCCATGTTTATCAATATGCTCAGTAATTCTAGATCACCCTTCCCTGAAGTCTCAGGGTAACACCATAAAATAGCTATACATATATAAAAATATACAAAAATAAAAACCCAATAAGATACAAGCAATGTAAAAATACAGAAGTCCAGTAAAAAAATATCCTTAATTTGCCTATGTATCAGTACTTGTTAGTTCTGATCTGTGCTTTAATTCCGCCCAGCCTGCCAATAAGGAGTTCCAGCCAGAGGGTCTCCACTCCAGACCATGTTTTACCCTTGCTCCTGGGAGTATGAAGTCCCCAGAGTGGAGGGGACTGGAGAAAGGGTTTTCTAGGCAATAGAATAGTCTCTGGAGGATAAGACATCCCCTCAGGGTAGCTTCTCCATTTGCTGTTCCTCAGTAGCATAGCTAGGTTGGAATAGGCTTTACTGCAGACGTGGAACAGGGCCCCCCTGCTTCCTCTGCCAGTATCAGGGGGAAACACCTGCACCAGGGAGCATGGGGCCCCCAGGCCCATATGCAGATGCACCACCTGTCCCTATTATAGCCCCACCCTTGCTGTTCCCCCCAGAAGCATCAGGTAAGTTGATTCTCCCTGGTTAGGCTTCAGAGTTCTCTTGGGGGCCAAAAGCAGCAGTTTGGTTTGAGAACAGTCCCATTGGATTGATTTCTCGCACTGTGTTTTGGACCTTAGAGTCAAATCCATGTAAACAAAACCCTGCCAAGATCTAAGCAGTCTGATGAGGCCTGCCCTCCTGCCACTCCAGCACCACCTCCTTGGGCCTGCAACACCGGATCGTCAGCCTTTCACAGAGCCCTTCAGGTTTAAACCCTTGGCTACAGGTAGCTGGAAGGGGTTAGCAGGAGATGGGTCACATCTGTATGACCTATACTTGACTTTTCTCAAGCTACTGTATCTGGCCACTGTCGGAGACAGGATGCTGGGCTCAATGGACCATGGGTCTGACTCAATAGAGCAAGTTGGAAGGGACCTCAGAGGTCATTATGAGAAATAGGGGGCAACTTCTAGAGTAATACCCCTTCCAGCCCCTTGCCACAGCCCTGCCCAGAGGTGAGGAGACAGCCCTTGGATTACCACCTACTGACTTAACCATCCCAACTAGTAAGCCCTGGTATTCAGGCAGTGCTAGGGTTTTCCCTGTTCACAGTGGCAGCAAGGCTCAGACTGAGAGATGCATCTGGAAGGGGGCTGACACTGGTTGTGCCCAGCTGGTGCTATCTCCAAGGTGGGCTTAGAGCCTTGCATGTTGGGGCCGAATCCCTCCAAACTACGGTACGGTAGTACAGCCTCCTTCGGCATCAGCAAGGAATAGACCCTTTAGGAGCAGAGACAGGTTGGCCGCTTCCCTCTGATATGCCCATGCTCGTGGGTGTGTTTCCATACATGCAGCAGGGGAAAGAACCAGGCAGCGCAGGGTTAACCTCCTGGAAAGTAGGGAATTCACTATGTGCTGAACCACTTCCTCTCAGCTAACAATAATAAAGCAACATGGGAGAGGATGCACATGGGCCCTGTGGGGTCAGTGTGAAGCCAGTGACCCTGGGCTTCCAGCTAGAGAGGAAACATCCTGCGCATTATCTGCCATCCCATTTGGCCTCTTTGGCAGCTTCACAATCTGTGGCAGCTGCAGGAATCAAGATGTACATCCTCCTGAGAGGAGTTGGCCGTGAACCCTCCACAAGGCCTTTGACTGCCATTACAACTGGAGTCCCCAGTGCAAAGCAGGAGGTCAGAAGGGTCTGACACAGAACAGCTTTGCATTCAGTCACCTCCAAACAGGGGAGGTGTTCGGGTACCCTTTCCCCAGTGGGAATCTGTGGGGAGCTACTTTACTGCGCAAGCTGCATTCAGTTCACCTACCTGCAAAGGTACGTTATTGCAGAGGTTCCCAAATTGTGGGCCTGTCCAAAGTGGGGTTGTTCTATCAGCAGTCGAGGTAATGGTTCTAGTTGATCGTTGCTGTACTTTGCATGGTTTGGTTCTGTCTGGGGTCACAGGTTAAAAGTCTCAAAATGGGGCCACACAAGCAATATGTTTGGGAATTGCTGCTTTATTGGCAGGAGGAGTCAAACTACAGTTGCCAGTGTATAAGAAAAGGCCAAGCCCCTTCCTCCCAGGGCTTTCTCAGCAGCAGGTATGACCCTGCCCAAGCTAGGTTCAGACCTCACACTTGGGGGATAATCTCCTGCTTCCAGCAGCTTGACTGACAGCTCTCTTACCACAGTGTAACACCAAGGCAGTTCCAAAGAAGGGCTGGGCAAGCTAGCACTGGATGGGGAAGTTCCCTGGCACAATGCTTGAGCAATGGGGTGATACCTGATTGGGAGCCCTGCCACTCTGCATGCCATACTGCATCCCCTACCAGTGCCACATGTCCCGCCCTACACTGACATGCAGCAACACCAGCAAGTACAATTAGCTTGCAATGGAGAGCTCCCTGTGCAGCAATCTGTGAGTGGCTGAGAAACACTCACCCATCCGATGACAGGGGCTCCGTGGACTGGAGATGAAACTTAATCCAAAACTGAGGATAATTCAAACCCACTGAGCAGCTTCCTAACTTGGACTCAAGAGCTGCTTCCCCAATGAGGCTTCAGCAGGCTGTAGCTGTATCCCAGCTCTTGCAGCCAGTCTCCCCCTGCCCAGACAAGCTGGACTGGAATGAAGAGCTTCCTTATGCTAGATACTTATGACCTACCTCCTATTAGCTACTCCCCCTGAGTAGCTTCAACTGAAAACATGTTCCTTCCTTTTTCCTCCTGTCTGCCGTGCCACTGCCTACCCATCCGCCCGCCCATCCTTCCTTTGGGTTACAGTCAGGCTGTTTTTAAATGACCACATTATACTGTTCCAAACCCATTGTTACCTGACTTTTTAGGATGACATCATCGTTATAATCAGTCCAGTTTCTGTGACTAGATGACCACTGTTGTGACGTTCTATTAGGGTATCTGTTCCTGGTTATCTAAAGGATTATAACTTTCTATCATCCGGCTGGCGGACTGCATGTATCTCCTGTTCCCCTGGAGCTTAATTTAAGTGCGTTCACTGCAATGTACATTGGGAACCTAACATCAATACCAGCCAGGTGCAGTGCATTTTGGGAACAGGATTATCGACCAACACCGTTTTCAAGCGTGGTTTTGAGTGTCATGGTTCACACTCCTGCATTCACCAGGACAAACCATTCATCCAGTCAGTAAGTACGCTGGTATCATTTAAAATCTTTTCCATTTTTATATTTACCCCTGATCATTTCCCCTGATCTGTGTGTCTGGAGAGCTGGCTGAAACACCAGGGGCCTGCAACCCTGCTCCCACCATCTCCAGGACTTAAAAAAGTTGCCTAGCCTGTGGCATCAGCCAAAGGCAGTAGCCGTTAGTGGGCTTGTTTGAGGGCAGGGCAGGAGGATGGTGTTTGTTTTTAACAGTTTTTAAATTGTTTTTAAGTTGGTGGGATGTGGGGGAGGTATGGACAGGGTTGGATTGGAAGGGGGATGGGTTTTGTTGTTTTTATTTATTTATTTCAAATATTTTTATTCCACCCATCTTGCCACAGGTAGCTCTGGGCGGTGCACAACATCAAATATAAAGAACATTAAAACAACTTTAAAATAAACAACAAAGGGAGGAATAAAAATCCCCAACCCATTCTCCCCCTCTACCCATCCTCCCCCCCCCCAAAAGCCAGGCGGAACAGCCATGTCTTACAATGTCGAAACGAGGGGAGATCCAGGGCCAAACGGGCCTCCTCTGGCAGGGGGTTCCACAGCTGTGAGCCAGCCACCGAGAAGGCCCTCTTCATCGTTATGACCCCCCAGTGAGAGGGAGTGTTGTGGGTAGGGTGTGTCCTGTCCCCCTGTGAAAGGGGGGGTATGGGTGTGTGGGGAGAGGGTGGGAGAGAAAACCCTAGCCCCCCTGTGGGGGGGGGGTACAGGTATCTGGGGAGAAGGTGGGAGGGAGTGCTCTGATCCCCCAGTGAGGGGGGGATACAGGCATGGGGGTAAGGGGTGGACCGTCTGATGAATCCGCCTCTGGAGGCACTCAGCTTGGGAGACCGTTCCCGGCTACCCATTCCCCTTGGTTCCTTTGGGCGTTTTGATTGTTGCCATGCTTGGGGAATGGGGATTGACAACTAGAACCCGGGGGTGCGGGGAGGCATTGTGGAGGAGAGGGGGGGTAGTTATTGGGGGTCATTCTGGGCATGGGGAGGTACGGCAAGGTGGGGGAGGATAGACCAGTGGGACTACCGGGAGAGGCACTTGGTGTTTTTTCCTATGTTCCTCTCCCCTCCTGTCTTGGGATATCTGGGGGTTAAGGTCAGTGGGGGCCCTGATCCGACACCACTTCAGCTTAATGCAAGGTTGGTGGCAAATTAAAGATCTGTCATCCATGATTTGATTTGGGATGAGGCTGCCAGCCTCCTGTATTATGGAGACCTGGATGGATGAGGCATTTGGACCAGTATTATCCCAGTTGGTGCCAGCCAGGTACTCTGCGTAGCATCAGTCTCCACTCGGGGGCAGGGACAGGGGTGCAGAGTGGACTTTTTAGTCCTAAAGGGTCTGGGCCACCTGACCTACCATGCCCCATTGCAGCCCCTGCAATCGGCTGGGAGCACCTCCCTGGGGGTGCCATCTGTTAGCCTTGTTCAAACAAGAGCTCACAAAGAGACATTCTTGGTTGCTGCCCCATTGCTTTGGAACTCACTCCCCCTGGAGGTTTGTTTGAGCCCAGACCTGGGCGTCTTCTGGAGGCAGTGTAAAACCTTTCTGTTTGAAAAGGCATTTGGCAGGTGGGGCTAGGAGATTTAGTGGTTTGGGAATTTGAGTTAAAGGGGCTTGGGAATGGGGAGGTGGTATTGGAGCGGTGTTGTCAGGACCCCAGCCTGACTGCATGCATCTCTGGCCAGGCAAGTGGCCTCGGTCCGCTGCATGCGTCTCCGGTTGCCGGGCAACCAGGGCCCTGGCGGTGCCACAGTGCGCAGCTGGAGGAGCATGGCCTGGAGTCACAGGACCCGGAGGAAGCCACGTCACACACTCCTCGGGTAGCTGGGCAACTGGAAGCCCAGCTGTGGCACAGTGCACGACTGGAGAGGTGTGGCCCTGCGGGGCCACCCCACGATGATGAGCACGGAGGTGGGTTCCATGGACTAGGAAGCAGTGGCACCTGAGGTGGGCCATGGGAACCTGGATAAAGATACCAGCGGGGTTTCTACTCCCTGACAGTAATCATTTTGAGAGGCTGGCCCTGTACCTTGTTCTTCTGTTGATTACCTCTGGACGTGTGTGTGTGTGTGTGCTTGGAGTGACAGTGTGTGTGGGGGGGGTACCCCCTCCCTCAGACCCTTGCACCCCCATTACACGTAGAGCTGTGTGTTGCTCCCCTTTCCCCCCATCCTTAGTTTCCTTCACAGCGAGCCTTTCATCCCTGGACCTGAAACCTTGTGCACCAGCACAAGGTGTCCCTAGGTAACAGGATCTGAGTGTACGTGAGTGCTGTGCAAGAGTGTTTCTCTCTTTCCCTTTTCCTCTCCCAGGGAGACCCACCCTCTTTGCCCTGTGATGATCTGGGTTGCTCTCTGTGCTGGAGGGAACGCCCTAACAAGTTCCTGAGGGCCCTTTAATCCTCGTGTGGGTCCCTCTGGTTTCCAAGTGGGGAGGAAGGAATTGGCGAGCCCCCTGATATTGAGCTTAGTACCCCTCCTGATCCCCTCCATTCCTAACAGTATTACCAGCTCTATACAACTCCCCACCATGGACCCCGCGCAGGATTTGGCAGAACTCATTAGAACCGTTCAATCTCAGTGAAGGATCTATGGCAAAGACAGGAACAGGTGCTAGGGGCAGGAGAAAGGGTGGGGTGGGTCCCTCCTCAACCAACGCAGACAAGTTGGGAGCAGCAGCTCCTCCCCCTTCAGGGCCCCAGTTACCATCCCCACTTTCTAGGGAACTGAAACCAGATACATTTTATGGGGCCAGGAAACAATGCCAAAGTTTTCTAGCTCTTTGCACCTTGACCTTCCAAACCCAACCCCATATCTATGCCACTGACCAAGCTAAGGTGGCCTATGTGATAGGACTTCTAGGGGGAGTGACCCTTGATTGGGCCACACCTCTGTTGACAACAAATAGCCCATTATTAGGGGATTATGAAGGTTTCATTGGAGAATTTAAATTCCTGTTTGATTATCCCCATCAAGTTAGAGATGCAGAACAGGCTATTTTACATTTGAAGTAAGGTAAAACCCCTCTGCTCAAATATATTACACATTTCCAGAAATTAGCAATTGATCTAGGTTGGCGTGACCAAGTTCTTTGAGTGCTCTTTCGCCAAGGGTTCAACGATGAGCTTAAGGACCAGTTAGCCTATGTAGCAACCCTGTGAGCTTAACTGAGTTGGTCACTTTAACCATACACATAGATGAAAGATTAACAGACTGTAAGAGAGAGAGACTTAGGGACCACTTTCGGGGCCAGCATCCAGTCCCATGCGGACCATATGACTGCCCAGCACCCCAACCATGGAATCCCCAGGAGTAGAACCAATGCAAATAGAAGTGATTAGAGGTCCCTTGAGTCCTGAGGGGAGAGAGAGGAGACGACAAGGGCGCTTATGCTTTTATTGTGGGCAAGGCAAGCATCCAAGGCCTGGTAAACACATCCAAGTTTGGGGGACTGGGAAACAATATGCACCGGGGCGAGCAAGGGACAATTCCGGTGAACATGTTAAGCCCCTGGACCTTGCCCCCCCCCCCCGGTTCTATATCACAAGTGAGGCCTTTGCATATGTATGTCCCTGTTACCTTGAAAATTGATGATGCTAGATCAGTGGTGGTGAAGACCTTGATAGACTCTAGGGCATCTGGTAATTTCATGGATGCCCAATACGGCATCCACCATAAGATACCATGTGTAACAAAGGAATGTAAGAAACTAGTGCACACCATCGATTGGTCCCCCTTGATTACTACTTGTATCTCTTTAATAACCTGTACCATAGGTAACCATACAGAACAGCTGCAATTTTATGTGAGCATCTCCTTTTTCTGGCGTTTTTGAGACACTTATGGCTCCTCATGCACAATCCCACAGTGGATTGGCAGCAAGCGATGGTACAGTTTAATTCTCCTTATTGCCACATGAACTGTGACCAGCCCTGTTCGGCTAGGTCTACCCTTGGAACCACCGGAGCAGGAGGAAAAGGGAGTGTCGTGACCCCCCTGTGAAAGGGAGCATATGGACCTTTGAGAAGCAAGTGGGAGGACTGGAGCGGGGGGTGGGAGTATGGGTATGTGGGTAGGGTGTGGGAGGGAGTGTCTTGGCCCTCCGGTGAGAGGAGGAATACAGACCTGGGAGAAGTGGGGGGGAGTGGGGGTATGGGCAGGTATATGGGGGCTTTTTGCCCTGGGCCCCTTGTGGGGTGGGAGGGAGTGTCCTAGCCCCTCTGTGAGAGGGGAGGTATGGGCATAGGGGAAGGTGGTGGGAGGAAGTGTTATGACCTCTCTGTGAGAGGGGGGTGGTGCATGCATGGAGTTGGAGGGTGGAGAGGGCTCCCTGGTGAGGGGGGGGGTCAAGAGGTGATGATGAACAGTCACCCATCACCACCCACTGAGACCTCATCAACAGGAAGGAAAGAAACCTTTCGAGTGGTCTCGCACACCCCTGCCAGGTCCCACAGTCAAGTCAACAACACCTCATGATCAACTTGTCCTACTGCCCCCATTGCGACTCTGCCTACTGGGGTGGTGGGCCTGGAGGATCCTCCCAAGTCATCTGGCCCTTTAGGGCCTTTGGGGGAGCAGTGGTAGAAGTTGTGTTGGGCATGGGGAGGTATGGTGGGGGGAAGGATTTGCCATCAGGAATTTTGGAGCAGGCATTTTGTGTGTGTCCATATTTCCCACTCCCCCCCCCCCCCATTTTGGGATATTTAGAGCTTTGGGGGGAGCAGCAGTAGAGGTCGTGTTGGGCATCGGGAGGTATGGTGGGGGGAAGGATTTGCCAACAGGAATGCTGGAGCAGACAGTTGGTGTTTGTCCATATTTCCTACTCCCCCGCCCCCGATTTGGGATATTAGGGGCTGAGGCCAGTAGGGCCCCTGAGCTGACACTGATGCTGTTCAACATCAGGTCGGTGGCTAATAAACCAACAGACATCCAGGAACTTATCCTGGGGGAGGCCGCCAAACTTGTGTGTATTCTGGAGACCTGGCTGCACGAAGTGTCTGGATCAGTTTTGGCTCAGGTGATGCCGACCAGGTATTCCATGCAGCATCAGCATAGTCTCGGTGGTCGGGGGTGGTGTGGCCGTGGTTTTTCAGGAATTCCTTATCCTTCCAGAGGTATCTAGTGTTTGACTCATTCGGTATGGAGTGTGTCCATCTTGGCCAGAAATAGATTGGGGATTCTGTTCGTGTACCGAGCACACCGTTTCACTGTGTCTAGAGGCATGCACCAGGGGCCCATGTCGTTTTTGTTTTCATTATTTAAATCTGTCATCTTTGTTTTCATAAATATCAAATTGTCTTTTTGCGCCCAAGGGTACACCTATTGCAGCAATTAGGGTTGAGGTGAGACAGTGCAGCTGGCTTGGGGTGGCGTGGGGGCTTGTGCTGCGGTTTTGACTGAGATTGCTGAGATCCCGGGAAGCAGGGCTTGTCAAATTTTGGTTGGATGATACATTCAAAGGCCAATGAATCCCAGCCATTGAGACCTTTCTGCTTAAGCTGGGCTTCTCTTATGACTACTGGGAAGGGAAAGATCTGTGTGCTGTAAAGATAGAAATCCTGCTCAGAGATGCCGATGTTGCTTGGCAAGAAGAGATCGCTAGGATTAGGGCCTCACCCCATATGTCTTGTTATCTGTCTCTGATGCCAAAACGGGGGCTTATGGCCTCCTATTTAACCTCATCAGTGTCACAGAGGGGGAAATTTCTGTTTCTCTGTGCTCATTTTAATGCCCTGCCCACTATGGTTTTGGAGGGCCGTTTTAGAGCTATCAACTTCTTGGATTGGCTGTGCCCTTTTGATTATCTTGTTACAGAAACAGCAGATCACATTCTATTTGCCTGTCACCTGTATGACCACTTACGTAAGGAATTTCTATCCTCATTTCTGCTACAATATCCTGGTAGGACTGACCATAATTTATTGCTTTTGACTTTATCTGACGCATACCCAGAGATCACACTGGTGGTCTCTAAATTTCTAATTTTAGCTCTGAATTGCCGCCATCTTTTCCTGCAATCTAAGTTCCCTTTAAAAGAGGATGAGGTGAGTCACGGCACTTTGTTTGTCTAGTCAAGTTTTCCCAATGCCTGTTGAATTGAAATTGGATGTGTCTAGAGGGGACCTCTATTACTAGGGCTGTTCACTAAGTGCAGAGATTTGGGATATGACCTCAGTGTTGTGGAGGTCATTAAGGATATAGATGATTATTGTACGGGGAATGGTGGGAGCCCCAAACTCCAGCTTTTATGGTTGATATTAATGGCTTGTGTAATTTTGTTTTATTTGGGCTCTCTGATTTCTTGTACTTATGCTTATGAGAGTCCATTGAATTAGTAGCGTTATCTGTGTTAACATTTTGTATTGTATTTTAAGTTTTACTATTATTTTTTTCTTGATATGGCCATCGGCCATGCACAATAATTTGAAATTGAATTGAATTTTCACTTTTGTTTTTGCTTTCATTTTCCATTGGTTTCAATGGAAACACATTGTTCGCTGTAACTTTTTAATTTTTCTCTATATTTGGCAGACACTTGGCGTGAATATACCTCCAATGGAAGGCATTATGTGTACCAAATTCCAAAAATAGTGGATAAAGGAATCCAATTTTAGAAGCAGTTTAAATATTTTAATTTGCAAAAAACTTCATATACATTCTTAGCTGTAACTTCTTTGCCTCACATTTAATGTAGATGAAACTTGGCACGTTTATACCCCTTCCTATATTTACTATCTCTGCCAACTTCAGAAGGATTGGATAAAGGGTCCTGGTGGTATAAGCAATTAACATATAAATGTATGTCTGACTGTAACATCTTTGTAGTCTAACCAGTGTACATGAACTTTTGCAGGGCTGTATATCACACTTTCATGATCATCTCTGACAAATATCAGAAAGATGTAATAAAGGGTCCCAATTTTATATGCCTGCACAGCATATGCAGAGAAGGAGCCTATGTCAGGTATTCTCTTATGTGTCATTGTGGTATAAGATCGGTTTGTGATGCCAGTTGGCCAGCAGAAATTTCAACCAAATATCCTCATTATGTGCTTTGACCGTCTCAACATCTCTCCCCCACTTGTTACTGGGAAGTTAGAAGCATCTGTTTAGGAAAGAGTCAATAAAGATTCTCTAATGTCCTCTGTCACAGTGCTGGATGTGTAAGCTATGTCTCCTGATTGCTGGGATGCTATCCCCAAAGTCCCAGTTATGTACCTTATGCCTGCCTCAGGGTGGCCCCCATGCTCGCCTCGAAGCCACTACCACAGGTGCAGTGCTACCCCTAGGAAGCATGGGGCAATGCCCCTCTTGGCCCCCTGCGCCCAGTACCTACATTAAAATTCTGTCCCTGGTGCTGACTGC
>QEPC01009242.1:1726439-1754049 GCA_003113815.1 Sphenodon punctatus
CCCTAGAAAACTACAGGCAGCCAAGGAGAGCATGAAAATGAAGATGGTTCCGGATAATGGTAAGTGATGGCATGGGAATTGGGAGGGTCTTGGACCTCTTCTTTGTGGGAGAGGTCCACAAAGAAGCAAAATTAAAAATGTTATTCAAAATGCAAACATCTAAAGTAATTTGCTTCTTTTTTCTATCCAGTTTGTCTGAGATCTGGGCATGATCGCCTGGCCCCTAGCCTGTTAACATTCTGGCGAAACTGTAAGACCTGGCTGTTCGCCCAGGCCTTTGGGAGGGAGGGTGAGTAGGGTGGGAGGTTTTAGTTCCCCCACCTATTTTTGGCTTTTAGAGTGGTTGTCTAGCCCTGTAAATTAATTATTTTTATAATATTTATGGTTATTTTAAATTGTTTTTATTGTATTTTAAAGATTGTTGGAAGCCGCCCCGAGCTGCATGGCAGGAGGGGCGGGGTAAAAGTTTATAAATAAATACATTATAAATAAATGATTCCACACCTCGCCTTGCTTTCCCTGTGAATAGAGGAGAAAGTAGGTAGGAGCATGGCAGAAGAGAAGGCTGCAGACAAGGAAACCCTTTTCCCCCTGTCCCCCACTGAACTCATCTCTTCCCTTTCCTCTTCTCATGCTCCAAAACCAAACCCTTTCCCTCCTACTTCACCTCTGTGCTGTCCTTCTCTTCCATTTCATTCTCTTCTGATTTGGCTTCTCGTAGGACAGGGAGCTAACTCAGTCCTCCTGGTTCTCCAAGCCAGAAGGAAGGCTTGTCCCAAAGTCTACACCTCAGAAGACTACAGGTGGCCAAGAATCCCATGCAAATCAAGGATTCGAGGGTTCAGGATAAAGGCAGGTGATGGCAACGTGATCTATTTTTTTAACCTACTATGGTTAATTTGGATCTGCTGGGAAAGAGAGTGTATGGGACCCCAGTAAGAGGGCTCTCTATCCCCCGGTGGCAGTGCTCACACAGCAGCATTCCCAGCATTAACTAATGTAATGTCAATCCAGTGTTAACCCTGGGAACTCCTTGCTGCTGGGTTATGCCACGCCATTGGCCTACTGTTTCCCTGGCTCCGCCTACTGTTGCGCTGACTCCTCCCATAGGCCAGGCTTCACCCCATGGCCCACCAGCGGCAAAGCCGCCAGTGGCAGGTTCAACCTGCACACTGCCCCACCAGCCTCCAAAACCACCAGCCACCACTGCACTACCAATTAGTCCTGTAAAGCTAGAAGCATGCAGTAATTGAACAGTGAATGTGTCTGTCAGTCTTTTGGATTACTCCACATCCTCCCTCCTACAGTCTCTCCCCCTGCCATGCAGGTTGCCTGCCTCTGACTAGCACCGCATGTGCTGCTTTATCTGAATAATGGTCTTCACAGGGACAACTTCAATTGCTTATACAATTGGGTTCCTTTATCAAATTGTCCTATAGTTGATGACAAGGAAGGTATGTGATACATTCCTACCAAATATCCTGTATACAGGACGGAAAATAAAAATGTTACAGCTGGAAATGTAATTTCAAGTTAATGTCTTATACCATCAGGACCCCTTATCCAATCCTGAAACTTGGTGGGAGTGTTAAGCTTCTGGAGGGACATAACATTCACAGGTCTCAAGCAAATTGAATGGAAGATAAAGACGTTGTAGCCATGAATGTGTATGGAGCTTTTAAAAAAACCATAACTTTCAATTGCTTCTAAAATTGGTTTCCTTTATCTAATCATTTCGGCATTTGGTGCACATAGTGCCCTCCATTGGGGGTACAATCCTCCCACATTTCATCAGAATTTGATAAGAAACAAAAATGTTGTAGCTGGAAATACGTTTTGCAGTTTTTCCCTTTATTTCAAAAACAAAGTCATTTTCACTTCTATTTTCATTATTATTAGTTGTCATCTTCGTTATTGCAATAACAATAATGAAAATGACAATTTTTGTTATCATAATAATGAAAATGACATGCACACTCCTAACTGTGTCCTCCCCGACTGTTCTAGCTGAGCTGGTCTTAGAGGTGGTGTTGAGATCACCCAAACTTAGTGTCTTGGGGGATTTCAGCATTCATGCCGAGGCCAACCTTTTAGGAATGGAGTAAAAGTTCATGGCCTCTGTGACAATCATGGGCCTATCCCAGGTAGTAGTGGGCCCAACACATGAAAAGGGCCACGCGCTGGATTTGATATTTTGTACTGGTCTGGAAACGGGTTCCAATTATCGGGGGTGTTCATATAACACCAGGGGCGGCTGGTGGGTTTTGATGTTGGAGGGGCACTGGGGCAGTAAGGCTGGCGGGCCTAGGGGGTGGAGCTTAGCCTAGGGGCGGAGCCAGGGATACGGTAGATGGAGCCAGGGATACGGTAGGTGGAGCCAGGGCATAACCCTGTCAGAAGCAAGGAGTTCCCAGGGTTAACATTAGATGGACATTACATTACTTAGTCCAGCAATTTCAGTTAGGCAGGTTATAGTCACCTCCTCTGCCAGGTTTAAAATCAGGCAGATCATCAGACTAACAGTTACATCTCACGATTTCAAAACCTCAATTTTATCGCAAACATCACATTTCCAGCATTTTGAACACCCATGAGATCACCAGACTAACCATTAAATCTCACGATTTCAAAACCTCAATTGAATCACTGGGCATTAAATACTAATTCCCCCTCACCCTCTGCTGCTTGTGTGTCGGGGGGGGGGGCGGGGAATTTGTATTTAACACTCCACATCATCAAGTGAACAAAACCCATATGAAAACCACACACACAAACAAACCGAACCATTCCCACAAGCCCCCAAAGGCATCCCCGGCAGCCAAATGCCTGTGCAAGCACACAGGTCTTTTAAAAAAAATTTGGCCAGTTTCAGGGATGCATTATCACCAAATCAGACACATCCAGACCAGCATCTCTAGTAGCTTCACCAACAAACTGCCTGTTCAAGCACACAGGCCCCTTTTTTAAAAAGTTTGGCCCCTTTCGGGGCTGCATTCCCACCAAAGCAGGCCCCGAGTCCAACCAGCAGCCACACCTTATCCCTGGCAGCCAAATGCCTGTCCACACAAACTACTTTCCAGCAGCAGTGAAATAGCGAAGGAACCATTTTAAATTTTAAAAAAGTAGTCACGACCAGTGGAACAACAAATGTACAAAATGGCCTCTTTACTCATACTGGGAGAGGAGAAGGAAAGCAGCAATGCATTCATTGCTGCATTGCTGCTGCTTTCCTTCACTCCTCCCAAGCATGAGTAGAGAGGCCACTTTGTCATCATGCAAACACAGAGCAACACACACACACCAAAATCCTCCCAGTCTGTCTGTCCCCACAACACCCTCCCCCCCCATTCCCCAGTCTAGTCTCTCCCCCTCGGAGGGCCGAGGGGAAGAGACTAGAGCCCCCTCCCCATGTTTACTCACCAGGGCAGCAGCAGGCAGGCATGGGGCACCAGGCAGTTCACTTCAGTGTTCAGTGGAAGCGCTCAGGCGAGATGTTCTGCGACATGCATGCTCAACTGAGTCAAGCATGCGCGTTCAAGCATGCGCACTGCAGCACAACTTGCCGAGCGCCTCCACTGAACGCCCAAGGTTTACCTAGCCCATAGGGCACAATGCAAAGCTGCCGCTCATGGGCAATTATATTTCCCAGCAGCATGCTTGGACTGTTCAGAAGCTTCAGCTGGTGAAGAATGCAGTGGCCTGACTCCTTATGGGGACAGGTCACCAGGAACACATAACACTGGTGCTCCAGGATCTGCGCTGGTCACCTTCCAGGCACAAATCAAGCTGCTGGTATTACTTAGGGTTCGGGATCACCAATAATACACTTGTTTGTTCCAATTAACACTTTCTTTTATTAATAGCTAACACATCTGGAGATCTAAACTTCGCAGTTTACACACTACACACACTAAGCATTAAACACCATTATATATAAGATATCTTACACGTCCGAGGCCATGTTTGTAGTTGTACAGGCTGGTTCAGGAAAGACAGAAGGGGACCTGAGGTGCCATGTGAGTGGAGTTCAGTCCTCTGAGGCCACGGATAGAGCCAAGACAGCAACTGCTTGTTCTGTTTCTGGTGTCAGTCATGTCTCTGCTGCTTCCATGTTGGTTCGCTGGGGTTTTTATATAGTTTTGAAGCAATGTCCAACAATGGTAAATGCCAAGTCATGATGAGATTAGCAGTTCATTGCACATAAGAACATAAGTAGTGCTGTACTGAGTCAGACCAATGGTCCATCAAGCCCAGCATCCTGTCCTCTTACAGTGGCCAATCTTGATCACATGGAAGAAGAACCAACAGTCACAATGGGCAATCCATTCCCCGTTCACTCCCAGCTCCCGACAGCAAGAAGTTCATCCCATAAGCTACTTGGTTAATAGCCATTGATGGACCTACTCTCTAAGAACTTATCCAGTCCTTTTTTAAACCCAGCTATACTACTGGCTCTGACAATGTCCTCTGGCAACAAATTCCATAGGTTAGTTATGCCTTAACTGAAAAAGTACTTCCTTTTATTTGTTTTGAATCTGCCGGCAGCTTGTTTCATGGAGTGTCCCCTAGTTCTAGTACTATTTGAGAGGGCAAATAATGGTTCCTTATCTACTCATTCCATACCACTCAGGTTTTTATAAACCTCTATCATGTCCCCTCTCAGTCTTCTCTTCTCTAAGCTGAAGAGACCCAGCTTGTCAAGCCTCTCTTTGTATGGAAGCCGTTCCATACCCTTTATCATTCTCGTTGCCCTTCTCTGTACCTTTTCTAGTTCAGCTATGTCTTTTTTGAGATGGGGCAACCAGAACTGCACACAATATTTGAGGTGCAGTTGCACCATTGATTTGTATAGAGGCATTATGACATCCTCAGATTTATTCTCTAGCCCTTTACAAATAACTTCTAACATTCTGTTTGCTTTTTTGACTTCTGCTGCACACTGGTCTGAGGATTTCACTCCCAGATCCTTTTCCTGAGTGGTAACTTCTAGCTTAGCATCCAGCATTGTGTACTCATAGTTTGGGTTATTTTTCCCTATGTGCATCACTTTGCATTTGTCCACATTAAATCTCATCTGCCATTTAGATGCCCAGGCACCCAGTCTCATAAGATCCCGTTGCAGTTCCTCACAGTCTGCTTGTGTTTTAACTACCTTGAATAACTTGGTGTCATCTGCAAATCTGATCACCTCACTCTTAATGCCCTTTTCCAGATCATTAATGAATACATTACACAGCACCAGTCCCAATACTGATTCCTGGGGCACACCGCTTTTTAAGTCTCTCCATTGTGAAAACTGACCATTCAGTCCTACTCTTTGCTTCCTATCCTTTAACCAATTAGGATACAACAACAGGGTCTTTCAACAGGATGACCCATAGATACATCACCATCTTATCTTGACATATCGTTCTCTGCCTTACCCTGAGATGGCCCCAGCAGGACCATGCTTATCTCATGACTTATCTCATGGACCATTTGCTGGTAGTTTCTGGTCCCGAGGGTTGATTATGTCATGCCAGTTCTGTTAATAATGTATAGCCTGGCTAGAGCCAGGGTGCTCAGATGGTAGAATGCTCTTTGGTCATATGGCCGGGGACAGTAAGGGCCTTCGGATCAGGACTCCCCGGGCCTCTGTGTCTGTTTTCCCCCCCCTCCCGGTGGCAGAGGGAGTATTCATTTATATAAAATTTTTATCCCGCCCCTCCTGCCCACAGGGCAGCCCGGGGCGGTGAACAACAAAAATCAATAAAACAATAAAAAATGTTTAAAACAATTTAAATACATAATATGAGGGGAAAAGAAACACACACACACACCCCAAAAGCCTGACAGAACAGCCAGGTGTTACATATACGCCGAAATAGCAGGAGACTTGGAGCCAACTGAGCCTCCTCTGGGAGCGAATTCCACAGCACAGGTGCAGCCACTGAAAAAGATCTAACATCGGTGGCCACCCACCTCTCCCGGGGAACCTCCAAAAACGCTCCCATGGACGATCTCAAGGGTCGCACGGGCACATGGGGAGTGAGGCAGTCCTGCAGATAAGCAGGGCCAAGCCCATGAAGGGCTTTAAAGGTTAAAACCAGCACCTTGAACCTGGCCCGGTGCTTTATAGGCAGCCAGTGCAGAGCCCGGAGCACTGGTGTCATGCTCCCTGCGACCCACCCCAATAAGGAGACGGGCCGTGGCATTCTGCACCAGCTGCAGCCTCTGGATCAGCTTCTTGGGCAGCCCCACGTAGAGCATGTTTCAGTAATCCAGCCTCGAGGTGATGAAGGCATGGATGACAGTGGCGAGGTCAGAGTCTGAGAGAGATGGCCGAAGCCGCCGGACAAGATGTAACTGCCATCCTGAGTAGTGGGGATGGGCTAAGGGCATCCCCCAGTGGCTTGTGGGTTGGACTCCGCCCCGGCAGGGAATTCAAAGCAGCGTGACTGCCAGCTACCAGACCACGCCAGCATGCTGACAAGGGGCTGGGAGCTGGTTGGGCTTGCCCCCTTCCCCTGCAGACCATCTCGCTGGGCCAAGCCAGGCCGGGACAGTAAGGGCCTTTGGGTCAGGACTCCCCGGATCCCTGTGCCTGCTCTGCCCCAGCAGGGAATACAGATGCGCACCTAAGGGCCACGCCCTTGGGTGTGGCCCTTGGGGGGGCTGGGAGACGAGGTTTTATTAATTGTGGGCATGTGCTTTATTTTAGTGGGTTTTGGTGGGAGGATTTTTAGGGGGGTTATTATTTATGTTGGGGGATGTTGGGAGGGAAATGATAGGGGATTGGGTTAGGGAAGGGGTCGAGGCTTCAGGGGTTATGGGGGTGGGGATTCTCCCCCTGGGCGGGGTGGGACAGCCAGAGGGGAGCAGGGGCTTGTGTGTGTGCGTGCGACACAGCCATTGGGATCATGATGGGATGGGGGAGATATGGGCCCTTTCAGGGGAGAGTGACAGCTGTGAGATGGGATAGATGTTTGCTGTCTGTCCCACTTACTATCCCCCTGACAGGTGGTTCTGAATCAGAGGGCCCCTGACCATGTGTTGATGCGGTTAAATGAGAGGTCGATAGCGAATAAAGCAACAACAGTCCAGGAATTGATCCTGGACCATGCGGCCTCGTATGTATCATGGAAACCTGGACGCTGAGTCGGGGCCTAGTCTGGCTGACCTTGTTCCAGCTGAGTATTCCGTGCAGCATCAACCACAGTCATAGGGACAGGGGTGGTGTAGCCATGATTTTTAGGGAGTGTTGGGCTGTTCGGAGGTGTCTGGTGCAATCCATATTGGGTATTGAGTGTCTCCATCTGGTGTTGGATTTGGCAGGGGACAGTAACCAAGCCAAGAATGTGTACCTGAGTTCTTGCATCCTCATGAATGTCGCATCCCTTGTCTCTCCCTCTGTTTCCCCTTCTGTCAGCCCGCACCGCTGGGCTTCCCTGCGGGGGGGAGGAGCTGCAGGGCCATGAAGCGTACCATTGGGCCCCTCCCCCCGGGAGCACTCAGACCGCCCCCCCCTCACGGGGCTGAGGTGGCAGTGCCAGCAACAGAGGGAGTCCCAACCCGCTGCCACGTTGACAGCATTCAGCCGCTATCAACAGACACCGTGTCAGGGAATGCCGCCTCCGCCGCTCCGCACGGCTGCGGGCACGTCGGGGTGGAGACTGATACATAAAAGGCCAGTGCTGTGAGGCACGCAGTGCTGGTAATCAGATTGGAGAAACCGTCCGTGATCAAGCTAAGTGACCCTGTTTGTGATCGTGTGTGTGTGCAGTAGAGCGTGTGGACTGCCTGATAGTGCATGGGTGACTGTACCCTTTGCCCTCTGTGCCTATCTGAGAGTGTGGGTGTCATGGGTGAGTGCGCTGTGAAACTGACCTTCCCCCTCCCTTCAAGGCCCCCTTCTTCACCTTCCGGCGACTAAGAACCCCACACCCAACGCACCCCCCCTGGTCCCGTGCCTTGTGATTCCTCACTGGCCCAACACTCCACGCTCCCATCCCTTCTCCCTGTGCGTGTGTAGACCTCAAGTGTGTGAAGGGCAGCAGGCCCCGCTCTCCGTTATATGCTCTGCACCCTATGATGATAGAGGTCTGAGCTGGTTCGGGTCATTGGGTCAACTTTCTATCCTGACGGGCCTTGTTGTCTCCGTAGCTGTGAACAGAGCAAGAGCGTGGGCTTGGTCTCGGCGTCTGAAAGATGTGTGGGTGTTCCTTCCCCCTCCTTCCTCCCTCAACCTGTCCCCCTCCCAGTGACAGAATTACCAGCACAAAACCCTTCCAACAAACCACGATAATGTGGGTAGCAAAGGAGATTGGGGAATTGGTGCGAGCAGTACAAGCCCTGGCCATGGATGTGAAGGATTTGCATGCCAAACACGCAGAGCTAGCTGCAGCAGTAGCCAGGGGTTAGGGGGCGGCAGCAACAGCAGCAGGACCCCAGGCGCCTGGCTCAGTGGCTCTCCCAGCAGCTCCCCTGGGTGGGGCAGCCACCCCTCAAGAGCCTAGGGGGTCCTGAATTGATACGTTTTCAGGTGAGCGTAAGGCGTTTCAGGGGTTCCTAGCGCTGTGCAAACTTAACTTTACCATGCAACCTGCCACCTATGCCACCAATACTCTAAAGGTCGTGTTCATTATTGGGAACTTGAGCGGGATCGCCCTTGATTGGGCTACCACCCTCCTGAAAAGTAATAGCCCTCTGCTCTCGAATTATTCCGACTTCTTAAAAGAATTCACTTTCCTTTTCGACCACCCAAATTGGTGAAGAGACGCCAAAGCCACCATCATGACCCTTCACCTGTCAAAAGGGAGTTTACTGGAATATGTAACCCAGTTCCAGCACTTGGCGCTATAGCCTCAATGGCCGAATGAAGTTCTTCGAGTCATGTTTTGGAAAGGGCTCAATAACGAGCTGAAGGACCAGTTAGCATTCATGGATCTCTCTGACACGTGGGGAAAACTGGCAACACTCTCCTTACAAATAGACGATCAATTAACGGAGAGATGTTGAGAATGAATAAGCAAACCTCGAAGCTGGAACATTAGACCCCCTTTGCCCTCCGGTGGTGCCGATGAAGGTATAAAGAGCTGCGAGCCCGAACCAATGCAGCTAGGTGCCTCACGTAGACCCATCTCTCCAGAAGAGAGAGAGAGGAGGAGAAAATCAAGGTCCTGTTTTACTGTGACGAGGCCACTCACTTCATTAGCAGCTGCCCTGCATTGCCCTCACCACCCAGAGGATCGGGAAAGCACTGGGATAGACAGGTGTCGCCCCGGATGTAAACCAAATCCCACTCAACCCTAACCCCTTCCGTTGCCCACCTTTGGGTGCCTATCACCCTGACAATCGAGCCCCGGTGGTCATGTAGAGCCTGGGCCCTTATAGATTCCGGGGCCTCAGGAAACTTTATGGACCTCCAATTTGTAAACAGATATACCATCCCAACCGAGTCCAAACTACAGCCTGAGCCAGTCCTTGCTATAGATGGATCCCCCTTGGTCTTGGGACCAATTACCATGCAGACTCTTCCCTTGCCTTGCGTCATGGGTAATCACCGAGAAACACTAACCTTTGATATTGTGAGTACCCCTTTATTTGTAGTGGTGTTAGGTCTACCCTGGTTGTGTCAGCATGACCCTCTAGTTTCTTGGTCCCAAAAACAATTTGGCTTCCCTTCGCCCTATTGTGCCCAGAACTGCTTAAGACCGACACCCCGACACCAGAGAGCTGCCGCATCAGCTGAGAAGGCAGACTTGGTGGCTTCATCTCTACCACAAGACTATTATGACTTTGCAGATGTTTTCAGTAAGAGTCACGCCCAGGAGTTACCCCCTCACCGTCCATATGACTGCCCGATTGATTTAGTCCCCGGACAAGAACCCCCCCCCCTTTGGACAGATCTATGCGTTGTCGATGCCAGAACTCTGAGCACTTCGCCAGTATTTGGACGAGAGTCTGCATAAACAAGTTCATCCGTCACTCCTGTTCCCTGGCTGGGGCCCCCATCTTTTTTGTGCCCAAGAAGGATGGTGGGCTCCGGCCCTGTATCAACTATCGAGGACTTAACAAGATTACCATTAAAAACCATTACCCTCTTCCCCTAATCCCAGAACTGTTGAACCATCTTCAGTGCGCACGTATAATCACAAAACTGGATTTGCGAGGGGCATATAATCTAGTATGCATTCGTGAAGGCGATGAATGGAAAACCGCCTTCTGGACTCATTACGGCCACGTTGAGTATCTTGTCATGCTGTTCGGGTTAGCAAATGTTCCCGCCACTCCCATGCTTTCCAGCACTTCGTTAATGATATTTTCCGAGAGATATTGGACACCTTTGTCATTGCCTACCTTGACGACATTTTCATTTATTCAGCTTCTGCTCAACAACATATTCAACACGGCAGGCAAGTCTTACAACGACTGTGAACCCACAAGTTGTACTGAAAAAGAGAGAAATGCACCTTCTATCTTACTACGGTGGCCTTCCTTGGTTTCATCATTAGTCTGGCAGGGATCAAGATGGACCCCCAGAAGACAGTCATAATCCAAAGATGGCCAACACCCAAGGCGGTGAAACCACTACAAAGGTTTTTAGACAGTACCAACTACTACCGGCAATATATCCCCAACTATGCAGAGATTACCATCCCGTTGACATGATTGTTAAAAAGGGGGCAAACGTACCTTTGGGGACCAGAGCAACAGCACAGTTTTGTATACTTGAAGGAGGCCTTCACTTTGGCTCCAATTCTGCAACACCCTGACTTTCACAAATCCTTCCACGTGGAAGCAGATGCATCCAGCAGGGCCCTCAGGGCTGTGTTACTACAAGAAGGGAACAATGCAACACACTTTCTCCCCTGCGCCTACTATTCCAGACAACTAACCCCCACGGAACAAAATTATACCATCCTTGACCAGGAACTACTCGCTATTAAAGCCGCCTTAGAAACTTGGTGACATTACTTGGAAGGGGCCCATCACCCCATGACCATGGTAACAGACCACAAAAATCTTACATTTCTCAAATCAGCACACATTAGCAATGCCAGACATGCCCGCTGGGCCTTATTCTTCGCACGTTTCTCCTTTACCATTCGGTACAGACCTGGAAGGCTCAATGTCCTAGTTGATGCCCTGTCACGCTATCATGAGGGGCGTGACTGGGATACTCAAGAACATGGACCCATCCTGAACCAGCAAGTATTTGGAGAAACTTACGTTCCCCTTGACCAGCTGAAGACAGCCAAGGCAAAGGAATTAAATTTCACCCATGACCCCCTCTGTGAGGATGCAGATGGCCTCGTTGTGCCCCCGTCATGTCCAGATCCTGTCCTGTGGACGCATCATGAGACCCCACTCGCCGGCCATCCAGGCCAAGAGCGAACTGCTCAATTAATCGAGAGGTTTTTTTGGTGGCCAACCCTAGAACAGGACATGCAGCGCTACGTCAAGGGATGCACCACCTGTGTATGCACCAAGGTCCCCTGAAATAAACCCCAGGACCGCCTTCAACTCACCTCACATACATACACCCCCAAGGGACCCTGGCAACGCTTAGTCCTTTACTTTATTGTAGAACTCCCTCCCTCCCGCAGTTATACTGCTGTGTTCGTTGTCGTGGACCATTTCACTAAGATGGCACACTTTGTAGCTTGTAAAGGAACCCCCTCTGCTCACAGAACATCTCTCCTTTTTCTTAGTCACATGGTCAAACTACATGGCTGGCCCTTGGAGATAATTAGTGACTGTGGACCCCAGTTCATCTCTCGGTTCTAGAGAGCCCTCTTCCAGTCCCTACAAGTTACCCTGAAACACCACTGCCTACCACCCTCAAGCCAATGGACAGGTTGAGCGGATAAACCAGAACTATGAGCGATATCTTTGATGCTACATTAACTATCTGCAGGATGACTGGTACACATGGCTACCCTTAGCGGAATTTGCTTATAATAATGCCCCACATGCATCTCTTGGCAACTCCCCCTTCTATGTCACCTACGGGTTTCATCCCCAGATTGGAATTCCGGAGCTACCTGCAATACCCAGCAGCCGGCATGTTGGCCCGCAGGATTCAAGAAACGCAAGCCGTAGCTAAAACAAGCCTCGAGCAGGCAAGACAATGCTACAAGGCCTATGCAGACAAAAAACGCCGAGCTGCCCCTTCCCCCTTTGCAACCAGGTGACCTCGTGTGGATAGATCATCGACACTACTCGTCCGCTCGTCCTTCAGCAAAATTGGACTACAAATACATGGGACCCTACCCAATCACCCTGTCACGGGTTGGAGGTCTGCACCCCCACTTGACCGGGTTTGAGTGACTCGGTTTCCCTCGCTCACAGCCCACTTGAATCAGTTTTTCTCTCTGGCTGATTCAATCCTGCAGCAGGGACAACTCCTTTGTCACCCAAGGGCCTGATCCTTCCCGTTTACAGACTCTTTAACTCTGGGTTCGCAAGAGCTTGAAAGCCCTTGTTGCTCACTTGTGTTCCAGTGTTAGACACAGACACTTCTTCATAAAGATAAGAAGTCAGTTTATTGATTTACATAAGCAAGATATTTGATACAGAGTGGTTACTAGAAATCAAAGGTAAATATAATGCATTCCTAATCTATACTGGTTGAGTTCCTAAATAAGCATCTTACCCTACAAAGGTCCATAAGTTCTGGTTCCTCAGTCATAGATGTAGAATGACGGGGCACTGATCTCTTAGTTGGTAGAAAGCAAATCATGCCTCTCAGTCCATGTCTTCCAGCCTTGCTTGCTGGCCAGATTCAGCATGCAGATACAGTGTTCAAGATGGCTCTGACCAAGAGAGATTCTGAAGATGACTTAATTACCTCCTTCCAAGTCCTTTGTTTCTCGTTCCCGCCTTGGAGAATCCTGCGGTCTGTCACGTAGGCAACCCAGGCAAACATGAAGGTCCATTTGCATCTCCACAGGGTTCTGTCTGGTCAGGGTTCCCAAATGCACATTCTTTTTATCTCTTTGCATTTCCTGGCGTTTTGTCCATGTCACAGTCCTGATTTGGGTTTTACAGTTCTCAATTGTAACATTACATACATGTTGCACCTTTTGCTTTACATATTTACTAGACTTGTAGACTACATGTCTGCCAGTATCACACGTGTGTGACCCTATGTTCCTCCGTGACACACCCAACAGGTAAATGTTGTCACCTACACCGTCCAACTCCCCCCTAATGTATGCATCCATCCTACCTTCCATGTTTCGCTCCTTAAAAAGGTGGAAGGCCAGCACACCAACAACAACCCGGAACTGCCGGGACCTATCCTTCATACAGGCGTTGAGCCCGAATATGAAGTCCAGGCCATCCTTGACTCCAAATACTGGTGTGACTGCCTTCATTACCTTGTAGATTGGACTGGCTATGGACCTGACAAATGGTACTGGGAGCCAGCCACCAACCTTTCCTGCCCCCGGCTCTTATGCACCTACCACCATTGTCACCTCGAACAACCGGGGCCCCGGGGGTTCCTGGGCCGGGGGCGTGGAGGCGGGGGTTACTGTTAGCCCATGCTGCCGGGCTTCCCTGCAGGGGGGGGGCTGCAGGGCCACGAGGCATGCCACGGGGCCCCTCCCCTTGGGAGCACTCAGACACACACACCTTTGCGGGGTTGAGGTGGCAGCGCCGGCAACCGAGGGAGTCCCGATACAGCAGGTTGCCAAGACAACCTGCTGCCACGCTGACAGCATTCAACCACAATCAACAGACCCACCGGCTCAGGGAACGCCACCTGCAGCGGTGCGATGCTCCGCACGGCTGCAGGCACATTGGGGGGCAGAGCCTGACACACAAAAGGCCAGAGCTTTGAGGCACACAGTGATGGTAATCAGAGTGGAGAAACCATCCATGATCAAGCTGTGACCCCGTTTGTGATCGTGTGTGCGCAGTAGAGCGTGTGGACTGCCCGATAGTGCGTGAGTGTCAGGATGACAGCCCCGCGTGCGGTAGGGCACAGGAAAGGGCGCGCGCAGGGAAGACCCCCCCCCCCAGGCAAGATCACGTGAGGCCCCAAGACAGGGCGTCCCTGCCCCCGCCAGAACCGCAGGTCTGGGAGGCCACGGGGATGCCAACAGCAACAGAGACGGGGGAGCGCCCAGTAGCCACACCCCCAGCTTCACCACGTGCATCGGGACTTCCCCCGCCCCTGGTAAGATGCTCAGAGCGTCTGAGAGCACGCACAGGGGCGGGGCTTGCAGCACATAAGCCAGCGCCGCAGACAGAGCAGCGCTGGTGATTTCTGAGAAACCGGCCCCCTCCTTGCTTGACTTGTGTGAAACTGACGAGAGCTTTTCAGAGTGTGATATTTTTGTGTGTGTGGACCTTCCTTCCCTGGCTACCAGATATTTGTGCACGTGGCAGATGGTGACCGTGAGTAACTGGGTTTCCCTGAGTGTGTTCCCCCTTTTCCTGGTTCCCTTCCTCTCCCCCTCGGTGCGAGTGACCCTTTTCACCCTACCCTTCGGGGGTTCCCTATCCCCATCCCCCTGGCACCAATCCTCACCGTGTTCCCTTCCCCCTTGTACCTGGAGTGTTGTGGGTGTACTAGGACAGGGTGTACCTTGGTTTCCCAGGCATCATCGCCCTATGATGATAGGGGTCTGTTCTCTTTAATTAGAGGTGAAGACCCACACACTATCCTGACGGTCATTCTATACGTAGGGCGCGTGCCCCCACGCCTGAGGCTGTACCTTGGTCACGAGTGTGATAGTGTGCGTGTGACCCCAAAGCCCCCTACCTCGGTGACAGTGAGTGACTGTACCCTTTGCCCTCTGTCCCTGTGCCCATCTGAGAGTGTGAGTGTCATGGGTGAGTGCACTGTGAGACTGGCCTTACCCCTCCCTTCGGGGCCCCCTTCCTCACCTCCCGGCGAGCAAGAACCCCACACCCAGCACACCCCCCTGGTCCCATGCCCTGTGATTCCTCACTGGCCCAACACTCCACGCTCCCATCCTTTCTACACGTGTGTGTGTGTGTGTGTCACCCTATGATGATAGAGGCCTGACCCGGTTCGGATCATTGGGCCAACTTTCTAGCCTGACAGGCCTGGTTGTCTCCATAGCTGTGAACAGAGCAAGAGTGTAGGCTTGGTCTTGGCGTGTGAAAGACGCGTGGGTGTTCCTTCCTCCCTCAACCCATCCCCCTCCCAGTGACACCTTCCCTGTCTCCCCTCCCCCTCTCTTTAGATTGTAAACTCTCGTGTCTATCTTGTTTTTGTAAAGTGCCAAGTACATCACTGGCACTATATAAAAGCTTATAATAATAATAATAATAATAATAAAAAAATAATAATAATAGTTTGGGAGTACTGCTTGTATACTCTGTGCCTTCCTGTATGGCGACTTCCTTACATGCTGTAGCAGAGTTGGTGTTGGTGGTGGTATTGCAGTCCCTGAACACTATAGTCTTGGGGGACTTCAGTATTCATGCTCACACTGATCTTGGAGATGTGAGCATGAGTTCATGGCCGCCATGGCAACCATGGGTCTGTCCCAGATGGTTAGCGGCCTAATGCATCAGGGGGACCCACCTTAGACCTTGTGTTTTGCACCAGCCTTGGGGCGGGGGGGTCCGTTGGTGGGGGAGATATCAGCTGTGCCCTTGTCATGGATGGACCATTATCTCCTGCAGGCCTCTCTCTTGATGCACATCTGCCCCTGGAGGGGCGTGAAACCAATTCACATGGTTCGCCCTGGAGGTTGATGGAACCGTAATGGTTCCAGATTGCTCTGGGGGAGTTTCCCTCTGATCTTGATGACTGTTTCATCGATGACCTCATTGTGTTATGGAATACTTTGCTGATGGAGGCCATTGATCAGACGGCTCCTAGGCATCCACTGCCCAGGCGACAGCTCCGCAGGCCTCCTTGGTTTTCTGAGGAATTGTGGTTGTTGAAGTGAGAGGGGCAGTGCTTGGAGCGATGGTGGTGTCATTCACATGCTGAAACCAACAGATTGTGGCATAGAGCCAGTTTACGAGCCTATGCTGTGTCTATGCGGGCAACAAAAAAGGAGTTTTTTGCTGCCTTCATAGCAGCTGCAAAATCCCATCCAGTGGAGCTTTTCCAGGTAGTGCGGGGGCTGGTCAGTCTGACCTCCCTCCACCTTGGAGTGGAGTCATCCGTTGCATGCTGTGACATGTTTGTGGATTATTTTGTGGATAAAAGTGCTCATATTCACCACGATTTTGATGCCGCACTTATTACATTAGAGGAACCAGAGGTTATGGAAGCTCCGCCTGGTCCGGTTTTATGGGATCACTTTCAGTCGGTAACACCTGCCGATGTGGTGGATGTTCTTGGGACGGTCAGAGCCACTTCTTGTGAATTAGATCCTTGCCCGTCTTGGCTAGTTAAGTCCTTCCAGGAGACAATGGGGCTGTTGCTGTCTGGGGTGGTCAGTGCCCCCCTTCGGGAGGGCAGAGTGCTGAGCTGTCTCAAGGAGGTGGTGGTGCGGCCTCTGCTCAAGAAATCATTGCTTGACATAGACTCCCTCGCCAGCTATCGGCCTGTCTCTAACCCTTCCTTTTTAGGGAAGGTTATTGAATGGGTAGTGGCTTGGCATCTCCGGGGACATCTTGATTGTATCAGTTTCCTTGATCCCTCTCAATCAGGATTTTGGCCAGGATATGGCACTGAGACTGCACTTGTGGCTTTGGTTGATGATCTACATTGCGAATGGGATTGGGGTTGTTTGACCCTACTGATTCTATTAGATCTGTCAGCTGCATTTGATAGTGTTGGTCATGAGATGTTGGTGATGCACCTGCGGGATTGTACAGGGGTGGGCAGGACTGTTCTCTAATGGTTCCGCTCATTCCTGACCGGGAGAAATCAGCAAGTTTTTATCATACTGAGACCTCTCATGTGGAGTCCTGCAGGGTTCTATTTTGTCCCCTCTCCTGTTCAATGTGTATATGCACCTGCTTGGCGATGTGATCAGGGGGTTTGGTGTGCGGTGTCATCAATATGCTGATGACACCCAGCTTTACCTCTCTCTTTCCACAGGTCCAGACCCGGCAGTCTCGGTGCTTACTTGGTCTCTGTTGGCGGTGGGGGGGCTGGATGAGGGCTAATCGACTGAGGCTGAATCCTGACAAGACAGAGGTGATGTTGGTGAGTAAGGTGATGGAGATGGTGGTTCCCATTATTGATGGAGTCTGCCCTCCATTAGTCTCCCAGGTACAGAGTCTGGGGGTGCTCCTCGGCTCGCAGCTCCGCCTGGGTGTCCAGGTGGAGGCTGTGGTGAGGAGTGCCTTTCACCAATTACATCTGGTGCGATGGGTTCGGTCATATATTTCGGACTCAGACCTGGCCACTGTCATCCATGCTTTCATCACCTCTAGATTGGACTACTGTAATGCGCTCTATGTGGGGCTACCCATGGTGACGGCTTGGAAATTGCAGCTGGTGCAGAATGTGGTGGCCCATCTCATGGTGGGATTGGGTCACCGAGAGCATATTACACTGGTGCTCCGCTCTCTGCACTGACTGCAGATAGTTTTCTGGGCCTGATTCATGTTGTTGGTCTTGGCCTATAAAGCCCTAAATGGCCTAGGCCCTATAATAATAATAATAAATAATAATAAGCTTTTATATAGTACCAGCAACGTACCTGGCACTTTACAGAGAATAAGATAGACATGGTGCCTGTCCGAGAGCTTACAATCTAAAGACAGGGGGAGGGGAGACAGGGAAGGGAGAGACAAGGGATGCGACATTCATGAGAATGCGAGAACTCAGGTACACGCTCTTGGCTTGGTTACAGTAAATTGGGAGTTTGCAGATAACAGGTAGGGGATAATCCTGGGTGGGGATGATTAGCAGGGGTTAGGAAGGGCAGAGCAGAAGAGGTGGGTTTCGAGGAGGGACTTGAAGGTGTGGAGGGTGGGGGCAAGGCAGATGATGGCAGGAAGGGAGTTCCAGGCATGAGGGGCAGCGAGGGAGAAGGGACGAAGGCGGTTGGGGGAGCAGGAGAGGTGAGGGAGGGAATGGAAGAGGAGCGGAGTGCTCAAACGGGTTCGGAGGGAGATCAGGGCAGAGAGGTAGTGGGGAGCAAGGTTGTGAAGGGCTTTGTAGGTGAAGACAAGAAGCTTGTGCAGAATACGCTCAGGAAGAGGGAGCCATTGGAGAGAGGAGAGGAGGGGCTGCACATGGTCAAAGCGATGGGCTAGGTGGATGATCCTGGCAGCAGAGTTTTGAACAGAGATGAGGGAAGAAAGGTGAGAGTGGGGAAGGCCAGCGAGGATAAGATTACAATAGTCGAGGCGTGAGATGACTAGGGCGTGGATGAGAGTTTTGGCAGAGGAGACAGACCGAAAAGGGCAGATCTTAGCAATGTTGTGGAGGTAGAAGCGGCAGGATTTGACCACGGAGTCAGTGTAGGATTTGAAGGTGAGGTGTGAGTCGAAGATGAAGCCCAAGCTACGGGCTTGGGGGACAGGGAGGATGGAGACCCCATCAATGGCAATTGACAGGAAAGAGGGAGAGGAAGGATTTGGAGGAAAGATAAGGAGTTCAGTTTTTGCCATGTTCAGTTTGAGTTGTTGTTGAGACATCCAGGCGGAGATATCAGAGAAACTGTTGGTGAGATGAGCTTGAACAGAGGGGTGAGAAGGAAGGAGTGGAGAGAGAGAGATGAGTGTCATCAGCATATAGATGGTATTGAACCCATGGGAGGCAATGAGTTTGCTTAGGGATTGGGTGTAGATAGAGAAGAGGAGAGGGCCAAGGATGGAGCCTTGGGGAACCCCGACCAAGAGGGGTAGGGAGGAGGAGGGGGAAGAGTTAGGAAGAGATACATTGAAGGAGCGGCCAGAAAGGTAGGAGGAGAACCAGTCGAAGACAGAGTCCTGGAATCCCAGGGGGTGAAGCCATTCAAGCAGGAGCGAGTGATCAACAGTGTCGAAGGGAGCAGAGAGATCGAGGAGGACAAGAATAGAGTAAAGGCGGTTGGATTTAGCCATAAGAAGATTGTTGGTGAGCTTAGCAAGAGCGGTCTCAGTGGAGTGAAGGGGGTGGAAGCCAGATTGGAGGGGGTCAAGGGAGGAGTTGGTGGAGAGGAGGTCGCGGCAACGGGAGTAGACAACACGTTCAAGGAGTTTGGAAGCAAAAGGGAGGCGCGAGACAGGACGGTAATTAAATGGTTCAGAGGGATCCAGAGTGGACTTTTTGAGGATGGGGAAGGACGTGTTTAAAGACTGAGGGGAAGGAGCCGGTAGAGAGGGAGAGATTGATGATGTGCAGGAGGGGAGGGGTGACAGTAGAAGCAATGGAGATCAGGAGGCGGGAAGGAATGGGGTCCAGGGGGCAAGTGGAGGGGTTGGAGGAGGAGAGCAGGGAGGAGATTTCCTCAAGGGAGGTGGGAAGGAAGGAGGACAGGGGAGAGGTGGGGGGAAAGAGGAAGGGGGAGAGGACTTGGAAGCGATTTCCAGGTGGATCTTGTCAAATTTTAGAGGTGAAAAAGAGGGCAAGATCCTGAGTGGAGAAAGAAGAGGGAGGAGGAGGAAAGGGGGGGGGGTTGAGAAGGGAGTCAAAGGTGGAAAAGAGGCGGTGAGGGTCCTGGGAGTAGGACTCAATGTGGGAGGCATAGTACTGCTGTATAGTGAGGGAGGTAGCAGAGTTGAGCGATGAAAGACAGAATTTGAAGTGGAGGAAGTCAGCGTGGTAGTGGGATTTGCACCAGAGGCATTCAGCAGCCCAGGTGTAGGAGCGGAGAAGACAAATGGTGGGGGTGAGCCAAGGGCGAGGGTTACGGGAGCAAGCTGGGCGGGAGGGGAGCGTGGAGGCGACAGAGGAGTTGAAGGTGGAGATGGCAGAATTGGGGGAGGAAGAGGAGAAGGCTGAGGGGAGAAGAGGGGAGAGGGTGGAGGCAAAGTCCTGGGGCACAATGGCCTGCAGATTGCGGAAGGGACGGGGAGATGGGGAAGAGGGGGGGGAGCAGTGCGAGAGGTTGAAGGAGGCAAGGAAATGGTCCGATATGGGATGGAGCTCGAAGGAGAGATCGGAAACAGAGCAGTTCCTAGAGAACACAAGATCAAGAGAGTGACCATCAGTGTGGGTGGGGGAGCTAGTCCAGAGGTGAAGATTAAAAGAGGAGGCTAAGGAGAGGAAGTGGGCGATGGAAAGCTGAGAGCGTGCATCAACATGAATATTGAAGTTGCCAAGGATGAGTGTGGGGATGTCATCAGAGAGGAATAGGGTGAGTCAAGACTCTAACTCAGAGAGAAAGGAGAAGAGACAGCCAGGGGGGAGGGGCAGTAGATAACCCCAACATGGAGGTGGAGAGGGGAGTAGAGGCGTACGGA
Organism: Sphenodon punctatus; assembly: GCA_003113815.1. Lineage (NCBI taxonomy): Eukaryota > Metazoa > Chordata > Lepidosauria > Sphenodontia > Sphenodontidae > Sphenodon > Sphenodon punctatus. Next base: position 1,746,762 of record QEPC01009242.1, read on the forward strand.
GTGAGCCTCAAAGGAGGGGAAGGGGGGAGAGGGGAGGGGTTGAAACTGGCAGGAAGAGGCAAGGAGGAGGCCTATGCCACCACCCCGGCCTTCGGCTCGGGGCTGGTGGGAGAAGGAGAGACCTCCGTAGGAGAGGGTGACGGGGGTGGCAGAGTCAGTGTGGGAGATCCAGGTTTCAGTAAGGGCGAGAAGGTGAAGGAAGCGAGAGAAGAAAAGATCATGAATATAGGGAGCTTTATTAGCGGAGGAGCGACAGTTCCAGAGGGAACAGGAGAATGGGAGTTGATCAGGGGGGAAGACAGGGAAAGGGAGACGGGCCATGGGGCAGAGGGGCAGGGGACAAGACGTGGGGGGGGGGGAAGAGGAGGTGGCATGGGGATGGTGGAGAGAGATGGGAGGCAGGAGGAGAGGGGAATGAAGCAAGGGGAGAAGCAGGTGAGAGAGAAGGGGGAGAGGGGGGAGAGATAAGGACAGGCATCTTGGTGGGTCAGTTACAGAGGGAGGGAGCTGGGATGGATCTTGTAGTTGTGCTGGTAGCTGCCTCCACAGCCTCTGCTCGCAAGTGGCCTGCCAACAACTCTTCGCCCTTTGGTGGCGCCCTTCGACCGCTGTCCAGAGGGCACCGCCCTCATCCCTTGGATTCTGGATCGGCCCCTGCGGTTATGTGAGGATGCCCTGCTCGAGGTCCCATGGGTGTTTCAGGGGGCTATGCAGGGAAGGGGGTTCTTGGTGGCCACATCCCGGCTGTGGAATTCTCTTCCAGCAGAGGTCCAGTTGGCCCTGAATCTCCCCTCCTTTTGAAGGAGCTGTAAGTCCTGGCTGTTCTGCCAGGCATTTGATGGGGGTGAGTGGGTCGGGAGAGATGAGGATATATTTTTTTTATCCTCCTTTTATGTTGTTTTAAATTCTACTGTTGTTGAGTTCATGGACTGTTTGTGAGCCGCCCCGAACTGCCTATGGCAGGAGGGGCAGGGTAGTAAGATTTTAAAATAAATAAACTAAAAATATGCAGATGTGGCAAATACCTGAGCCTTTCTAATCTCTAGCCTTCCTCCTTACCCTAGGTGGGATCACTCACAGTTCAGATTGGTCAAGGATGGGACCTTCCTCCACACTGGGTTTGACCTTTAAAGCCCTAAACGGCTTGGGACTCACTTACTTGGAAGATTGCCTGGCTTACTATGTCCCTTTGCGGTCTGCCAGAGACACCTATTGTCTTTAAGTTGGTCTCCACAAGGAGGGTGTTCTTGGCTGCTGCTCTATGGCTGTGCAACTCCCTCCCCCAGGAGGTTCGTTTAAGTCTGGGCTTCAGCGTCTTTAGGAAGCAGTGCAAAACAGTTTTGTTTACAAGGGCATTTAGAAGTGGGGGCTAGGGGAGAGGGGATTTGTGGGGGAAAACGGGGTTGGAATGGGATCTGAGGGGGTGGTATTGGGTGTTTGGGGGGGGCTGTGGGATGGTTGGGTTTTGGAGGGTTTTTTGTATTTTGGTTTTATGGATGTTTCATACGTTAGCCACCCTGAGCCTTTGGGGAAGGGCAGGATACAAATTTAAATAAATAAACAATAAAATAAATAAATAATTGCGCATGTGCAAGTCAATTGCATGTGGACTGCTCCTCATGCATACATGACACAATGTCGGCGGTCAGTATTGGTGACCAGGACCAGGTGAAGTCAGTAATTTGAGGGCTGTACTAACCAGGGGGGAGGGAGGCTGGGAGAAACTCACTGGGGAGAGAAAAGAGCATGTGCGTGAGGTACTGTGATAGCAATTTCACCCACATGTCCACATCTCATGCATGCTTGCTTGCATCTAGGGACGGGGATAAAGGAGGGGCTGGGGAAATGGAGTGGCAGGGAGCAGCCTTGCGGGGCTGCTGTCCCTTTAAGAGGGCTGAGCGTGGAGTGTCACTGGTGCTGATCATGGCAGAACCAGCCCTGAGGGCATGCGCCAGCCTGAGGACTGGGTACACACATGCTCAAGCCAGCCATGTGTTTTTAAGAGGGGGCTGAGTGAGCCAGCCTTAGGGCTGTGCATGCGCATGGGTGTGGCAGAGCCAGTCCATAGCCAGAGACCAGCCTGAGCAAACGAAAGACTGGGAGACCAGGAAACAGAGTAGGCAGGACACTGGCCCTTTAAGGGTAGACAGCCTGGTGAGTTGGCCATGCCCACTCTGGCTATATAAGAGGCTGGAAGGCAGCGCATGGGTCAATCTCTGCCTAGGAGCTGAGAAGGCAACATCTCGTGGATGCTTTTAGTAGGGGAGCTGACCAGTCCTGAAACCCTGCTGGGGAGAAGCCTGATATATGGACATAGGCTGAGAAGAAGCCTGGAGGCCTGCCTAGCCACTTGACGCTCTCCAGGGTCCCGAAGACTTGGAAGGGAGAGAAGCTGTGGGCCCAGGTATTGGGGAAGGCCATGCCCAGGAGGAAGCTTTCTGTCTGGGAAGCCTTGAAGTGATCCAGGGGCCTGCTGGCCTGGCTGGAGTGGATTTTGGGGTGGGGTGGGGGGTTGCTGTTATGTGCATGTACTGAAGAGACTAAGCTGGGCTTGCAGGGCGACTGAGCCAGCAGCCCAGAGAGACAGAGGAACTGCATGTATGATTAATAAAGACTGAGCTAATTCCCATATTATATGCGTGCATTGATGATTCCCCACAGAAGTGACAGCCCAGGGGTCTCATCTATGGATGTCATTTTCATTATCGTTATTGCAGTAACGAAAACAAATAATAATAATAATGAAAATTAGAAGTAAAAATGACTTTTTGTTTTTGAAATAAAGGGGGGAAACTGAAAAACATTTCCAGCTATAACCTTTTTTGTTTCTTATTCACTTCTGATGAAACTTGTGGAGATTGTACCCCCAGAGGAGAGCACTATGTGTACCAAGTTTCTAAAAGATTAGATAAAGGGAACCTATTGTAGAAGCAATTGAACGTTGTGATTTTAAGAAAAGCTCCATACACATTCATGGCTACAACTTCTTTATCTCCCATACAATTTGCATGGAACCTGTGAATATTATGTCCATCCACAAGCTTAACACTCCTGCCAAGTTTCAGAAGGATTGGATAAAGGATCCTGATGGTATAAGACATTAACTTGAAAATACATTTTCAGCTGTAACATTCTTTATATTCCATCCTGTTTACAAGACATTTGGCAGGCATGTATCATGTACCTTCTCTGTCATGTCTGCCAAACTACAGGACAATTTGATAAAGGGTCCCAATTTTATAAGCAATTGAAGTTGTCCCATTGAAGACCATTATTCAGATAAATAGCAGCACATGCAGTGCCAGTCAGAGGTAGGCACCTGGCATGACAGGGGGAGAGTATGTTACAACCAGTGCTCCCTGAGTGTTTGGTTTTAATATATGATTTTTGCCTTAATTCTTATGATTTTTTTGTACTTGGTGACCTCCCTCAAAACCTGCCCTGTTTTAGATTGTGCTTTGACCTCAGTGCAAACCTGGCGGGCTTTGGCCACAAGTCCTGGGATGATTGAAGGGGGATCACTATAGAATGCAGGTCCACTTCATCAGAATGATAATTAGCATCAACCTGGCTTTAGCAACCCACCCTGTATTGTTGAGCGGGGCAGTGTCAGGAAGGACTTGTCCCATTGCACCTGGAGAAGGGTGGTCTAATCAGGCTGTGATCTGCATCTAAGACAAAGGGTGACTGCACAGCCTGAGCCTAAATAAATCAGGGATGGGAGCGGGCAGGAATGGCAGGTCTGGGCTGGGTGAGGCATATAGGAGGCACCTCTTGGTAGTGCACTTTTCTTTGATTACCAGTTTTTGTAAAGCAAAAGCAACTGCAATGTCCTTTTGTGAAATACTGGAGCTCCTTTTCAGAAAACTTCCTAAATTTAATCAAACTTTGTTTGCTCCCTGGGCATGCCCACCATACCCAGGGGGCAACATTTTGGTATAAATACAGTCCCTTCAGAGCCCCAGTTAGTTCAGTCAGTCTGATCCTCCCAAACTGGCTGTTCTCACTGCTGCTGTTCTCACAGCGGCTACTGAAGCTAATATCACTGCTGCTAATATCACTGAAACTGAAATCACTGCCATGCTGTCTTGCTTGCCCAGATAGAATTCAGAAGGACACCTGGTTGCGAGTCCTTCTGTCCATTTTGCTGCCATTCTGTTGCCTGACCTCTGAGTAGGCATAAGGGAACTCCCACCTGTCTGCCTCATGGAGACACGGTTAGGCTCTCTTACAACTCTAGCCAACGCACCCCCAAGTGTGTGTTGGGCTTGAGTGACTTGGTGGACTAAGCCCACAGACTTCTTCCCTCCTCGAATCACTACTCCAGTCCCCCCCTTCCCCCCCCCAGAAGACTCGTCATCAGGGAGGCTGCCCAGGTGCTACTGTACTGTCTGATTTGGAAAAGGGGCTATAAAGGATTAATTCCTTTGCCCTCCCTCAGAACAGGACATTTTAGGTAAGATGAAGCGCGCTGTGTCTTTCTTCTCTTCCCCTTCCTTTGAATCTCCCACTGTTTGTGCCTTGACACAGGCAGACACCCCCCCCCTCTCTCTTTCCTAAATTAGGAACCTCCTTTAGAAACCAACTCATGCTGCATCCTTGTTCATTTAGCTAATTGATTTGAGTGTCTCACTGTTTGATTATTACCAACTGATGTGTTTTGTTTTTATGTACCCCCTTTTTGTCCCCACAATAAATTGAAAACGTTGTTGCACCCTAAGATGCGACTCTCTTTTTAATTCCCTGGGTGACACTGCCAATTTACACTCAAAAGATCCCGAATGCTCATGTGCCCTATTCAAAACGGTGAGCTTAATTCCCCCAAATTGAGCATTTTTGAGCCCACGCCTGGCCACTGGGACCCACTTCTCAGGGAAACCCTCTGTACAGGAGGCTGTAGGAGGGAGGATGTGGAGCAACCCAACAGACTGACAGATGCATTCACTGGCCAATTACTGCATGCTTCCAACTTTACAAGACCAATCGGTAGTAGCTTTGAGGCGGGCATAGGGGGTGGCCCTCAGGTGGGTATAGAAGGGACATAACTGGGACTTTGGGGATAGCATCCCAGCAATCAGGAGACATAGTTTACACATCCAGGCTGGCTAATTATTATCACAATCACATCCTGCAGCACTGTGACAGAGGACATAAGAGAATCTCTATTAGGCTCTTTCCTAAACAAATGCTTCTGACTTCCCAGTAACAAGTGGGGGAGAGATGTTGAGATGGTCACAGCACAGAATTATTGACATGTCAGAATGCTTGACATTTCTGCTGGCCAATTGGCATCACAAACCAATCTTATACCACAGTGACATGGAAGAGAATCCCTGGCATTTTCATCCGCCACTGCCAGGTGCGAGGGGGACGCCTCTCCCCTCCCCCCCGGGTGCAAGTGGCGGAACCATGACCCAGCAGTGGGGCTTGCATGGCAGCATGTCCCCCGAGCCCCAAGTTCCCTGCAGCCCCAGCGGCTTGGCGGAGCATGAACGAGGTGGGCGATGGTGCTGCAGGAGTGGGGCCGCATCCCCTGTGGCGCTCCGCAAGGCTTGCAGCACGGCAGGGAGTGGGCCCTTCAGGGTAAGTTGACAGCGCTGGGGTTTTCCCGGCACTGGTGAACAGAGCGAGACCAGCCGCTCTAGAGCTAAGTGACCTTGTGCTTGTATTCTGTGTAGTTTGGATTAGACCTGTGTATTGCTTGGTGTAACCCTTCCCTTCTTGTGCCCCTGTAGGAGAGTAGAGTGAGTGTGGAATTGTGTGAGGGTGTGCATGGGTGTTTGTGACGGTGTGTGTGTGTAACTGTCCCCTTACCCTGTCCAGGGCTCCTTCCCTCTCCTCCGTGAGCAGTTCCCCTTTGTGATCCTGGGACCCTTTCCCCTGTTACCTGCCACTTCTACCATTACCTGAGCCCCCGCTCCTGGTGTGGGAGTGCAAGAGAGGAGTGAGCGGTGTGGGCCTTGTCCTCCCTCAAATTACTGCACCCTATGATGATAGGGGCCTGGTCTTTATAAGGCCCCTGTGGCCCATACGCTATCCTAATGGGCATTATTTACACAGTTTGACCTCCTCTAAGGGATCCCAGAACCAAGGCGAATGTGTGGATCTCCCCTCCCCCACCTGACAGGCATAGGCTCCTTCTCTGCATAGGCTGTGCAGACATATAAAATTGGGATCCTTTATCACATCTTGCTGATATTTGGCAAAGATGATAGTGAAAGTGTGATATACAGCCCTGCAAGAGTTCATGTACACTGGCTGGACTGCAAAGATGTTACAGTCAGACATACATTTATATGTTAATTGCTTATATCACGAGGACCCTTTATCTAATCCTTCTGAATGTTGGCAGAGATAGTAAATATGGGAAGGGGTATAAACTTGCCAAGTTTCATCTACACTAAATGTGAGACAAATATGTTACAGCTAAAAATGTATATGAATACTTTTGCAAAATAATATACTTCAACTGCTTATAAAATTGGATTCCTGTATCCATTCTTTTTGGAATGTGACACACTTAATACAATCTCACCAAGTGTCAGCCAAATATAATGAAAATCAAAAAAGTTATAGCTGAAAATGTTTTCCATTGAAACCAATGGAAAACAAAAACGACAATTTGATGTTTATGAAAATGAAAACGACAGATTTAAATAACAAAAACGAAAATGAAAAATGACAGGTTCTGGTGCACATCTCTACTCTCATCCTGCAGGGACCTATCCCCAGGAAGGGCAAGTTTCTTGCCTGTAATACTCCTTCGAGTTGTATTCTCTCATCAAGTCCCACTAGTGGTATTTAGCGCCATCTGGCACCCAAAGCCGGTCATTATTAACAAGTGACTGCAATGTCAATGCTGGCGAGAAGAAAACTCCACCCCCTCTCTAGGGGTATATATAGTCCCCCCTCATCAACCCCTCTCACCTTCTAACAAGAGCCTCCAAGTGGGGAGGAGGGAGGGAGTGGGACTTGATGAGAGGATACAACTCAAAGAAGAAGCGTTACAGGCAAGAAACTTGCCCTTCTTCGTTATCCTCTCATTTAAGCAGAGGCAGCTGGTGGCTTTTTAGTTTGGAGGGGCAGTAAGGCCGTCCGGCCCACCGGCGGCTTTGCCACCAGCGGGCCGGCGAGCCGGTGGGCGTAGCCAGGGCAACAGTGGGCGGAGCCAGGGCAAAACCCAGCAGCAAGGAGTTCCCAGGGTGAACATCAGAAGTTTTAATAAAACACAGTAGTCTAAAATGCACTTCAAGCTTAAAATGAATAACGTATAAACCCCAAGCACAGG
>QEPC01009242.1:1755795-1769544 GCA_003113815.1 Sphenodon punctatus
GAAGAAAAGGGATGGTGATTGGGCAGGCTGGCTGCTACTCCAAGCCTCTCCACCCCTGGTGCCTAGAAGTCTGCTCCTCAGCTGACTCCCCCCCCCTCCTGTGTCAGGCAGTGGTCACGTTTCTCCCACCCGAACTCATCCGATCTGAACGTGGCCGAACTGTTCGGTCATTTCACAGTTCGGGTTTGGGTTCAGTCATCCGAACAAACTGAGTTTGGTTCGAACTTTCACACATTCCTAGAGGGAACTACATATGGGTGGGGGGGAGAGGGAGCATGAGAAGGAGAGGGACCCGCTATGACCATACGAGGGAGGGAACATGTTTGGAGAAAGCCGAGTCAGGATAGATATCAGTACTCGGAGGACACTTACTGGTGTTCTGAAGTGCTTGGTTCACCTGCACCATAGACCCAGCCGCCTCTACCATGCTCCTATCTACATCTTTCAGTACAGAGAGGCAGGCCTCCAGCTCTGGGTGGGAAGAGTACCAGAATAGCATCAGGAACCTTGGGTCAGATGCACAAAGCACAACCACAAACAGCACCACCTCACCATCCCCAGGACCAACCCCACAGTCCTGTGCCATGGGACATGTGGAACCAGCATGCCCAGAGGCATTTGCACATAGAGCTGATATTTCCCTGACAAAGGCGGACCCCATGCAGAAGATGTGCAAACATGGGGCATCACTGCAGCATGGTTGAGGTACGCTTAACAGGCCGTGGGACGCATAAAACGGGCAACAAGTACACACACACACATAGGACCTCCTCTCTGCTCTCCGTCATGCCACTCTGAACAACCACAGAGCTGACCAAGATGTGGAGGAGGCATGGTCTAGGGCATAAGGAGCCTGTGCGCGCACAAGCACAGGGGGGCAGGGTGAAGCAACATGCCCACAGACACCCAGTGACAGCTGCAAAGCTCTGCAGAGCAACCCCCATGGGCAAACAGCAGCTTTGCAGTCACCTGCACTACACAGGGAGGGGGAAGGTAAAAGTGAATGCAGGTCCTGAACAAAGAGGGACACAAAAAATACACTCGCCTAAGGCAATCACAGCTCATATGTGGCCAGCCAAGGGAACTATATAACACAGCTGCTAGCGCCTGGCAACCACCTCACCAAAGCCTTCCATTCAGCTAGGGATGCTGCTCAGAGTGCTGCCCTTCAGCAGACGCTTACCACTGCTGAGGCAACTGCTGGGTTCTTGTGACCGCTGCAAACAGGCTGCAGGCAGCGGTTCATGGAGGTCTTCAAACACTGGACAACCATGCTCAAGATAGCCCACATATGGTTCAAGAGGGGTGCTGCATCCAGCAGACACTGGGCACGGCTCTGGAGACAGGAATTTCTGTGGCATCAGAGGGCATTGGCCGAGTCATCAAATGCTCTACGAGGGGAGCTGAGGTGGGCAGCCAGATACCTCACCACAGATATACCATCTGTAATATATGGCCTGCACCTGGCTGTCCCAATGGAGCAGAGGTCCTGGGCAGTAGACCGTAATGAGGACTTATGAGAAAGCACCCTGGCCACCTGGGAGGAGCAGTGGTGGGAGCACTTCCATATGCCAAATTGCGAAATCCTGTCCTATCTCACAGCCATCCTTCGGCCATGTCTGTAGAGGGAGTACACTGTGATAGGGGAGCTAATACCCACAGGCAAATGTGGTTGTTGCCATTTGGAGACTGGAAAACCCTGACTCCTGCTGGTCTGTGACCCAGTAATTTGAACTGGGCACCTCTACAGTGTTCACTATACTGGCCGAGGTGTACGAGGTCACAGTGGACGTCCTCATGGAGAGGGTCATCCAGCTTCATAACCTGGCAGAGGCCATGGATGGATTCACCCACATAGAGTTCCCAAACTGCTGCAGAACAGTTGATGGGACAGATATCCCCATTATATGTCCACCTAATAGCCAGGATGACTACCTCAACAACATGAGGGTACACTGAGTGTTGGGGATATGGTGGTTGTTGACTCATGCATTGGGTATCCTTCTCCTGTTCCCTCTGTTCCTGACATATGGCCTCCTTGTAACAGGGCGGCGGTGCCAGGTGATAAGTCTTGTCAGGATTGCGGCTTAAATCATCAACATGCTCAGTGAATTAGCTAACAAGCCTCTTTATTTTACATAGTCTTACTTATTAAGTCTTAATCACTGCCATAAATCAGTTCTCCACTCTATATACAACCACCCAGCCAGGCATAGTCCTCTGACTTACATCTTAGAGACAGGTGCAGCCCTCTAGCCAAACTACTAACCTCTGGCTCTCTCAGTCTCCTTGGGCTTCTGGGCCAGGCAATGCTTCTCTCTGGTTCTCTCAGCAAGCCCCTCAGCTTAGACCAATCTTTCAAGCCCTAGAGCTGTGACTTCACCAGCAGCCCTCAGCAATACAAAATCAAGACCTTAGCAATCCTTCTGCGATCTCCTCTGAGTCCAAGAGCAGACGGCGGCCCTTCTTGGCTGGCTCAGCTTTATAGCTAGGTTGGCCTGGCCATGCCCAGCCCACAGCTATTTCCTTTTCCTGTTGGCTAGTGCCACATCCTTTTCAGCTTCCACTCCACTTTAGCTGGATCCTTCCTGAAAGTAAGCTACTCTTAGGCTTTCTGCCCCTCTCTCTGTAACTTTCCGGCATACCCCTTGCACATGCGTGTTTTAACAACCAGGCTACACTCTGTTAATGCAAAGTTATAGGACTTTGTTGAAGTAGCATCTCACAAGCTCCTGCTGTGTTTTGTCCTCCCCACACAGGCTGCTGAAAGCCCTGGTCTCCACATCCAACCACATCTTTCCCCAGGAGTTGGGGCTTTTGGGGGGGTAGGGGGGTGGGACTTGTGTGGCTGCACTTGTGGGTGGCTGCTGTGCTGGTACTCGCCTGTCAGAAATGATATATGCTGTCAACCTATTGCCCTGCTCCCGAAGGACAGCTGTTTCCTCCCACACCCAACAACACCCTCTCCCCAGGCAGCTGGTCACCTACCTGGCTGGTGGAGCTACTACCCTCCATTGCATTGGTTTGACCTTCAAATGTCAGGTGGTGGGGGTTGTTTTTAGCCAAATGTGGATTGTACTTCATGCATGAATCCCCACTCACCCCCCACTCATCCACATCCATGGAGTAACCGCTGTTTTCCCCAGTTGCGCCATCTGTGGGGATGAGTGGGGATGCATGTTAGGTGGGCGTGTGCATGCACCCCCACTCACCATGGGCACGTGTGCCACGTCATTCACATGGGACTCCCACACCCATGAACATGCGGAAATCTGTGTGTTCATGGCTGGGAGAGGCTCGTGTAAAAAGGGCCACATTCTCACAACTGTCTTACTTATACTATCTTAGGTAGGAATTTAGGATGTAAAGCAATATCTATTCTAGCTTGGAAAATCTGCAGATATGGTTCTGAGATTATTATGGCTGCTATTTCACTAACTCTTCTTAATGAAGTTATTGATAACAGGAATGCTGTCTTTAAACCCTCACCCCATAACCAGTTCATTTGCACCCCCATATAATTAATTCATGCTGCTCCGGGGTGCATATGAACTGGTTATGGGTGGGAGGCAGTGTGAATTGATTATATAGGGGGTGGGGTGCAAATGAACTGGTTATGGGGTGAGGGTAGTGTGAATGGATTATGGGGGCACAACTGAACTGGTTATATGTGTGTCTCTTTTCATAGCATAATGTGCTTAATAGGCTGGCTGCATTTTGGGTGTCTTGTGTGTTTGATAGCAGCGCCTCTGGACTGGTCGCACCGCATGCGTGCACAAGGCACAGGCGCCACCAATAAGCAACTGGCCCTGGAGGCCAGGCTGGCTAAGCTCATCCCTTCCTCCCCCAGTAAGGCAGCGGATGTAGTCAGCGTCTCTGTGCCTGCCTCACTGCCCGCCCAGCTGCCCCTGCAGGAGTGGTTGTAGACGCTCAGCTGGGGAGGGGGGGGAAAGCATTGGGAGGCCATGCTTGTCTATGGTGGCTTGGCTGAGTGCCAGGTATGACAGCCAAGGGGTGCCAAACTGGGAGGGGGGGAGAGAAGCATGGGGAGGCCATGCTTCTCCATGGCTGCTTGGAGGGATGGAGAATGGGAATCCTTCCTGTCCAGCGGGAGTAAATTCTATGTAAATTTAGACATTTGCATAATTACGTGGGTACTAATTATGCAAATTAGGCCCCACACCAAGACTTCACACATGGCCTCACAAACCCTTGGGTCGGCCCTGTGTAGTGCACACAAAACTGGAGTCATAGGCTCATGCTGTCCCGTCTCCATAAGTGTCCCTCCCTCCCCTAGGTCACCAGTCCTCATAAGGAGACAGGCCACCGCATTCTGCACTAGCTGCAGCCTCCGGACCATCACCATGGGCAGCCCTGCATAGAGCGCATTACAGTAGTCTAGTCTTGAGGTAATGAAAGCATGGATGATAGTGACAAGGTCAGTTAGAAATATAGGACCGAAGCCTTCTAATCAGATGTAATTGGTGGAAGGCACCCCCAGCCACAGCTGCTACCTGGGCATCCAAGCGCAACTGCAGATCTAGGAGCACCCCTAGGCTCAAACCAGAGGAGGGCAAACCCCATCTATAATGGGTGTCCCTCTTTCCCCTAGGTCACCAGCCCTACCAACCAGCAGGGAATTTAAAAAAAAATTCTGCAGAAGTCTGGGAAGCTTGGCGTCTGATTTTGCACCCCACTGTGCTGCCCCTCCCCCCCCAGCCTCCCAGATGCAGCACAGGGTCGGCTTCCCCTCCCCTCCCCCAGGCTGTGTTGAGAGGGAGGGGCTGCCAGGGCTCGCCTCCCCCTCCCTCCCCCCCACCTTTCAGAGCCTGGTAATGGTAAATGACCTGACTTGCAGCAGTGGCAGTGGTGGTGGCGGCAGCAGCAACAGCAGCTTCATTCAGCATGCTCCCCATGCGGCTCCTCCTAGCCACTTCCTGGCCCCTCCCAATGGGGCCTCCTAAAGCGTTGCAGCCAGATGACGGCATCTGGCCACGTTGCTCTGGGAGGCCCTGTTGGGAGGGGCCAGGAAGTGGCTAGGAGGAGCTGCATGGGGAACATGCTGAATGAAGCTTCTACTATTGCAGGTCACTTCATTTACCAGAGTTTTTTTTCAGGGCGGGGGAGCCCTGGCAGCCCTTTCCACTCGATGCAGCCTGGGGGAGGAGAAGAGAAGGGAGGGGAAGTGAAGCCTCAAGGCTTTCTTCATCCTTTTCCCCCCCATGGAATCTGCCCTGCATCTCAGTGCAGTGTAGGCTGGAAATTGTTCTGCGCTGGGAGAAGCGGGACAGGAGATTCTGTGGGGGGAGGAGTATTCTGCAGGAAACCCATGAATTGCAGACCCACATTTGGCTCAGGGCCCTGCCAACCAGCATCACCTGCCTTGTTGGGATTCAGTTTCAATCGACTCACCCTCAAATCCAGTCCCCCGTAGCTGCCAGACACCAGGAAAGCATGAAGATAGCCGGGCCTGGGTCAGATGAAAACAAGAGGCAGAGCTGGGTGCCATCCGCATATTTTATTTCCAGTACTTCTAGCCTACTCCCTCCTACCACATGGCAGGGTGGCATACAGCAAATAAAATGCAGTGATAAAGCAATATAAAATATAAATAATTAAAATTCATTCAAATGAACAATCACAGGGCCAGACTAAAACCCCCCCAACCCCCCAAAGAAAACAAAATGCAAACACAACACACATTGATGGCACCACATCCCAAACCCCCACACAATCTCGCCCAGCGGCTGCATATTGTCATAGGAGGGGGGGATATAGGAACCAGGAAAGACCCCTCCCACTCACACAGGGCAAGCAGACTCATGCTCTGCATGGGAATCTCTGGAAAATAATGCCCATCAGGATAGTGTTGTGGCCTTTGAGATCTCCAAGAGATCAGGCCCATCATCATAGGGCGCAGAGCTCTTTTGTGAGTGAACGGTCTCACACCACACATGTTCACTGACCAGAGGGAGGAAGGGAACAAGTGAGGCAGTTGTGGGGGTTCACAAGGGTAGGAGACCAGGTTCAAGGGGAAGGATAAGGGGGGCTTTCGCTCTCCATGGGGGAAGGAACAAACCCCCCCAGGGATGGCGAAAGGGGCTCACGCTCCTCCCAGCCGCCACACTTGCACACAGTCAACCCTAGGGAAAATACAAGGAGACACAATCACACTGACACGTACTCTCACAATAAACCCAGACAAGGGTGAGAGACAAAGACAGGGTCAGGATCAGGAGGCAAAGACAAGGGCAAGGACAAGGGTAAACACAGCAAGCGAAGGGCAAGGAGCAAGGCAAGGGCAAAGGCAAAGGCAAAGGCAAGCAACAAAATCACACTTAGCTTGCTTGGGCCAGCTTCTCAGGCTCTGATTACCGGCGCTGTGTGTCTTGCAGCGCCGGTGTTTGTAGTCCAGGCCTGGAGCTGTGCGGTGTACCGCACGGGCTACAGTGATGACTTCATACTGCTTGAGGTTGAAGGCGGGAACTCCGCAGGATCAGCGCTGGTGTTTGTTGCCTCAGCAACCGGACATGGCAACACGGCTGCTCGGGGCACCATGTCAGTTTCAAGCAGCGGCACCACCATGGCTTGAGCAGAGATGCGGGGGTGGTTCTCTGCGACCCTCTGGAGCCCTGCAGCTGTCTCGACGGACGCCCCCGACAGCGAGGGCTGACACATATACACATTGAACTGAAGAAGGGTCAGAATAGAACCCTGCAACACTCTACACAGGAGGCCCCAGGGAGACAATGAACAGTCCCCCAGTACCACCTGCTGGGATCTCCCAGCTAGGAAGGAATGGAACCATTGAAGAACGTCCTGCTCACCCCAGCCAGATCTCACAGGTAGGTCACCAACACCTCATGGTCAATGGTATCAAACACAGCTGAAAGATCTAACAGAATCAGCAGCATAGAATTTCCCCTGCCCAATTCTAGGTGCAGATTGTTGACCAAAGCCACAAGTGCAGTATCAGTGTCATAACCCGGGTGAACGTCAGCCTGCAACAGGTCTAGAAAACCAATGCTATCCAGATGCGCCCAGAGCTGTTGAGCCACCACCTGCTCAGTAACCTTCTCTAAAAAGGGAAGGTTAGAGACGGGTTGATTCCTGGCAGAGGAACCAATGTCAAGTGAGGTTTCTTGAGCAGAGACTGAACCAAAGCCTCCTTGAGGATGTCTGGCAACCTGCCCTCTTGCAGGGAGGAATCGATTACCCCACCCAGCAATGGCCTCAATGTCTCCAGACTGGTTTTCACCAGCCAAGACGGTCATGGATCTAATTCACAAGTCATGGCTCTAACAGCCCCAAGAACATCCCTGCATCAGTGGGTGAGAACAATTGAAACTGATCCAAAAAAATCAGACAAGCCAGGAAATCCATGACCTCTGGCTCTGCCACTGTCTCTGAAAAGGCAATATCAAAGTCATGATGAATGTGGGTAATTGTATCGACAAAATACTCAATAAACATGTCACAGCGGGGATGTTAGGATGGGGGGGAAGGGAAAGGGGACGGATCAGGGCCTTGCACTTCCTCACTCACTGAGCTCAGCACCTAAATGCCGGGGAAGCACTCCCTCAGGATCTTGTGTGGCCCGGTAGCTTCCTTACGGAAGGCAGCCAGATCATCACGGGGAAGGGTTACCTCTGTACAGAGCTCCATGTTCCCACACTCCGTGACACACACGTGCACACACCCACACACCGAGGGGGGGGGGCGAGAAGGGTGCTGTACCAGGTGAGGATGGGGGGGGAGAGGATACTGGGAGGAGCACCCCAGGAAGGGGGAAGCGCGGCCACCACTCAGTCAGGGATATATTCCGGAGGGACCCAGGTAGAAGTAAGGAAGGAGGGACAGCCACACACACGAACTGCACTTGCATACACACCACACTCAGTGACACAACAGCACACTCACATGCCGTTCACTCACCTTACACACAAGTCTCCAAATCCATGCACTAATGTCCTCCATTGCTCAGGGCCAGTTCCTACAGCTACGCTGATCACCAGCAGTGGTGCAGCCTGTCTGCTGCTTTTTTATGCTGGTGATCCATGCAGACGCGCCTGGAGTGCCGTGGCACTTCCTGGGGCTCCGCACTTCCTGTCTCTGCCTCCACGGCACTAGGCCCCTTCCCCATGGCATCCTGTGCTTGAGGGGCGGGACCAGGTTGCAATGTCTTCTTGGCGGTGGCCATCCCCGGCTCCCCGCGGCTTCCAGGACCCTGACGGGGCCAGCAGTGGCAGCCCAGCCCCCACCTCGGCCTCCGGTGAGTCCTTACAGGGCACTGGAAGACTCCAGTTCCAGGCAGAGACAGGCCAGACTGACCAAGCCTCTCACCACCCTTTGTGAGCTGAGTCTTATAAACTCACAGGTATGTAGCCTGAGATGTCCCTCAAATACTGTTCTGGATTTAAGGTGTTTAGTTAAGCCAAAAAAAGAGTTATTGAAGAGTTTTTAAATTAGTTCTTATGCATGCGCAGCTTGTCTAGAGAGGAGTTTAAATAAAATTATGAATCCTAACAAGTGACTGTGGAAATCCATATCTTTCTAACCTGTGTGGGCTGAGCCTCATAAATTTGCAGGCATGTAGCCTGAGATGAGGTAAAGGGTGGACTGGGTCCAATGCAAACTGGGGTGAGTTGCCTGCATCAGGGTGGGGTGGCCACATGTCTAGCTGAACCTGCCTCCAGGTGCTGTTGTGGTGAGACAGTTGACTCCCAACCAGTTGTTAGTTCAGTCAAGGTGTCCTGGTGGAGAGGAGATGGTCTGCCACTTTGATCAGGGTGGGGGGGCAGTTTAAGTTGGGGGAGCTGGGATCGGGGGGCAAAGGGTAAGCTGGGGCCATGGCGAACTGGGGTGAGCGGGGAGCCATGGTGCGCTGCCTGCATGGGGGGGAAGCCAAGGAGTGTGGGGGCGCCTAGGAAGCTGCAGAGCGCAGCCAGGCTCCAGCTGAAATTGACCTGATTATTCCCACCAACGCGGGGCTGTCAGCGAGCAGGGGCGGAGCCTCTGAGACTCTGGAGGGCCGGGGTGAGCAGTAGGTGCGAGCCACGTGCACGAGCCTAAGGGCGTGAGCACAAGGGTTTTTGCCCTTGGGAGCTGCCCTTGGAGCGCCCGGAGCTCAGGAGCCCCCCCCCCCTCCTTTGTATGTTGTTGTTCCAGTTTAATTTCAAGTAACCTCGAGTAATTCCAACGCAGTCCGCTGACTGAAGGACCATAGAAGCCAGCAGAAGTGTTATTTTTGTTTGGACTTATTGACTATATTATTGGGATTGTGTAGTTAAGTTTGTACTGTCAAGGAATTAAGTGTGATAAGTGTTTCAAGCTGTAATCCTTGAAAATATTCTGAGTGTTGATTATTTGGGGCTTTGCTGGGTGATTGACTGAGTTTGTACTATGGAAAAGAAGCGTTTGCGCCCAATAGACTCCCCCGCCGAGTCCAAATCCCCAGAATATAAACATGTTAGAGGAAATGATCAGGGGGAGGATTTGAGTATAGCGGTTGAAATTAAAAATCGCTTCCTGCCTTTGCTTGATCTTAATGGATCAGAAAATCCTGCTAGTACTTCAGTTCCCCCTACTCTTTGCTTAATTGGGGATATGGAAGTGTCTAACTTGCCTGTTAGCTCTGACCCTTCTAATCATACTAAGAAGTTGTATGATTCTGAAACAGGCGATGTACTTAAATCACAGTGTCATCTCATCGCGAAAACAGTTTCCTTATTATTTAAAAATACTACTGATATGGGTGAGTCACTTTCTTGGGTTAGAGCACAGCTGAATGAACTATTGACAAAGATTGATTATCTTTATGCTTTAAAATCTGAAGAGCAAGCAAAATGGAGGTCTGTGGGTAGGGGATGCCTGCCCCAAATAGAGAAAGTGAGTAATTGTCCTCCTTTGGTGGGAGGGAAAAAAATTCTAAAAACCTCCACGGTTACTGGATTTAAAGGCTCATCTTTTAATGAGCATGCCATCTGGATAAAGGCTAGGCCCTTAAGTAATGGGGAATTTCCAAGTTGGAATAATATTACTAGCATAACCTGGAATCTATCTTTTCTTTTGGGCAGGATAATTGAGATGCGAGATATTGCAGATTTTGAGTTACTGCGGCAAGATACCCGTAGTTGTTGTGTAAAAAAAAATTTTCACTCAAGTATTTGGGTGTTTAGATTATTTGAGGCTAGGAAGTTTCTTATTTCCAGAGCTATTACAATAGATAGGGTTTTTGCTGATAGGCCTAGAAGAGGGGGTGGGCTAGACCGTCAGGATGACTGCTCCTTGCCCCTGTCCTCACCAAATTGCATCCCTATATTGGGGGAAATCAAACCCAACCTTGTCCATTCAAATGTGCCAGTAGAGGGAGGATGCTGTAGTGAGGAGGAAGTTATGGAAACTAATGTAGCTCAAGGGTTGGTAATGACAAGTGATAGAGACCTAAGTAACGTGGAAGGTAAAAATCAATTACCTATAGAATCACAGGCACTGTCTGTAGGGGTAAAACCAAATAGTCTTATTTCCTTTTCCGACTTAATGAAGGAATGGTTGGGAAATGAAACAGCAGGGACTGAGGACCTCCGTATGGTGGCAATTTTTTCTGAACTTTCTATTCTGGAACAAGGCATGGTGATTCAAAGGATAGATAGGGTTAGGAATAGGCTTACTTGCCCTTCCTTGGATTACCATGCAAAGACCTTGGGAGAGGGTAATAAGGAGCTTGTGCCTAAAATTAGGACTGAAAGTGAGTGGGCTGCAGCTCGTTTTCTGCCACAAGATGAATTGGCAGTTGTAATTCACTCCAACTCTAAGGAGACTAGTAATTCCTCTTCCTGTATGCGGATGGGTCCTGCAGTTATGGATCAGGTAGAGGAGATAGGTATAACATCTTTTGTTAAAGGTAGTGCCCTGGAACTAGATGGTACAGTGGTATTGGCTGAGTCAATAGCATCTTTACCAGGAGAAGCTAGACAGGATGTAATGTTACCTATTGTTCAGGAAACTTCAGTAAGTAATGTGCAATGACATAAAGAGGTTTTGGAGGTGTCTTTTGATCAGGGTGTTTCTATTATCCCATTGCAAGAAGTAGAAAGGCACAAGTTGAACTTTGCCTTTCTTTTGAACCTGGGGGTGTATCTTTAGCAAATAAAGCTATGACCCAAGAGTTAGTGATGGGCCAAGCCCAAAAAGTGTATAGTGATTATGGCAGTTCTTGGAGATTTGCCTCATGGAATATTGCTGGATATATTAATAAGTGTAAGGATCCAGATTGGTTTTCTTACTTGCATAGATATGACCTATTATTTTTCCAAGAAACTTGGTGTTCTACCCCCTCCCCAATTGAGATCTCAGGGTTTCAAGTATTTTCTGTTCCAGGGGTGAGAAGTAAAACCAGAGGGCGTTTTTCTGGGGGAATGGCAATCCTGATATCGGAGAAGATCAATGGATCCTTTGTGGAGATTGGTATGAAAAGGCGCGAACTCCAGTTGAGACTTTTGAAAATATCTGGGAGAGAGGTGGCTTTATTGTTTAATGTGTATATACCCCCAGTAGGTTCTCGTTATTATGATGCTAGTATATGGAGTGCCTTGGGAGATATTTTGGAAGAGCTGGATAATCAATACCCTGCTGTCATGCTGCTAATGGCAAGTGTTTGGAATGCCAGAATTGGCTTGATGGAAGACCCCTCTGATAATCCATTGTTGGGGCAGGATTTTGTTAGGGCAGGGAGAAGGTCGAGGGATCTGATAAGGAATCAATCAGGTGAACAGTTGGTCCAGTTCCTTGAGACAAATAGTCTTCTGGTTTTGAATGGTAGAGGCCCTTTGGACCCTGATGGCGAATTTACTTATATTAGTACCCGTGGGAGAAGTATTGGGGACTATATTATAACTAAAATGGCCCACCAGGATAGGGTGGTAAATTTTGAGATAGTGGTTCGCCCTGAGTCTGATCATGCTGTTTTAACGGTGGATGTTATTTTGGAGGCAAGGGGTGAAGTAGGATGTCAGCTATCTCAGAGGAAGGGCGTCATGGTTGGTAAAATCAGGGTTAGATGGTCTACCACTTTGTTGGTTAAACTTTTGGATAAATTATGGGGGAATAATTGTCTTGGGCTTAGGGAGAAAGTGATGGTTGCTGAATTGGAAGATCTTGATTTAATTTCTAGCTGCTACGCTTCCCTATTAGGTATTTTAGGGGAAATATTATCATGTGACAAGCAAGATGCCCCCTCACATATAAGGGGATGGTTCGATCAAGAGTGTAGAGAGACTAAGAAACTTTTGGCTCAGGCTAAACTTTCCTGGGCTAAGAGGCAGTCGGAAATTACGCAGACCCATTTCCTTGATTTAAGGAGAAGGTATAAGAGTTTGGTTAAGGAGAAAAAACGGAATGTTGTGTGGAGGACATGGGCCAAACTTAAATGTGCAGCCTTATTAAAAGATTCTAGGCAGTTTTGGCATTTAATTAACCATGCATTACAGCCCAAAACGAGCACCCCATTTCGGGTTTTTGATGAAGATCGTTGGGTAGCATATTTTGAGGGCCTATTTGCATTAGGAGAGGGAAAGGGATGGTAGGATGATAGAGAGGGAGGAGTTGGGGGGTCCTATGGCTGGATTTGAAGTAATTGTAAGTACTCAGGAAGTAATAGATTTGATTGTAGCGTTAAAACCTAATAAAGCCCCTGGGTTTGACTTTATAGTAGCAGAGGTTTTGCAGGCAAGCCCTGAATGGTGGGCTCCCGTGTTAGCGGCCTATTTTTCTTCAATTAATAGATGGAAAGAAGTTCCCAGGGACTGGGGTTCATCAATAATTGTACTTGTGTTTAAAAAGGGTGACCCAGAAGATCCCAGCTGTTATCGTCCTATAAGTCTCTTGCCAGTTATTGGAAAGTTGTATGCTAAGGTCCTGCTAAAACACTTGGAGCAATGGGCAGAGGCGCGGGGACTTACTTCCACAGGAGCAATTCGGTTTCCGTAGGAATAGATCTACTACGGATAGTGTTTTTATTATTTTGCATATTGTCACTAAGTACACAAAGATTAGGGCTGGTAAATTATTTATGGCCTTTATAGATTTCCAGAGGGCATTTGACTCTGTCCCCAGGGCCAAGCTTTGGCGTCATTTGCTCCAACTTGGATTGCATGAGGACTTATTACGTTTAGTGATAAGTATTCATACGGGGAATGAGGCAAGAATTCGTTTGGCTGGAAATGTCTTATTGTCAAGATCATTTTCTATACAAAGGGGGGTCAGGCAAGGATGTGTGTTGGCCCCCCTCTTGTTTAGTTTGTACCTAAATGATTTACCTCAAGCCTTGGCGGATGATGAGTGTCACCCGCCTAAAATTCAAGAGCGGGCTACTCCTGTTCTTATGTACGCTGATGATGTGGTCATGATATCACAGACAAAAAAGGGAATGTCTAAACTGCTTGGGAAATTAATTAATGACTGTAATAATAAAGGCTTAAATATAAATTACCGAAAGTCCCAGATAATGGTGATAGGTGGGAGAGCCAGTAAGGGTAGTTGGAAAGTAAATGATAAAAGCTTTATGCAGGTGAACTCTTATGTTTACCTGGGGATCACTATTAGTAGAACTGGTTCCTGGGAAAGGTATCAAAAACTGTTAGCCATTAAGGCTTTGGCAGCAGCAAAGGGGATCCTGAGGTTAACGGCTAGATCTGCTGGTATCTCCATGTCTGTCGTCCTGGACGTATTTAAGTCAAAGGTGCACCCTAT
>QEPC01009242.1:1773369-1792736 GCA_003113815.1 Sphenodon punctatus
GGCCTCGTATTGGCCACAATGGTCTGTGGAACACCTGGGTGTCGCGGGTTTGGGCCTAGGGGGAATGGGTAAGGGGGGATGAGGGTGGGGAGGGGGGATGGGCGTGGGTGAGAATAAGGGGTAGGTTGGCTGGAGAAAGGCCGCTGGTGATGGACGAGGGAGAAGGAGGGGGTGCGTGAGAAAGGCTAGAAGGAGGGAGGTGATAGAGGGCGAGGGGGTGAGGGAGATATAGGGAGGCATCATAGGTGTTGAATGTCCTGGTATCAGGGGGACGCCAGACCTGCGGTTGTTGGGTGAGCGCGTGCGTGCTGTCATGTCCTCACTCCGGCCGAACAACGATGGTGCTATTGCGGGGAATTGGAGATTGAGAATCTCAGCCATGTATTATTACGCTGCCCAGTATATGCAAGGATTAGGGCTGTTTGGCTGAACCCGTTATTTGATAGAGGGAAGATTGTCCCTGATATATGCAAACTGAAAACCCTCCTGGATACCCAGGAGGTAGAGGTAATGCGGTCAGTTACTTCTTTCATGTTTTTGGCCACGAAGTTGAGGGAACAATTATTAGAGGAGGGCTGACAGTGTGCACTTGCTGCTGAGAGAAAATATGGAGGAGCCTCCAAGGCCAGATACTGGCAATTTTGGTAAGGGAATATTGCTACTCTGCATGGTAGGAACCTTTTTGAGCTCATTGAACTTTTGCGTAATTACTATGCTGGATGCAGGTCCTGGAAAGTTTGATTACTGTTATCAGTAAACTGATTGGACAATGGTTACTTATTTTATTTATAAATATGTATATGTATATGTCTGTATATACATTTTAGTATTTATCTGTTTGTATATTATATGTTATATTTGTTTTTATTTTTTCTTCTGTTGGATGTTGTTGTTATGATTATTTTTTGTCATTGTTTATGGCCAAGGCGAGAGCTAGTGCCATTAATAAATTTTATTCGAATTCGCCTGCATGGGGGTGGGGCACAGGTACATCCAGCTGTACCTGCCTCCAGGTGCTGTTGGGGTGAGACAGTTGACTGAAAACCCCTCGCAAGCATTCCAACCTCACAAGAGGAAATACCTTGCTCCAGGGAGAGGCTGCTCCTGTCCGAAGTTGAGACACACTTCTTCAGGGTGGATGGGGGACATCAAAATGGATGTTCTATTAGGTGCCTGTTGAGTTTGTGATCAGGGGTGGCGCGACTGCAAGGAGGGGGGGAAGGAATAATAGATTCAATATAGTATAAGAGTAATTCCAATATAACTTTATTCAATCATAAACTTTTCCCTTCTTGTAGAGCTTTATTTTTTAGCTCTCTTGAAAAATCTGGATCCACTTACTATACCCAAGGGACTGTACGAGCAATAAGTTCATGATGGAGTTTTTTCTTCCCTCGCTTTCCAGATGTACTATACAATTTCCTAGTTTTTTCATTATTTTATGTTAGAAATATTTTTTAAAAATATGTCAACAGCATGGTTTAAGATCAAGACTAGAAAATCATATCAGACACTAGAGTTCAACATTATTTATTTATTTATTTATTTATTTATTGCCCCTCCTGTCCAAAGGCAGCTCGGGGCAGTGAACAACAAAATAAATCTACAAATTTTAAAACAAATGATAAAAACTCACCCTCCCTCCCCTACCCCCCTCGCCAAAGGCCTGGCGGAACAGCCAGGTCTTACACAAATGTCGAAATGACAGGAGGGTGGGGGCCAACCGAGCCTCCTCCTGGAGTGAATTCCACAGCACAGGGGCAGCCACCAAAAAAGATGTCACATCAGTGGCCACCTGTCTCACCTGGGGAACCTCCAAAAAGGCCCCCACGGACAATCTCAGGGGCCGCACGGGCACATGGGGAGTGAGGCGATCCCGCAGATAGGCAGGGCCCAGGCCGTGAAGGGCTTTAAAGGTCAAAACCAGCACCTTGAACCTAGCCTGGTGCTTTATAGGCAGCCAGTGCAGAGCACGGAACACAGGTGTCATGTGCTCCCTGCGGTCCGCCCCAGTAAGGAGATGGGCCGCAGCATTCTGCACCAGCTTCAGCCTCCGGACCAGCTTCTTGGGCAGCCCCACGTAGAGTGTGTTGCAGTAATCCAGCCTTGAGGTGATGAAGGCATGGATGACAGTGGCGAGGTCAGAGTCTGAGAAATATAGCTGAAGCAGCTGGACAGGATGTAACTGCCAAAACGCACTCCCCGCCACGGCCACAACCTGAGATTCCAGGCTGATCCGTGAATTGAGACGCACACCCAGACTCCGTACTTGCGAGACCATGGGAGGGCGAACCCCACCCCCACAAGAGGAGATTCAACCACTCCCAGGCCCTCACCCACCAACATCACCTCCATCTTGTCAGGATTCAGCTGCAGATGGCTCATCCTCATCCAAGCCCCCACAGCCGACAGGCACTGGGAAAATAAAGAGACTGCATGGCCTGGGTCGATGGAAAAAGAGAGGTAGAGCTGAGTGTAATCAGCATACTGATGACACTGCATGCCCTGAAACCCTCTCACGATCTCCCCTAACGGCTGCATATAGATGTTAAACAAGAGGGGGGACAGAATGGCACCCTGCGAGACTCTACACATGAGGTCCCGGGGGAAAGTCATACACTCCCCCAAGACCACCCAGTGAGTTCTCCCAGCCAGGAAAGAATGCCAGGGTCATCTACCTCGCCAGTCGCTTCGACCATGTGCAGCCCCTCCTCTCTTCGCTTCACTGGCTTCCCCTTCCTGAACGAATCCTGCACAAGCTCCTAGTCTTCACCTATAAAGCTCTTCACAACCTTGCTCCCCCCTACCTCTCTGCACTTATCGCCCTCCATACTCCAGCCCGTGCACTTCGCTCCTCCTCTGTCCCTTCTCTCACCCTTCCACGCCTTCCCTGCTCCCCTAAGCGCCTTCGTCCCTTCTCACTTGCTGCCCCCCATGCCTGGAACTCCCTCCCTGTCCACATCCGCCTTGCCCCCTCCCTTCATACCTTCAAATCTCTCCTTAAAACTCACCTCTTTCGCTCTGCTCTGTCTGACTCTTTATCCTGCTGAGCCACTATTCCTATACCTACGATCGGTTTACCCTTATCCTTGCAACATGGACCTGCCTGCTGTCATTCTCATCGTAACCAAGCCAAGTACGTGCACTTGAGACCTCGCATCTTCATGAATGTTAGACCCCTTGTCTCTCCCTCTGTTCCCCTTCCTAAGTCTCTCCCCCAGCTCCTGTCTCTCAGATTGTAAGCCCTAGGGGCAGGGACCGTGTCTATTTTATTACTTTGTAACGTGCCAGGTACACTGCTGGCGCTATATAAATGTTTGTTAATAATAATAATAATAATAATAATAATGAAACCAGTCCAAGACTATCTCACCAATCCTGGCATGGTCCTGCAGGCGAGTCACCAACACCTCATGATCGACTTTGTCGAATGCAGCCGAAAGGTCTAGCAGGACCAGTAAGGTCTGACGACCCTGGTCCAATGCCAGACGGAGATCGTCAACCAAGGCCACCAATGCAGCCTCACTCCCCATGTGCCCGTGCTGATATAATGTACTGATGCCATTCTGTTATAACATGGATGTGGGATGTACTCTCCATGATTTTGTTTTCTATTGTGAAATAGAAAAAAAAGAAAACTGCATATTGACAGCATGATTTATAATACAAAATATCACACATTACAGTATATCATTTAGCCTTTTCCTATCTTGTGGCTGAAACCTTGTACCAATTTCCCAGTGTAGATTCTTCTGGGTTTGGGCTGGTATTTTTGCACATGCATTGAGAAGAATTTGGGCATGATTAGTGCCCACTCTCCTACCAGGACTTGCCCCTCAAGTACCTTTGTGCTTGTCTCCGCCCCCACTCCAGAGTACAATGATAAGTGTTTTATTGCAATTACTGCAAACCTAATTTCCCAGTGTAGATTCTTCTGGGTGCGGGCTGGTATTTTTGCAGGACAATGGAGAAGAGTTTGGTTGTGATTAGCATCCATTCTCCTACCTGGACCTGCCCCTCAAGTACCTTTATGCTTGCCTCCTGCATTACTCAACGTCCATGATTTCACAATGCCCAGAAATGTACCTTGTCCATTCCCAACCCCCTGTCTGCTGCCACCGTCCCTCTCAACAACAGGCAGAGAATTTATCAAAATTAATGTACCATGCGGGGCTCAATGAGCATGTGCGATGGTTAGATGTGCTGGGTGAGAGCTCCTGTGTGGCCCACCACAAACCACTCAAAAATCAGAGGAAAAAAACTCTTTAAAATAATTCTAAACCCCACCAATGGGTAGAGAAAGACGAACACAACAGAATACAGAAAGGGGGGGGGGGGGGAAAGAACCCTGCAGTGGAGGTGGAGATGGAGGAAAGTAAAACTAAAAGGGTGGAGAGTGACGCCTTAATTGAGGTGGGGGAAATGGCCTCTGAAGGATCCCCTCAGGGTGGAGTGGGGGGCGGGCCCAGCCATCAGCCCTGCTCGGAGTTATTTGAATCAATTAGAGCCATGTTAAAGGAGGCCAGAAATGACCGCAGACAATTGAGGGAATCTATCAGGCAGCTGAACTCCACCCTGACTACAATCAACGGTAGCTTGCAGGAAATCTCTCGAAGAGTAGACGCTGCAAATGAGAGAATTGGAGTGACAGAGGATAAAGACCTGGAAAGAGACTCCAGAATCCTTAAAATGGAAAAGGAGATTGGGGCTCTCAAAGACAAAACAGAGGACCTTTAAAATAGGTCCCGTCATAGCAATCTTCAGAACCCTGAAGGAGTAGAGAGAGAAAAAGGTATGCCCCCCTTTCTTAAATGCCTCCTCCAAAAGATCTTCCCTGTTAATGCTGAACTTTGGGACATAGAAGTGGAAAGCGCACATAGGGAGCTAAAACCAAAACCCAAAGAAAATGGCCCTCCTAGAGCTATAATTATCAAGTTCCTAAAATTTAAGGAAAAAGAAGCTAACCTCTGGGGAGGTCCAGAAAAAATAATAATCTAAGCTTTCAAGAAAAGAGAATATTTTTCCCCCCAGACTTTACTAAAGCTACAGTGATAAAGAGAAGCGTCTGGTATAAATTCTGAACCCTTCACTAAAGCAGGAATTAGAGCTACTAGCAAGTTTCCTGAAAAATTTACTTTTACACATAGAGACAAACAACTTTGCTTCATGGATGAAGATGCTTTACTGTACTACATAGAAAAGCATTTGCCAGGTATAATGAAAGACATTAAAGTATGAAGAGACATACAATAAAAGAAGACAATCTATATCTTTCTATATCCTTCTGGGAGAAATGGACTTCAAGAATATTAATAGAAAAGATATATGATATATAAATAAGAGGTTTAAAAAGTAAGATATTGTTTTGTTAAAATGGGGGGGGGGGTGTCACGGGTTGGAGGTCTGCACCCCCACTTTACCGGGTTTGAGTGACTCAGTTTCCCTTGCGCACAGCCCAGTTGAATTAGTTTCTCTCTCTGGCTAATTCAAGTCTGCCACAGGGAAACTCCTTTGTCACTCAAGGGTCCGATCCTTCCCGTTTACAGACTCTTTACTCTCTGGGTTTGCAAGAGCTTGAGGGCTCTTGTTGCTCACTTGTGTTCCAATATTAGACACAGACACTTCTTCATAGAGATAAGAAGTCTGTTTATTGATTACATAAGCAAGATAGTTGATACAGAGTGGTTATTAGAAATCAAAGGTAAATATAACGCATTCCTGATCTATACTGGTTGAGTTCCTAAATCAGCATCTTACCCTACAAAGGTCCATAAGTTCTGGTTTCTCTCAGCCCTCAATGCAAGCGACTGGGCACTGGTTTCTTAGCTGGTAGCAAACAATTAATCCCTCTGAGCTCATGTCTTCTCCGCCTTGCTGGCTGCAAGATAGTGAGTGAGTTTCTGATAGTAGTCCTTGCCCCCCCCCCAGGGTACCACTCCTTATATCTCCAGGAGGAAACTCCTCGAGGCTTCTCGAATTCCCTTTGTTCTTGCTATCAGCTTTTCTGTGTTGTTTGCACGTATGCGATGACAGCCTGCATTAGCATATAAATGTCTCTGGCCATCCGTCTGGGGCCAGGGTTCCAAAATACAAATTCTTTATCTCTTTGCATTTCCTGGAGCTTGGTGACATGTCACAACCCTAATTTGAGTTTTACAGTTCTCAATTGTAACATTACATACATGTGGAACCCGCCCCCCCAGACTAATTGCCGGAAGTGTCGGGAGGCACCTAAGGGAAGGACCAGCGGCTGCGCCAAGCATGAGAGCACACTTACCATCTGGGGCTCGTCTCCCCACCGCTGCTGTTGCTGCTTCTGCTGCCGGGTCCGGTGGTGCTGGGGGGATCCACTTGACAGCTATGGAAGAGAGGGGCGTGAGTAGGGGGGACCGGGACATCTTTGACACACACACCCGCTCCCCCCAGACTAATTGCCGGAAGTGTTGGGAGGCACCTAAGGGAAGGACCGGCGGCTGCGCCAAGCACGAGAGCACACTTACCATCTGGGGTTCATCTCCCCACCGCTGCTGCTGTTGCTTCTGCTGCCGGGTCCGGTGGTGCTGGGGGGGATCCACTTTACAGCTATGGAAGAGAGGGGCGTGAGTAGGGGGGACCGGGACATCTTTGACACACACCCCGCCCCCCCGGACTAATTGCCGGAAGTGTCGGGAGGCACTTAAGGGAAGGACCAGCGGCTGTGCCGCAGGCCGGAAGTCGGCGTCCGTGAACCGAAGGGCCGTGGCCAAAGGGTGTGGCCCTTTGGGGCCCTTCGGGGCTCGGAGGGGGCAGAGGGGGGAAGTTATGTTGGGGTGGAGAGATAAGGCGAGGGGGGATGGGTGAGATTAGGGGGAAAGTATGCCCATGGGCTTGGCCTCCTGTATGGAGGGGGAAAGGAGGGAAGGAGGAGAAATGGGGAATGGGTGATGGAGAGAAGCAGAGGGGGTTAATGCTCTGTGGAAATGGAAGGGATTGGGTTGTGGGGAGGAGCGATGAGACAGTCAACGGAGGTGGTAAGGGGGAGCTGTGTGTTGACAGTGTGCCCTGGGTTGGGTTGGCAAAGGATAGGGGAGAGTGGGAGGAATTAGATGAGCTAAAAATGATTGTTGATGTTGGTTTGGTGGGGCCACCTCCCCCCGGTGAGAGAGGGGCGGAAGTGGCCAGGCTTTCCCTGGTGGCAGCAGGGGAGGAGTTGGTGGTGGTTGGGACCTACCCCGTTTTTGTGGTGGAGGTTATAGAGTGGGACGTGAGCTGAAGGATGTGTTATGAATACTATGTATGTTTAAATTGCATATTATGTTAGTTGTTATTTCTGAAATGTTTTTGGGCTCCCTGCGTGGAAATTCCCAGAATTGTTGTTATGTTGTTGTAAGCCGCCTCGAGTCCTATGGGAGAGAGTGCGGGGTATCAAATAAATATGGAATGGAATGGAATGGAACATATTTACAGACTTGTAGTCTACATGTAGGCCCATGTTACACTTGTGTGACCCTATGTTCCTCCGTGACAGGGGGACAAAAAACACAGATCCTGTTTACATAAATCCTGTTTGCTGTCTTGTTAAACAAGGGGGAGGAAGAATGAAGGGGGGGGGGGGATGTTGTGGATGTGCAACATTGTGAATGTTGTGGATGAATATAAGAGAACAACTTTTCTTGAATCCTCTCCTGATCCCCCCTCCTCTTTACTGTGAGTGAGAGAGATAATGAAGGTTAAAAACTTCTGCTGTATTTTATAGCATATAAATAAGATGTTTAGCAATTACAGGACTATTTAGCTGGAAAAGGAAGAGAACAGATTCTGTTTTAAGAAAAGGTTAAAATCTGTGACTCAGATAAACAAATATAGAGAGTGGCCACTGGAGAGTGCTAGAATACCACTCTTTTTAAAAAAAAAGACCAAGAGAATGTCTGAGATGAAAAGCCACAGGTTGGCTATAAGAGTAGAAGCTTTGTGGGCTCTTTCCTGATTTATCCCTTTTTTACTGCGCATATAGAGGAGATAGGAATGAAGTAACTGTATTTAAATTTGGGAGAACATATTGAATAAGATACATAAGTTACTTTTAGATCCCCCTTTTAGAATGGAGATTGGAGGTGGGTTTGCCAGAGACAAAATCCTAAAGATGCGCAGAACACCATTGAATAGTCTCCCCAATTTGATCACAGCTCGGATTGCTGAATTGAATATATAATGTTTAAAAGGGTTGATAAAGTTCTTTGGTTAAAGGGTAAGTTTCAGGAGCTACTAATAGAGAGCAATGACATTTTCAAGATAGAAGTGAGAGTAAACTTCATATAAACCAGGAAATAACGACTAGCTTTATCCGTGTAAAAGGCCCAAACGACCCAATCAAACACAGAACGGTTTGGCACTTTATTTGCAGTAACAAAATTCAAATATTTGCAATCCAAGAATCACACTTAATACAAAGATGAGTTTAGATTCAAAACTGCCTCTTTGCAACAGCTTTACTATGTGAGCTCAGGCCAAAAAAAAGCAGGAGTAATCTTAGTTTTTGAAAATGACCTTAACTTTAAACTGACACAAATAATGTATGACAATGTATGACAAGGAAGGGAGATACATCATCACCAAAGGAAAGATTCAAGACCAAAAGTATACCTTTTTTAAAAACACCCCTAAAATTACACAATTTGCAGAGGGACATGTGATTGTAATGGGTGATTTTAACACCCCACTTTCTTCAGAGGATAAGTCTAGCTCAGTTGGGCTACAAATGGAACATATAAAAGTACAAAGACAACTCAAAAAGGAGAATTATACAGGGTAATTTCAGACGTGACGCGCTCCTGGGTTGCCACAGTGTATCCCCAACCATGGCTAGCCAACCAACCACGACCCATGGTTCTGACAGGCCCCAAACAGACGTGACGGGAGCAGGACCACGGCATGGAAACAGACAGACAGTCCACAATCCGGGATAGTGCAACAAACATGACACCGATCCTGGACCATGGCAAGAACCCCAAGAAGCCACCAGGGTAGGGCGGGACATAGACATGGCCGACAAAGGGCAAAGGAAGCCAAAAGGGCCACTAGGCACCGCCCATGTGAGGAAAACGAGAAGGAAGCGGGAGGAGGGAGGTGAACGTCCGAGCTGCACACATACAACAGGGAGAAGGAAGCCACAGACAGAGCTGAACACAAACCACACACACACTGGCGAGCACACGCACAGCCGAAAGGGAAAGGGAGCAAGGGGGAGACACACAGGGGCAACCAAGGGGAGATGGGGAACACCACACCAGGCAGCCCAACAGACAGCGGCAAGGACACGGTGTGTGTGTGTGTGCTGAGTCCAATTATGGGCAACAAAACAAGGGGGGGGCCAGGGCCAGAACAGAGCGAGACACGGGGCAGGCACCCAACACCCCAGGGACAGCACAGGCATCACGAGGCACNGAGGCCAACAACGGGCAAGAAAACAGGAGGGGGACAGGGCCGGAACAGAGTGGGACACAGGAGCAGGCACCCAACACCCCAGGGACAGCACAGGCACCACGAGGCACCCAACAGCAACACAGGCCACTGTACAGAGAGTGGTCCACACGGTGACAGAGCAGGGTCACAGGGGATGATCCCCCAATCCCAAGAAGACAGTGGGGAGGGCAAAGACAGGTCCCAACAGCAAGACAACTGGTCCCAGATGGTACTGCACAGCCAGCAAGGGAAGCAAGCCCCAAGTTGCAGACAGCTGATGGTGCCCCCCCCAACAAGGGGATGCCGAGTGGCTGTTGGATAGCAGCTAACAGCTGACCAGGGGGCGGGTCATGGAAACAAACCCCAAGGGTACAGATGGTGTAGTGCTGCCACACAGATGGCCCTGGGGTGCAGGCGACCTGGCACAGCCAAGCGGAACGGGGGGAGCAGATGGAGCCAGGACAGCAGCGGGTCCACAATGGGAACGATGTAGCGGGTCACAGAATGGAAGGTGCAGGGAGCACCCGGCGGAGGCGATAGTCGGCACACAGATGACCCAGGGGGGACCTACAGCCAGCTGCACAGGGTCACGAAGGGGAGTGGGATGGGTGGCCCAACAGATGAATGTAGTGGGGCCACTGCAACATGCCCCAGCAATAGCCCATCCGTGCCATGTGGTGGGCAATAAGATAGTAGGCCTCAAAAGGATCGGGACCGGTGAACCCAACCTGAACATCGGCACGGGACCACACCTCACACAGCACTAGCAGCTGGGGTCCAGTGGGATCGGGCAAGGCATAGTCAGCAGCAGGGGGCCACAACAGCTCTCCGAGCTTCAACAGGTGGTAATACGATGCCCCATGGGAACGCTGGTAGCCACGGGCCACTAGGATGCAGCAGAAGCATGACACACCCAGGGCAGGGCCACCCTCCACCAGACAGGTCTGGAAGCCAGACAAGGCACAGACAAAGAGAGCTGACACTGTCTCAGCAGCAGGCCAGGACACCAGAGACCCCCTCAACTCTGGAATGCACCCATTCAGAAAGGGACGGAGGCCCAGCTCCTCAGCATGGAGCCGGCACTTGCAAGTGGTAGCCACATATCCAAAGCGGTGGAGACCCAAGCTCAGACACCAATAGGCATTCGGGAGGGTAGCATGGGAGCCCAGGAACAGCTAAACACCAGGGGAATGCCACAGGTCAGCTAGAGCCATGGTCTCCCTGTAGGTCCAGCAATGCAGACCGGCCGCAAAACCGCTGAGCGGGAGCTCGGATGCAGCAGCATCAGTCATGGTGCAGCTGGCAGAGGGTTGATAATCAAGGACAGTGGGGCCCCTCAAACCATGGTAGGCAGGGGAGGCAACCTGGGGAGCTCCAAGGCCACGCGATAAGGGTATGGGCAGCACAATGGGATGGCTGGGAAGCGATGCGTGGGGAGCAGACACAGCACAACTGCAGGAACCGAAGCTCAGGGATGGTCTACACACAGACAGAAGTGATATGCACACAATGTTCATTCAGCCTCCAAGGCCCCGTTAAGCCACCTACATGCCGGGGGCACGGCCCTCCCCCCTCCCATACACCTGAGCACCCAACACCCCAATAGGCAGTAGCGACCAGAACCAGGGTGCCCAGGACCTACAGATGGAGCCCCCCGGTACGGGTCAGTGGCCCCGTGCCACCAGGACCACCTGGTAACGCATAGCCCTCAACCAATCGGCACAGCACCTGGGTACAGGGCCCAACCGACAGCTGGTGGCGCATGGGCGTGAGCTGTCCGTAGGCCCCTTATAGCAAGCCACAACCTGGAGCACAGCAGAAGGAGCATGCCTCCGAGCACTGTGCCTGACACTGCCCAGCGCTCCTGGGGCACCTACCAGCTCAGGTCCGCGCAGATTCCTGCCATGGATGCGAACCAGCAGGGTGCCTGTTGGCTCCTACAGGAGATCATAGCTGAGTGGTACCACCAGCACACCGCACTCCAGCGGGTCACCATGGAGCTGTTCGACATGTACGCTGGGGTGCGGGAATGCCTAGCCCGGTTCGCTACAACCAGCCTGCTCGCCCACCACAGACGCCGCCGCATCCAGGCCATGCGCACGGTGCGCAGGTTCTCCGGGATGTACCGCAGGACCCTGCTGATTGCACGCACCCATCCAGCTGCCCTCAGGCAAGCAGCTGCATGCCACTACTGGAGGAGGGCGGCCCTCTTCAGTGCTGTCATGCTCGTTATGCCCATCAACAGGCACCTCTGGACCGTGACCAGGGCCTAGCAATAGTGGGAGGGGGCCTTGGAGGGTACACTTCTGAATGGACCAGCATACCCTCCTGCCACTGGCAGAACTCCTGCAGCCCTGGCTGGAGCAGCTGCACACCCCCATGCACTCCCCTATCCCAGTCGCGCAGCAGGTGGGCATAGCTGTCTGGGCCCTGGCCACCCAATTTCTGCTGTTCCGTGGCTCAACACTTCAGAGTGGGCCTCACAACTGTCACCGGCATCATCCATGACTTCTGTGAGGCTGTGGAGGCAGTCCTCCTCGACCGTGTGATCCAGCTCGTGGATCAGGGGCCAGTGATGGCCAGCTTCGAGGCTACCAGGTTCCCCAACTGCGCGGGCACTATCGATGGCACCCATGTGGAGATCCTTCACCCCACCCCCACCCCGTGATGATGCGGCCGAGTACATCAACAGGCATAGTTACCACTTGTTGCAGCTCCAGGTCATTTTCGTTCACCGGGGCCGGTTCATGGACATCTTAACCGGCCACTCCGGGCACAGCCATGATGCCTGGATCCTCGCCATCTCCCCCCTCATTGCATGGATGTACAGAGGGGACTATGCCAACATGCAGATGACCCAGATTGAGGGGTCCCTGAATCATCAGGGACCTGGCCTATCTGCTGCTCCGCTGGCTCATGAAGGGCCATCCGGTGGCCCGGAACCAGATGGAGGCCCTGTACAACACGCAGCTGTGCACTGTGAGGACCGTGATCGAGAGGGCCTTTGGTGCCCTCAAACAGAGATGGAGGTGCCTGACCAGGTGCCTGGACTACTCAGTGGAGACCTCTGCCCTAGTAATTGGCACCTGCTGCGTGTTGCACAACATCTGTGAGACCGATAGAGCGGCCCTTCGGTATCCCAGGCCATGGTGGCCAGCTAACTCTGTTCTGCTATATGTGAACGCGGCGAACCCCAGGAGTACCATTATGCTAAGAGGATCCAAGCAGCATTTACGAGGCACATAACACAGTTGCCCCAGGCCTGAGGCTCCTGGGTTCCATGGGGCAGGACCCCTGGCATGCCCGTGCATGCCCTGGCCTCACCTGCTGAGAACAGGGTCCCCGGCGTGTGTAGCAATGAACTATGGACATGATGGTTACAGTGAATAAAGGTGTATCTATTGTCTTTACAGTGATCCCCGTGCCCTATTTCCCCCTCCCCTTACCTCTGCCTCCCGACCCCTCCTGCTTCCTGGGGCGACCTCTCTATCACCGTGCAGGCTGCTCCGTGGTCTGCGAACTGCCCTCACTCGCACCGTTGTCCCTCTCCAGTGCTTCCTGGCTCTGTGACAGCTCCTGGCTGTCCTCTGTGGCCACTGCTGGGGGCTGAACCAGGCCCAGGACTGTCTGCTGCAGCTGCACCTGCAGGGGAGGCTGTTACCATCTCAGCCCCAGTGGGACAGGGAGGCGGATGCATGGGCCCTGTGGTCGGGGTTTCTGCTGCTGCTGTGGGATGGGCACTGGCAGTGTGGTGGGTGTGGGGCTGCAGCCGGTATGGTGCCCGGGGGTGCTGCTGCCACGATGTAGGCACTCATCATGCCCGCATGTAGCAGCAGTGAGGTGCCAATCTCGAGGGACCAGTCTAGCTTCTGGGAGTACTCAACAGCTCGGCGGTCGATGGTCTCCATCAACCGCTCTATCGCCTCCATGTACCATGTGTGGTCCCGTCTCTGCAGCCGCCTCTCCATCCGTATCTCGGCTAGGAGGTGCCTGTCCCATTCTTCCACCTGCTCTATGGACCTGACGGTGGCTGCCTCCATCCTGTCAATGGAGGCGATCATCACCTCCCTCTGCTCCATGCTGGTCCGCATAATCTCCCCCACCAGGTCCTCCCACTGGTGGCGCACGCATGCTCTGTGCTCCCATATCCTCTGGGCTAGTGGCACTGGTCCCTCTTGTGGCCAGGCCGGCTACCAGGGCAGCAGATCTGTGGGATATGGGTTTGGTTAGCTCGGTCAGGCACCCATTAGTTGCACGTGTGCCCCACCAGAACAGAGCTGGTTTGGGGCCTGGGATGCCTGCCCATCCATCCCCCTTCCCCTTGGGTGGTCAGGTCCCCCCCCACCCACTCACCTCGCTCCACCCGCTGCTGCTGCTGGTGCTTCTCCCCCTCAGCCTCGGTCTCCTGTGGCAGTGGTAGCGGTCCTATGTGGGAACGGCTGTGGAGGTGTGACATTGGGGTTCCCATGTCCCCCCCGCCCCTGTCCCCCTCCGGGCCTCTGGTGGGCCCCGTCCCTTCTGCTTACCTTCCACCACATAATCCACTGCTTCCAGTGCCCATTCCCCCTCCATTTCCGCCTCCTCTCCCTCGATCACGCCTGCGGTAAGGTGGGGGGGTGTTGGTTAGTTAGTATTGTTCCCTGCCTGTTGTACCCCCCCTGCTCCCTCGCTGGGTCTGTGCAGGCCCCTGTGCCTTCCACACCCTGTGCCTACCTCCTATGTCCATCTCCGAGTCCTCCGTGGCCGGCTGCTCAATGGGGCTCTGCTCAGAGTGCTCCCACTGGCTCAGGGTGACCAAGCGTGCCATCATTGGAGCCTGGCCCCAAGTGCAGTAGTGGGTTCCCTGTGCCTGTCCATGACGGGGGCCTGCTGCTCCTCGAGGTCCCGGGCGGTTCCTCTTGGGGTGCGGGTCCAGCAGTGTCAGTGGGTGCACCCGGTGCTGCCATGGGAGGTGGGACATCCTCCCATGTCCGGTCCTGTGCCATGGTGCTCCCTACCAGCTGGGGGGCCACGATGGATCCCTTCATGTGAAGGATCTGGTCGAGGGCATCATAATAGGGCGCAGTCCGCGCTGCATGACCAGACCTCTGATTATTGTATTTAATGTGCTTGTAACCCCTCTTGAGTTCCTTGGCCTTGGACCGCACTGTGCTGCCAAACCTCTGATATCCAGCCTCCTCCATTTCCCTCACTATCTGGTCAAACATGTGGTCGTTTCACTTGTTGACTGCGAGCTCTACCTGGTTTTCCAGGGACCCCCAGATCTTGATGAAGTCCTGGGTTTCCTGGACTCTCCACTGTCCCCCTCTCTAGTAACTCCAGCTCCGTACTGGCCCCTCTGGCTCCAGTGCCACTGCCTCCTCCTCCTCCTTCTCCTGCTCCTCCCTGCTGGTGTCCTGTGGGTTCCAGGGCTCGGGTCCATTTCCTGGTCTGTTGGGTGGACATGGGGGATTGAGTGCTATGGTTGTGCGAGTCCTGCCCCCGCCTCCCACCCTCCCACTCTCCCACCATGGCTGTCTGCTACCCTTGCACCCCTGCCCCCCCCGCCATCCCATGGTGGTCTCTCTACCCATTTGCGGGGGGCCTCCATCCTCTGTTCAGTATCCCCCTGTGGGGCGGGTTGCTCCGGGTCCTCCTGCTGCTGTGGTAGCTGCTCCTCCTGCTGCTCCATCACTGTCCTGTCTCTCCACTCTCTCTTCCTGTCTCACCACCTCATTCCACATGTGCAGTGTGCCCTTTAAATATCCCTCCTTGTTCCGTTTGTTGGCCGTTGCCGGGCAGCGACACTGCGTGCATTCGCCATGGTGTGGGATTGTTGTCCGTGATCACACCTGGTGGGGATTGCATTGACCATGGTTCTGGACCTGCTCCCATCCTGAGCTCCAGAACTGTGGTTGGCCTTGGTCCCTACCGGTGATTGACTGTGGTGAACATCTGGATGCCACTGAACAGACGTTCAGGGCTCATTGGCCATGCTGGGGAATTGAGTGTGGTTCACTGTGCTTGACTGTGATCTCATAACGTCTGAAATTACCCATAGACACCTGGAGAGAATTAAACCCGGGGTCTAGGGAGTTCTCTTTCTATTCTATTGTACACATTCTTACTTCATGTTTGACCATTTCCTAGTAGAAAAACATAACTTACAGAAATACCTGAGAAGATGCTTCATGAAACATGATAATCTCTGATCATAACCCTCTGATCTTAGATTGGCAAGATTCGATAGATATTGAAAAAACAACCACAACATGGAAACTCAACAAATCACATTTATTGAATACATGGATTAAGGAAAAAAGGAAAGATAATATAGAAGAATTCTTCAGGTTGAACAATACGCCAGACATGAACATGCAGACGCTATGAGAGATGGTGAAAGCTTTTGTTCTTGGGCACTACATCTCCCTGGCTGCTGCTGCAAAAAAAGAAAATAAGGCAAAATTAGTTGAACAATGTAACCAGTTAAAAAAATTAGAGACACTTAATACAAATAGTAGACCCTCACATCAATTAAGAGATCAAATTAAAGAGACTAAAAATGTCATTAATACACTGGAATTAAGGCCCACCATAGATAAAATCAGATACAAAAAAAGCTTTTATTACAAAAAGTCCAACAAAAGTGACAGAATATTGATGTGGACGATAAAAAAAAAAAAAAGAATGCGCACCTGGATAACTAAGATAAAAGATCAAGATGGAAACATAAAACATAAAAGACATATCAAAATAGAATTAAAAAAATTCTATGAAAACTTATATAGAACGGAACCCAATGAAACAAATATATATATTTTTCTAGATAAATGACCTACCCCACAGATTACAACATCGCAAAGGGAATCACTTAATAGGGCCTTTACAGAGGAAGAAATAGCAGAAGTTATAAAAGAACTCCCAAAAAACAAAGTGGGAGGCCCAAATGGCTTTATCTCAGAGTTCTATCAAATGTTTAACACCCAACTTACCCCATGGCTAACTAAAGTTTATAATAAATTAATAATACAAAAGGAAATGCCACACACATTCAAAGAAGCAATAATTACAGTATGCCGCAAACCTCAAAAAAATGGAGAAGAATGTGGAGATTATCGGCCCATATCGCTACTTAATGTAGACATTAAAATTTTAATGAAATCCCTAATAAATATAATTTCCTGCTGTATCCAGGACTTGATAGGAGCTGATCAGACAGGATTCCTTCCTGACCATCAAGGAATTGATAATATCAGAAAAACAGTTAATGTTATACACAAAATCCAATAAGAAAAAAAACCCTGCTGCAATGATTGCACGTGATGTTGAGAAATCATTTGACATGACAGAACATACATTTCTCTTTATTACCCTAGAAAAAATGGGATTTACAGGGAATTTTTAAAATTGGACTAAAATACTATATAAAAATCCATATGCAAAAATTTAATAAATGGGCAGGTAACAGAACAAATTCAACTAAAAAAGGGAACTAGACAGGGATGTTCCCTGTTGCCACTAACTTAGCTTTGGAGCCATTAGCCATAGCCATAAGACAGCAGAAAAATACTGAAGGCATCTCCTTTAAGAAATTGGAAACAAAGGATATTTTCAGACGTGACAAGATCACGCTCAACCACGGTGGATTCCCACTGGGCGTGAAAGGTCTCATCACGTCTGAAGGGGGAATGGAAGTTCCCCCCCAGATGTTCACCCCCGTCAATCACAGTGGGGAATCAAATTCACCACGCGATCGGCGGAACAGGCGGGGCCGGCCCCGATCATGTGGTGAATGTGATTCCCCGCCGTGATGAAGTGACCCATCCTGTCTGGACAGCTACCACGGCCCAGAATCCACAGTGGGATTCCGGGCCATGGTCAATTCGGACGGGCGCTGCGGCCGCATTGGCCACGGTGCCCGCCTGCCTCCCCACAGGGCGGGCGGCAAGGGAACATGGGGGGTGGGGCCATGCAGCTGCACATTATGCCGTGCGGCCCCGCTCCCTCCCCGATTCCCCGCCGGGATGAGCCGGCACATCTGTTGGATGTGCCGGTGTGATCCCGGCGGGGAATCCTCGCGGTGATTCCGTGCTGGGGCGACTAGCGCCCTGTCACATCTGAAATCACCCAAAGTTATCAGTGTATTCAGATGACATGTTAATTTATGTGGGAGATAAAGTTAAATCAATATCACCATTACTCAATTTGTTAAAAGAATTTGACACTCTATCTGGCTACAAAGTCAACTTTAAAAAATAATTAGCGATGGAGACTGCGCATGTGCCGATCGGGCTAGCTGTGGCAAGTGTGAGCTCCACCGGAGCCTAGAAGAAAACCTTCCCAAATTGAAATGCGGCAACTGAAAAAAGCTTAAAGAACAAGCTGATGC
Source organism: Sphenodon punctatus (assembly GCA_003113815.1). Lineage (NCBI taxonomy): Eukaryota > Metazoa > Chordata > Lepidosauria > Sphenodontia > Sphenodontidae > Sphenodon > Sphenodon punctatus. The sequence goes on from QEPC01009242.1 coordinate 1,791,179, forward strand.
CAAACAACAGGCGCCGAGGCCAGATGAAAGAAAAAACCCCACAATAACGAACATTTACACGTTCCAGACACCGAGCCAGAAACTGCAGGTGGGCCCCAGAAACGGAGACAAAATGGCATCCAGTGCAATGCAGACGGAGGCCACAGGGACCCAGCTGGCAGGTGAGGAGATAAAAGAAATGTTTAAAGAAATACAAAAAAACTTAAAGAAAGCAGAGCAGGACAGGGAAAAACCTTTTGTAGAAATGAATAGGATGCAGAGAGAGATAGACGCAAGGGAAAAAAAGACAGAAGTGCTTATAAAAAGGATAGATACAGCTGAAGGAAGAATTTCCTCAATAGAGGACCAGGCAGTGAAAACTGCAGACTGGACAGACTCAATGCAGAAACAGTTGACCTGGCTAACAGAGAAAACTGAAGACCTTGAAAATAGGTCAAGGAGCTCCAATCTTAGGATAGTGGATATCAAGGAAGGCCTAGAAACAGGGTGCATGATAAAACTAATATGGAACATATTAGAGACTGTTTTCCCTGAAGACACTAGGCTACATAATCCAAAAATTGATAGAGCACATAGAACAGGATGTCCACCAAAAAGTCCTGCAGATCCTCCACGTACAATCATATTTAAGTTGACATTTTACCAAGATAAAGAAGAAATTCTGAGGATGGCCAGACAAAAGAGACAGACATTGGAATATAAGAAAGAAAAAATAAAGATCTTTCCGGACTATGCACAAGAAACCATGAGAAAGAGAAGAAATTGGATTAAATATATGGCTACCTTAACAGAGGAAGGCCTGCAAGCACAACTTTGGCCTCCAGCAAAAATGGCAATAATGCATAGAGACGAGAGGCGAATCTTCACAGAAACTGAAGAATTAGAGATGTTTCTGCACGCTAATAAACCACAACAAGAAAGCACGGAATAACAGGGTACAGCAACTGGAAGCCTATGGAAGAAAAATAGAAAAGGACACTGATCTGCCGCATCAGATAATATAGAGACATAATATAATGGGGGCGAGGGGAGAAGCGGGGAGCACCCTTTAACAACAATGGCTCCATGAGCCGTATAGCAGAGTCAAAGAAACACCAGCATACAAACGTATAGGATTGAATAGACCACAGTGCAGTTCTCACCAGAGAAACTAGAAGGGGGAAATACAAAAGCATCAAAAATGTTGAAAAGGTTTTACTGTCATGTTGACAGAAATGTTATGGTTGGGAGGATTGGATGGATAATTAATGAGTACCAGAGGATTCATATGGGTAGAAAGCAGATATGCATGAAGAGTAGGGGTGGGAATACCGGCAAATCCAGAATCCGATAATGCCGGTACTGGGCGTACCGGCATTATCGGATTCGACCCGGTAAATCCGGTCCGGTTACCGGATTCCGGGTACCGGATTTTTTTACATTGCAGCCATTTAAATGAATGGCTGCAATGTAAAGTCCCACCAAAAAAGTAAAAAAAAAACAACCCTCCCCGAGTCCAGGCTGCGCGGGTGGAAGGGGGGACACCCCCCACCCACCCTGCCCAGCCTGGATTTTTGTT
>QEPC01009242.1:1835723-1846541 GCA_003113815.1 Sphenodon punctatus
GGTACCTCCTACTCAGCCATTGCTATCCAGGCTGAAATCACCACCAGCGATGATGTCACGGAAGTCCTCCCCTATGGCAACAATCGTACCTCCAATTGTGAGTTCTGGGAAAGGGAATCCTGTGAACCCCATTCAGGTCCCCAGGGCCACTCAGGTTCCCAGGCCAGCCCCAGTGCTACGTGACCTCCGGCCAGCTGGACCAGCAATTCTCGTGGCAGGGTGGGTGGCATCCCACGGCCAACCAACTTCTACGTCAATGTTCCAAACTGTGCGGGTGCTAGTCCGGCGCCCTCAAGTCCGGCGTTCAACATATACCATCTGTGACCCACGGTCTCCCCAGAAGGTTACGTCAGGCTGCCGGAGTATCGGATGGCCACTGGACCCACTCCCACCTTCCATGTTTGGTAGCGATATGTCACCACGGTCCGGGGCCACTCGACTTTCAAATACAGTGAAGAACTGCAGGTCGTGCATTAAAGGTTCCAGGGCGGTTCCCCCCACCCGACATCCTCCAGAGTGGAGCCTTGCAGGATCCAGGAGACCATCTACGGGTTTAATACCAGTGGGTATCTCTGCAGCGTCTGTACAGTCGTCACCCATAGAGATGGGTTCACCCTTGAGGGGAGTGCTTGACGGTCCCTGTCCATTGCTAACATCCATGCCCCAAGCACAACCGGGCGAAGTAGAAGAGACCGTCACCCCTGGCTGCTGGACCACGTTACTGATACCCCAACTACCACCCCTTCTGAATCAGACAGTACCCCTGGATACAGGGTCCTCTAGAGTTCCCCTCCTGACCTCACCCACACCAGGTAAGCCTCCCTGGGACACTGGAGAGTCCCTATCATCCCGCAGACCCACGAAATGCCCCCTTGGGCTGCCGCTTCCGTCGGCCCAGGACTGTCTGAAGACAGCTGTCTTGTTACCTGGGGGGTCCCCTGGTTGTGGCACTAACCGTATCGAGTCAACACCACTAGCTTCTGATATAAAGTACCCCTGTTGTGACACTAGTGACTCTGTGGCAATACCCACAAGGGCACTGCCTAATCGTGTCAAGAGGAGTACCAACCGTGATGGACCTGCCACGTTGTCAACCCCTCTCCCTGGCACTAAGAGGGTTGTCTCAACCCCCATCAGGACCTGTTCTCATGCTATCTATCGGCATCGGAACACCACCTTGAATCCCTGCAATTACCCTAATGGATGATATGCTTCCCCTGGAACCCCTCCCTCTCTACTGGGACCCCCTCCATGGCCCTGGACTCCACCAGGACTTCTACCTTCAACCACCTGGCCAAGTACTCCAGTACCCCCCTTACATCTATGGGGTGTGCTGATGAACATTGCAAGGCTCTGTCTTTCAGCATTATCCCACCCTCTTGGCTATGTACCCCCCTATGGACCTTGCCTAGGACCCTGGCTCCCTGCTACCCTCCTTCGGTCTTGGCCCTATCCTTTTGGTTCCCCCCTTGTCCCTTCTCTTGGGTGACCTGCATTCCCCTAAAGGGGACCCCAGGGAGTAGACATATGGGGTAGCTGTGCCCTTTTTGGATTGTTTCTGTTCTTTCCCCTTCCCTCTGGGACCTTCATGGGGGGGGGGCACTGTCATCGCTGGGACTTGAACCCCCAGCCTCAGGGGTTGCCTGAGACACTTGCTGCCTCCTGTGCCACTGGGGCATTACTACAGAAGGTGGCTTCCCTCCCTGCCTTGTCATTCCCTCTTTTCCTTCCAGCTGTGCCCTGTTGCCCCTGATGGGGGTGTGTGTGTGGACCCATCTGCCCTAGCCTGATTGGCTCCTTATGGTATTTAGGGCTACTGGGAGCGGGGGCAGGTGTGGAGCTTCAGGTCATTCCCCTTGGCTTGTGTTTGGCTCTTGCCCCTTGCTCGTCTCTCCTGTTGCTGTTTGTTCTCTGCTCTTTGTTCTCTGTCTGTATTGTTAATTGGTGTTGTGTCCCCTTGTGCTTGTTGTGTGTTATGCCCTTCCCACTCCTCTTGTGTGGATACCTGTCCTGCTTGTCCTCCTTGTATGTTGGGAGGTTTCTTACCTAAGTTCCTTTCCTCCTGTTGATTGTCTGCACGTGGTGGATGCTGGTGGTTTCCTGTTTGCCCTCTGTCCGGTTTTGTGTTGAGTGGCTCCCTTCCTCCCTTGAGACCCCCTCTGTCTGTCTGTCTGTTAGCTGGCCTGAAGGACCTGGCCCTCTGGCCACCTTTGTTTTGCTGGGAAATTCCCCTGTTGCCTCTACCTCTAGCTCCCCTCGTCTCTGGCATCCCTTCGTTGCCTCTGCCTCTGGCCCCCCTCGCCTCTGTCTCCCCGTGCCTCGGGCGTTCCTCCATTGCCGCTTCCTCTGGCTTCCCTCGCCTCTGGCTTCCTCTGGCTCGCCTCTGCCTCTGGCTCGCCTCTGCCTCTGGCATCCCCCTGTTGCCTCTGCCTCGCCTCTGCCTCTGGCATCCCCCCGTTGCCTCGGCCTCTGGCTTCCCCACGCCTCTGGCTTCCCCCCGTTGCCTCGGCCTCTGGCTTCCCCCCGTTGCCTCGGCCTCTGGCTTCCCCGCGCCTCTGGCATCCCCTCGTTGCCTCGGCCTCTGGCTTCCCCTCGCCTCTGGCATCCCCTCGTTGCCTCGGCCTCTGGCTTCCCCTCGCCTCTGGCATCCCATCGTTGCCTCGGCCTCTGGCTTCCCCTCACCTCTGGCTTCCCCTGTTGCCTCCCGCTTCCCCTGTGTTGATCCCTTGATCCCTGTCTTCCAGTTCCCAGCCCTGTGTGTTTCTTCCCTGTCCCTCCACCTCGATGATGAGTTGTATGCCTTCCTAGACCAGCTTGGCTGGTGCTTATGCGGAGTGCTTTATCTCCTGGATATCAGAGAGTGGCTGAGAGGTTCCCTTGCTAATCCTGTGTCTCCCCTTTTGCCTTCCCTCATCTTCCCCTCCGTCCTTTACCTAGGCTCCGACGCTGGAGCCTGACACTAACATAGTTTTTGGGGAACTCTGTTGTGGTTTTTCACCTTCCTCTGAGGAACATTACCTACAAGACTAGTTCCTTTTCTACACCCACCAAATTAATAAATTTAAAAAGACAATAAAATTCATTCAAATCAAATCTATGTGTCCTGTACTGCTTATTTCAAAAGTGTGTCTGGCTCTGATGCCCTATTGGACTATGTAGGGAGGAATATATATCATCACATGACACTGTCCCTGCCCAGAGTGGCTAGTGCATTTTGCTGCTAGATGCTGGGTGCCCCCTTGGTATTACTATAGGAGGAGGGAGGAATATAAATACTATATCACATCAGATCACACACTGCCTCTGCCCAGAGTGGCTAGTGCATTTTGCTTCTGGGTGCCCCCTTGGTATTTCAGGGGAGAGAGTATGAATACTATATCATCAGATCACAATGCCCCTGCCCAGAGTGGTGCTAGTGCATGCATTTCCCTGCTGCACGTGGCATATGAGATCATGTTATGTGGCTGTGCCAGAATAGCTAATGCAGATTTAACCTTCTGAACCTGGATTTGGGGGGGGGGCAGGGGGGACCCAGTACGGAATGGCTTTGTCTCTGTTGATGATACCATGAAGAGTAAGACTCACTGTACAGGAGGCAAATAAGCTCCCACAACCGCAAGGTACCATGAGGGGAGGGGTTTTTTCTACCTAAATAAAAATAAAATACTGACAACAATCTAACTACCTGCTTACCTAGTAATTAATTACCTACCTACCTACCTACCTGTCCGATTCTCTCTACCTAACTACTACTACCTACAAACTTAACTACCACTACACAGACAACCATTTTATATTCATTATATATTTAATCAGAGAACAAGGAGGAACCCTCCTGGTCCTGCACATCAGCAGCAGCACAGGCAACATCAGAGAAGTGGTGGAGGAGGGGGAGGACTCATTCTGGGTGCCCCTAGCTGGATTTGCACACCTCTCACCAGGGTGCCTTGCAGGGGCAGAAGCAGGTTCTAGCCCATAGGGAATAGGGGGATGGGGGAATCCTTGGGAAGAGGAGGAGGAGGGTAGGGAAGTTGGGGCACATTGAGTTCAGCAGCCAGAGTAACAGCGATGCAGCTTACAACTCCCCTCTCATGCTTTACCACAGAGTGACTGTAGGCATGATTGACCCTCCGCAGCAGTTTCATGTAGGCACTGCAGGTCAGTTCCTCCGTCCACCTCCGACCCAGGTCACGGAACCTCTCCATTAAGGAGTCTTTTGCCTGGGACAGTCTGTCCAGAGCTGCCCACCCAGACTCTATGGATTGAGTGAGCTAATGCAGCTCTGGGAGCAGAGGCACCTCCTCAACCTCCATAGAAGGGCTGGCCTCTGATAAGGCTGAGGCAGCTGATGAGGAGGATGAGGGACTCCTCCTCTTTCTCCTGCCTCATCTTGCATGCGCTGTTCACCACCTGCTCATGCTTGAGTCCCCCTTCTTACTTCCAGATCAATTTGATGACTCTACCAAAGGTGATTGCGGAGGGGGGGGTGCTGCTCTGCCCCCCATGCCACACCTCCATGTTGCACTGGCTACCAAGAGCAACAGGGGCAGGCATTCCAGGCAGCTGGGACCAATGCTCCCATACTGCAGACCTCCTTGGTGCTGCAGCAGCTGCCAGACACTGCTGCTGCCTAACAGGCCTCCCTACCCCCGCCGCCTCCTTCTCCACTCCCCTCCTGGGGTCCTCCTGGCCCTGGGGCTCTGACATATCTCCTAGTCCTCCTAATATCCTATTCCTAAACTATATCGTATTCCTAAACTAAAATAATAAATAACCTAAACTGTAATTATTCCTAAACTATTATATAACTATAATTATAACTATCCTATTCCTAACCTAAACTATACACTACCCTATTCCTAAACTAATCCTATTCCTAAACCCCAAAGTACCCACCCTATTTACTCCCCAAGTTTATATATATATATATATATATATATATATATATATATATATTTTCCCTTCACCAGACTCCTTCCCTTTACCTCTCCTTTCCTCACCACAGAGACTGCTGAATTGAAGACCCTTCTCCCTCCACCAGACTCCTTCCCTCTACCTCTCCTTCCCACACCACAAAGAGACTGCTGAATTGCAGCTGCTTATAAACTGTATGGGGGGAGGGAGGAAGGGGTGGAAGTGCTGTGTGCACAGTGATTGACTAGGCTGTTATATGGCATCAGCCTCAACATGTGGCACCATGTGCTGACTTGGCCCCATGTAGTTCTGCATTTCTGTGATTCTGAGTTACAAAGTACTGAGTTTCTCCGGGGATCTCCGAGGTCCGGATTTCTGAGTTCTGAATTCTGGGTCCTTGGAAAAGTTTCATGGTTCGGCCAAGTACCCGGTCCGGGTACTTAGAACTTCAGAACTCAATCCGAGTACTCGGATGGCCTATTTGGTGCAGTCCTAATGTGTTCCTGATTTCATCTCATTGTACTACCATTTACTGTACTGATAACAACTGCAGTGGATGAGCCCTTGGTATCCCTGGGCAGGTTGTACTGGCTTGTTGCCTCCCCCAATGTGATCCATGGTACCTGCTGTGGGTACTGTATGTACATGAGCACTATCATATATGTACATATGTGTTCTGTGTGGCGAAGTTCTGCTGTGTGCCTATCATGGATGGTGTGTTCTTGTTAAGTTAGGTATGATGGGCTGCTTAACCTGAGGGACATGTAGCTGATCACGGGGACTGAAGTAGGGCTGATGCGGCAGCAGCTGTTACCGCACCACAATTCCATTCCTAAACCTTGGTATCCCATGTTGCGCCTCGCAGAATTCTGCGCGGTACCCCACGATCCTTCTGCTACAAGAATCCGCAGATGCGGCATGTATGTGTTTCACCGATTTGCTGATCGTTACCGTTGTAGTATAACATCAGTGGTCTACCGTTGTAGTAGAACATCAGTGGCGTTCCGCCAATTTAATATACGAGACACAGTCATGAGCGCTTATCGCGGTTCCGTGAAGGGAGTACTATGACACTGACTATGACTATTTTTTGCTGCCGCTGCTGCGCTGTACTGTCACGTTGTCACGCTGACTGCTGCTGGTGCTGTGCATCTCTCTGTACTGCAGTAAGTGCTCGTTCTTCTCAATACATGCATGCATGTACAACATGTTCTGGTTGTGAGTTGAAGGAACGGGGTTTATATTATTTTGCAAATTGATCTTTTATGTAAAGATCTGCAAAGAAAAGTTTTTTGTCCAAAACTCATGTTGGGAGTTTAAAGTGACCTGCGTATTTGCCGATCGAGTCATTTTTACATACTAGGACNTCTGTTGATGATACCATGAAGAGTAAGACTCACTGTACAGGAGGCAAATAAGCTCCCACAACCGCAAGGTACCATGAGGGGAGGGGTTTTTTCTACCTAAATAAAAATAAAATACTGACAACAATCTAACTACCTGCTTACCTAGTAATTAATTACCTACCTACCTACCTACCTGTCCGATTCTCTCTACCTAACTACTACTACCTACAAACTTAACTACCACTACACAGACAACCATTTTATATTCATTATATATTTAATCAGAGAACAAGGAGGAACCCTCCTGGTCCTGCACATCAGCAGCAGCACAGGCAACATCAGAGAAGTGGTGGAGGAGGGGGAGGACTCATTCTGGGTGCCCCTAGCTGGATTTGCACACCTCTCACCAGGGTGCCTTGCAGGGGCAGAAGCAGGTTCTAGCCCATAGGGAATAGGGGGATGGGGGAATCCTTGGGAAGAGGAGGAGGAGGGTAGGGAAGTTGGGGCACATTGAGTTCAGCAGCCAGAGTAACAGCGATGCAGCTTACAACTCCCCTCTCATGCTTTACCACAGAGTGACTGTAGGCATGATTGACCCTCCGCAGCAGTTTCATGTAGGCACTGCAGGTCAGTTCCTCCGTCCACCTCCGACCCAGGTCACGGAACCTCTCCATTAAGGAGTCTTTTGCCTGGGACAGTCTGTCCAGAGCTGCCCACCCAGACTCTATGGATTGAGTGAGCTAATGCAGCTCTGGGAGCAGAGGCACCTCCTCAACCTCCATAGAAGGGCTGGCCTCTGATAAGGCTGAGGCAGCTGATGAGGAGGATGAGGGACTCCTCCTCTTTCTCCTGCCTCATCTTGCATGCGCTGTTCACCACCTGCTCATGCTTGAGTCCCCCTTCTTCCTTCCAGATCAATTTGATGACTCTACCAAAGGTGATTGCGGAGGGGGGGGTGCTGCTCTGCCCCCCATGCCACACCTCCATGTTGCACTGGCTACCAAGAGCAACAGGGGCAGGCATTCCAGGCAGCTGGGACCAATGCTCCCATACTGCAGACCTCCTTGGTGCTGCAGCAGCTGCCAGACACTGCTGCTGCCTAACAGGCCTCCCTACCCCCGCCGCCTCCTTCTCCACTCCCCTCCTGGGGTCCTCCTGGCCCTGGGGCTCTGACATATCTCCTAGTCCTCCTAATATCCTATTCCTAAACTATATCGTATTCCTAAACTAAAATAATAAATAACCTAAACTGTAATTATTCCTAAACTATTATATAACTATAATTATAACTATCCTATTCCTAACCTAAACTATACACTACCCTATTCCTAAACTAATCCTATTCCTAAACCCCAAAGTACCCACCCTATTTACTCCCCAAGTTTATATATATATATATATATATATATATATATATATATTTTCCCTTCACCAGACTCCTTCCCTTTACCTCTCCTTTCCTCACCACAGAGACTGCTGAATTGAAGACCCTTCTCCCTCCACCAGACTCCTTCCCTCTACCTCTCCTTCCCACACCACAAAGAGACTGCTGAATTGCAGCTGCTTATAAACTGTATGGGGGGAGGGAGGAAGGGGTGGAAGTGCTGTGTGCACCGTGATTGACTAGGCTGTTATATGGCATCAGCCTCAACATGTGGCACCATGTGCTGACTTGGCCCCATGTAGTTCTGCATTTCTGTGATTCTGAGTTACAAAGTACTGAGTTTCTCCGGGGATCTCCGAGGTCCGGATTTCTGAGTTCTGAATTCTGGGTCCTTGGAAAAGTTTCATGGTTCGGCCAAGTACCCGGTCCGGGTACTTAGAACTTCAGAACTCAATCCGAGTACTCGGATGGCCTATTTGGTGCAGTCCTAATGTGTTCCTGATTTCATCTCATTGTACTACCATTTACTGTACTGATAACAACTGCAGTGGATGAGCCCTTGGTATCCCTGGGCAGGTTGTACTGGCTTGTTGCCTCCCCCAATGTGATCCATGGTACCTGCTGTGGGTACTGTATGTACATGAGCACTATCATATATGTACATATGTGTTCTGTGTGGCGAAGTTCTGCTGTGTGCCTATCATGGATGGTGTGTTCTTGTTAAGTTAGGTATGATGGGCTGCTTAACCTGAGGGACATGTAGCTGATCACGGGGACTGAAGTAGGGCTGATGCGGCAGCAGCTGTTACCGCACCACAATTCCATTCCTAAACCTTGGTATCCCATGTTGCGCCTCGCAGAATTCTGCGCGGTACCCCACGATCCTTCTGCTACAAGAATCCGCAGATGCGGCATGTATGTGTTTCACCGATTTGCTGATCGTTACCGTTGTAGTATAACATCAGTGGTCTACCGTTGTAGTAGAACATCAGTGGCGTTCCGCCAATTTAATATACGAGACACAGTCATGAGCGCTTATCGCGGTTCCGTGAAGGGAGTACTATGACACTGACTATGACTATTTTTTGCTGCCGCTGCTGCGCTGTACTGTCACGTTGTCACGCTGACTGCTGCTGGTGCTGTGCATCTCTCTGTACTGCAGTAAGTGCTCGTTCTTCTCAATACATGCATGCATGTACAACATGTTCTGGTTGTGAGTTGAAGGAACGGGGTTTATATTATTTTGCAAATTGATCTTTTATGTAAAGATCTGCAAAGAAAAGTTTTTTGTCCAAAACTCATGTTGGGAGTTTAAAGTGACCTGCGTATTTGCCGATCGAGTCATTTTTACATACTAGGACCAGCTCTGAAAGTTGAAGGGATGAATTGTACGGTGAAACTGTGAAGTCCATGCAGAAGAGTTTCTTACAATCCTCATTCCACAATTCCTCAGTCTAGAAGAATTGAGCTGAGCAACAGAACTCAGTCTGTTGTTGGCATAGTTGTTAATGTTGCCGCTTGCCATACAATTTGTAGCTGTCATTCAGCTGGTTCAAATCCACACTGTTATATGTAGCTTTTACTTTAGTGTTATTGTTTGTTTTTGTAATAATATAATTATTGCTGTGGTGCCATACTTTGTAATATAAATAATTTTAAAATGTTTATTTATTACATTAACCCAAGACCAACTGATTAGCACAGCCGAGCCAGGCGTCGTCGTGATGTCAGTGCTATTATGCCCCACCCCCTAGCGCCGCCGGCATTACGCTCACTTGCAGTCGCCGATGCCCTCACTGACTGCCCTGCCCCCACCTGTCCTTACGTGACCACCTTCCCCTCCCCCGGACACTAGATGAGTTCTGTAGAGTCTGCGATGTGCTGTTGGGCGGCAACCAGCAACAGCCAGGGAGAGGGGTGTGTGTGGTGCTTTTAGCATTTTAATCTTCTACTTTATCAGAGCCTTTGTATTGTGTCGTTAATAAAAAGGACAGTTAACAAAGACAGAGTGATTGATTTACACAGGTCCAACTCCCTGCCCAGTGTACTTACAACAAACAATCAAAGATGCACAAGGATGAGGGGAAGTGAGGAACACACAGGGAAAATCAGATACACATGTATTCCCATTTTACATATGGGGAACTGAGAGAGAGGTTTTTACTTCTCCTAGGTCCAAGTCCAAGTCCAGGTCCAAGTCCATCAGCCCCTTACGCATTACAGCTTTAAATCAGTCCTTATCATGTGGCTCAGTGTCTCAGCTTTGTGGTGAATGTACAGAAGATTCCACCCTTTTTCTGCTTCTAATCATCTGGCTTATAAAGTAGGCAGGCATACATACACACACACGCTCCCCCATTGAAAAAACAAAATGGCTAATCCACAAACGGTAGGTTGAATAATGCATGTATGAGGGGTATGCCCCTTTTTTTATTCATAGTTTTATTCATAGTTTTAGTCATGCATTTTTAATGCATAGTTCCCATCCCAACTATGGATGCATATTTTCCCTTTGCACTCCTCCACCAGGTCACAGCTACGCATGATCCCTCCGCAACCATCCAGGCCCCATACACCATCATCCCTCTGCAACCATCCACCCCTAGACCATCCAGGGCAAAAAAAATTGGTGCACCAAAATATTTTTTGTCACCAAAATATTTATTTGCAGGTGATGCAGGTGAATCGGATGTTTTGCACCAACATCCACCTTCATCACCTGCATCCACCTTTGTCCCTTATAATATGCACCCCTCCATCACCTGGATCGACCTTTCCCCTTTTGCAGCTGCATTCCTGCTGCAATCCACTACTAAGGAATGAATTATTATTATTAATTATTTATTTTGGGGGGGAAAAAATCAACACATTAACACCCCTCCATTACCTGCATCCACCTTTGCCCCTTATGCAAAAGCTGCAAAAATTGCTCACTAAGGAATGAATGATTATTCTTATTTATTAATTTTTTTCAAAAATTACAAAAACATTAACAAACCATTATAACAAAACCATAATATAATTTTCCAATATACATGTGAAAAAATATAAACTGTTCCTTTTTAATAATTAACTAAAAATTAGGTTTTTGGTGGTGGTCAATCGGGGATCAAAATAACAAAAGGTTCTTGAATCCCCTCCTGTATCTCCATGCCGTCCTCATCATGCCTTTCT
>QEPC01009246.1:3205-78003 GCA_003113815.1 Sphenodon punctatus
TTAGTGATTTAGTTTTAGTGTTTGTAGGAGTAGGTCTGTGTACTTATTAGATAATCCATTTAGTTCATAGCATTTAGAATAGTTAATAGCAGTTAGATTTAGTGTAGATAGATAGATATAATATTCGATTTTAAAAAAAAATTAAAAACCCCATAAAAAAACCAAAAAACGAAATAAAAAGCAAAAGAAAACCATATAAAACCCAATAAAAAACCAAAAAACCATATAAAAAACAAAAAACACCCAAAATAACACTTCCTGAACGGCTGAACCGAACCGACAAACGGCTTGTTCAGACAACCGAACCGAACAGCCAAACCCGAACTTGGTGAACTAGCCGAACTGCCGAACCGAACGGACAAACCGAACACAGCCGAACCGAACTGCCGAACCGAATGGACGAACTGAACGCAGCCGAACCGAACGGACGAACCCGAAGCACAATCTGTTCGCCCATCCCTACCTATGACAGTAATAAACATAGTGGATAGCATGTATGTTCTCGAAATTCATAAGGTGGGTGTGAATCATCCAGTAAGAAGTTCACAAATTCCCCTATCAAAGGAGCCATGTTGTAGGAAAGAAGTAGAGTCCCTGTCTTACAAATGCTCGTGCGTCTGTGTATATATAACTATACACACACGTATTTGAGTAAAGCTGCACACACATGTATGTCTAGTTTCTAATACACTTAAACCCTTAGGGTTTCGAACTCTCGAGTAGTAAATAGCACTAGAGCTACAGGACATACCATGCAACTAACTGGTGGCAGATTTAAAACAAATAAAAGGAAGTAATTTTTTCACTCAACACACAGTTAAACTGTGGAATTTGTCAAGGACGTTGTCTGGGCCAGTAGCATAGCTGCATTTAAAAAGGACTGGATAAGTTCTTGGAAAATAGGTCCAGTAACAGCTATGATCCAAGTAGATTACGAGATGGGAACTTCTTACTGTCGGGAGCTGGGAGTGAACAACGGGGAATGGATTGTCCATTGTGACTGTTGATTCTTCTCCCATGAGATTGAAATGGGCCGCTGTCTGATGACAGGATGCTGGGCTTAATGGACCATTGGTCTGACTCAGCATGGTACGACTTATGTTCTTAATTTGGCTCACATTGGGCTTTTAAGGAACCAGTGAGAAAGAGTGGAAAGAGGGGCAGGAATTGTGTGTTCAGTTTTGTGCCTATGCACAAATATTTATGGCCCGGGACCTGTGCACACTGCATTTACCCCATTGCTGCCAGTCGGGAAAACAGTGCAGACAGGTCCTTGGTTATAGCTGCGCGCTGTTGTTAAACCTTCGTTTAATTTGAGATTCCAAAAGACGTTAATGTAATCACTTTGTTTTTAAAGGAAGAGAGAACATAACTTTTTCCTTGATGTTATGCTGGTCATTTACACCCGAAGGTGGTTTCTAGAAGAAGCAGCACCGTACATAAGAAGAACACTAAGGAAATGTGGAGTGAATTCCGAAGAGAAAAACTGAAACCTTAAAAGATCTGACATACAGTCAAAACACAAACTTTAAGGTAACCACTCCTGAACTTTTTCCCACTGATGTCAATGGGAGTACATCTGGGCTCTATATTACAAAAGACTCGTTTTTAAATGCAGGTGCCTAACTACATAGGAGTTAAGGGCAACCCAATCTGCGTTGCTGTTAAGAACTCACTATTCCCACCGAAATCAGTGGGAGCTCTACATGCTCAGCTCTGATGCAGAGGCATCGGGTGGGCCACCTGGGAACCGATACACAAAAAGGCTGGTGGCCACCTCGGAGAACTCAAATGATGGTCATTAGCTGCCTCATTTATAGAAAATTAGACTCGGTAATACAGCCAGCCAATAGAATATCCTTTCTGAAGCAACTTCAGTCCTAGCTAGATGCACAAAACTGCCAATGTCTGCAAAAGCCGGGGAAATGAATTAAGGGCAACTCTATGTGGTAGGCAGAATCCTAGTTACTGTTAATTTCTGCACCTCAGGACTCTTTATGCTGTGATATTTCTGCAGAACTGGCTATTGCAGCAAACATCAGTTAACCTGGCATAACATCCCCTTGCAGCCTTGTAGAACTTGACTAATATTTCCCAGCGCAGCTCTCATCCACCAGAAAGTGTGATTTGTTTCCTGAAAAGGTTAGCTACGGTCTCCCTGCTTAAAATCTTGAATTGCAGAAGTAAGTGGTAAATATAAGGAGAAATAAATAGAGCTACAAACATTAAAGGACAGGGGTAGGATTTGTTGTTCGCTTATTAGTTGCTAGGGGGGTTCTTTTGTACTAAGAAAAGTATACAAGAATTGTAGCAGCATCTCTCAATAGGGAAGGGGATAATACAACATTTCTACAGTTGCCGACTGCGTTTTCCTTTTTAAAAAAACACTAACTTGTAAATTTTGTTCCATAGAAGATGAAGCTGCTGACCATTTTCCTAACAGAACCTGGAGAAATTAGTCAGAGGAGGCTAAAGCAGTCGTTCCCAAAGCTTTTTGCTTTGCATACATTTATTATGAGACTTAAGTTTTATCTCCTACAAACCCATATAGCAACAAACGGTGTTAACCAACAAGACTGTAACCCTCACCAGGCGGGTGTCCACCTGCTTGTTTGTTAGGTGTTCACCACCCCACCCCACCCCTGAACATGCAGCCTCCCCCCGCCCCCCCCCCCCACACACACACTTATGGGGGGGATCTTGGAGCATGTGGAGCTCGCCATGCGGGGAAATGTAGGCTGTGCCCCCACAGGTCTGCATCCTGTCAATTAGTATGCGTGTGAGGCTGCACGCAACCAAGTCCACCAGCACCATAGAGTCACGGGCAAAGACCCAAGAGCGTTCAAAGAAGTGACTGCTTCCTGCCCCTCTTTCCACTCTCTCGCTGGTTCCTTAAAAGCCCAATGTGAGCCAAATTAAGAACATAAGCAGTGCCATGCTGAGTTAGAACAATGGTCCATCAAGCCCAGCATCCTGTCCTCCGACAGTGGCCAATCTCGATCACATGGGAGAAGAACCAACAGTCCCAATGGGCAACCCATTCCCCGTTGTTCACTCCCAGCTCCTGACAGTAAGAAGTTCATCCTGGAAGCTACTTGATTAATATCCATTAACGGACCACCTGTCCTCTTAGAACTTATCCAGTCCTTTCTTAAACCCAGCTATACTACTGGTCTTGGTAACATCCTCTGGTAACAAGTTCCATAAGTTAATTATGCGTCGAGTGAAAAAGTATCTTTTGTTTTAAATCTGCCGGCAGCTAGTTTCATGGAGTGTCCCCTAGTTCTAGTGCTATTTGAGAGGGTAAATAACCGTTCCCTATGTACTCGCTCCACACCGCTCAAGATTTTATAAACCTCTATCATGTCCCCCCAGTCCTCTCTTCTCTAAGCTGAAGAGACCCAGCTTGTCAAGTCTCTTCGTACAGAAGCCGTTCCATGCCCTTTATCATTCTCATTCCCCTTCTCTGTACCTTATCTAGTTCAGTATGTCTTTTTTAAAAATTTATCTATATAAAAATTTTATCCCGTCCCTCCTGCCTACAGGAGATGGGGCCGACCAGAACTGCACACAATATTCCAGGTGCAATTGCACCATCCATTTGTATAGAGGCATTATGACATCCTCAGTTTTATTCTCTATAAAACTGCTCTATTCTCTATAATCCCGCTGCAAAAAACTCCTTACATTCGGTTTTCTTTTTGACCACTGCAGCACACTGGGCTAAGGATTTCAGTGTCTTGTCCACAGCCACCCCCAGATCCTTTTCCTGAGTGATAACTCCTAGCTTAGTACCCAGCATTGTGTATTCATAGTTTGGATTATTTCTCCCTATGTGATTCACTTTAATCTCCCCCTACCCTTATTTATTGTTTTATTGTGTGCCTAACCATGTTTTAATATTATTATGATTGTTTTAAATTTTAAATAATTGTATATTTAGGTTTTAAAATTGTTAGCCGCCCAAAGCTTTTTTCAGGAGGGGTGGGATATAAATTAATAAAATAAATAAATAAATAAACCTAAGCCAATAATTCAAGGCTCCTTTCCATATCCTCTCCTGTAGCGGGGTCAACCGGCACGCCATGGCAATAACCACACCATTAATCCCTATGGGGCAGCAAATAGGGTCCGGGCAAAAGCCTCCTGTACCCTCTCAAGAAGTTTTAATTTACCTAGTGCCCAAAGATGCGCCCCATACAACAACTGTGGAACGCATTTCAAGGCAAACACTTTAATTGCGGGTGTCACTAGCGAGCCTCCTCTAGCCAAAAAAAAGGATAATAAGACTGTATTTAATTTTTTTGCCCTAGCCAAAGCCACCTGAGCTTGCAAAGCCCAACCCCTGATGCCTGGTAGAAAAGCCCTAAGTACTTATAAGCCCTAACCTGCTCGATCTCATGGGTCCTAATGAGCCACCTATGGGACAATTTTTTCTGGGAAAAGACGACCACATTAAATATTACATAATTAATCTCTACCAGATTTTTCCGGCAATAGTTTGCAAAACGATCTAATGAGCGCCTAAGGCCGATTAGAGTACAGGCAAGAATCAGAGTGTCGTCCGCGTACAGGAGACAAGAAACACCGCTCATGCACCATGGGCAGATGACATAGCCCCACAGGAAAATTTCCAGGCAGATCAGACAAATATAGATTAAAGAGAGTGGGGGCCAAAACGCAACCCTGTTTGACCCCCCTCTCCACTTGGATCTTATTGGACAGAGCCCCCAAGTTGTTCAGTCTAACCCAAAGACGGATATTAGTATGAAGCCCCATTATCAAATTTAGCAACCTCCCATCTATATTAAGAGCATACAGCTTCTGCCAGAGCCGCTCCCGGGGGACCAGATCAAATGCGGCTCTTAGGTCGATAAAAGCCGCATATAAGGTTTTACCCGGGCCTGCATACTTCTGGATCAGGTACGACAAAAGAAAACAATGGTCCAAGGTCACCTTCCAGAAAACCAATTTGCTCGATCCCCACTAGGTTCTGTAACTCAGCCCACCCTCTCAATTTAACTAAGAGGAACTTCGCATACAGTTTCCCAATTACACTAAGAAGACCGATAGGTCTAAAGTTCTTAGGGTCAAGAGGGGAACCCTGCTTAAAGATGGGGACTACTATTGCCTCCCTCCAATTCTCTGGGATTTTGCCAGTAGAGTCAATTCCAGTAAATAAGGAAGCTAACACCGGAACCCACCAGTCGATCTCTTGTTTCAGGAAATCAACTGGAATAAAGTCCCCACCAGGTGCTTTACCACTTTTAAATGAAGAAATCAGTTTTAATATATCTCCTGGACTAACTGGATCCCAGTCATCCGAGATGAGCGGCAACACCATGGAATCCCCCTGGCCGAGGGGGGCAGCATACAAGGTCGCAAAATGAGCCTCCCACATTTTGGGTGACACCACCAAGTGGTCCTGGGACAATTTTTCAAGCTGTAACCCCCACCAACTCCTCTAACCATTTTCCAGAACCTCTGGCAATTCAGATCCCTGGCAGCCCTCTCCAGCAGGATCCACGCCTGCCTATAATGGGAATTCCTTTTGGACTTCAGGAGCTCTTTATATGTCCTTCTACTAGTCACCAGATCCACCCTAATTCTGGCATTATTAGATACCCTATATAGTCGAGAAAACCATCTCAATACAGCCCGTACAACACGACACTCGTTGCCATACCAATGGGGCACGGAGTTCACATTCCCTGTGGCCCCTCGGGCCAGAGAGAACCTAATAGAGAGCAGGGGGAAGAGCCAGTCCAGCAAGTTCTGATATGAGAGGAGCAAAGCATCTGCTGCTTGGGTGCTAGTCAGCGCCCTCCAGAACTGAACCCCTTCATCTGACTGCAGCGCAGACCCCAAGGTATGGCTTAAATCCTCACCCCATCTCCTCCTAATAACCCCCACACCCACCTCTAGGGGACCTTGCTCCGATAAGGGCCCCATAAATTGCAGAGATAGGAAGATGATCACTAGTCAGATCCGGCCCCACCTCAAAATTAGCTACCCTCGGGATAAGACCCGCCGAAACAATAATATTATCAATGCAACTACTACCCAGCTTAGAGATATATGTAAATTTGCCAGGATGATCATTCCATCCCCGCCCATTCAAAGCATAGAGATCAAGAGCAGCTAATAATTTTAAAAGGGAGACCCCATTTTTATTCATACCACCATCCTTCGAGTATCTGGGCAATAATGGGGAGAGGTCTTCCTCATACCAAAAACCCCCGAACCTGCTGAAGTCCTTCATAGCTTCCCCATGCGCCCCCCCCCCCTAACATTGATTTGGCTGCTGCTGGGGGGGGGGCAACAATACTTCTGTGACCCACAGAGGGTTAGAAATTTGTTCAAAGAGGTGCAGACCCAGAGAGTGAGAGAGACAGAGAGAAGTAAATTGCACAAGATGGACACAGGAGGGGCAGTGCCCCCGATATCCTTGGATGCGCACCACACCTGCCCCCCTGCCCTCTGCACGCCACCCCCAAAAAAGTAACTCTGCTGTTCTCTTTGTCCCACGCCCTTGGAATTTCTCACCTCAATCCCTTCTACTTGGGCACAACATGGGGCAGGACGTGTCAATGTCACTCCCATTCAATGATTTGTTTATAATGAGTTTCTTGAGAAGAAATCTTTTAACTAGGGCTGAAATGAAACTTTGTTTCATTTTGAGAACCGGTTGAGTTTTTTGGATTTGGTTTTGCAGATTTGAAATTCTCATCCTGTCTGAGGAACTGACATTTCTTTTTCATTTTAAGTTTTATGTTTAATTGATTTGTTCATTCAATATTAATATGGTACTAATGTAACAACTCTGCTACATTTGGTTTATTGGCTGTTGTCATGAGTCGCAAGATATAGAATGTGACTGCATGAGTGAATCGCAACATATTTCAAGATAAACCTCAGTTTCATAGATTTGAACTGTCCAAACTTTATGATGTTGAAATTTGAGCCGTTATAGAAGTTGGTTAAATCAAATTAAAATATTCATGCAAATGAGTCTTTACTTTGCACATCAGAACATCTAAGCCGTGTGATACTGGACCAGACCAATGGTCCATCTAGCCTGGTATGTTGTGCTGGTCAGGGAAGAGTTTAGCCCCAACCATGGTGATTTATAGGACTGGATTGTGTTTCGAGATAGGTTTACTTTTGATCTTTGAGCACTTTGTGGTTCAGGTGCTTGGCCTGTTTCCAGAGGCAGCTGAAAGTGGAACTGGAACCTCCTGTTGAGTGACTGACTACTCAGCGGGATCTCCCTGCTTTAGATGGGACAAGGGCATGTAATCCCCCTGCTTGCTGCCCAGAGTGCACTGATACCAGGGTCCTTTGCTGCTTATTGTAGGGTCTTCACCTGTGCATGCACATCCACACACACACACACACACACACACACACACACACACACACACACACACACACACACACACAGACAAGCTACACACAAAGACTCCCCCCCCTCCCACAAACACAAGTGCATGCCTCCCAACCAACTGCAACAGCTTCCAGATTTTCCACTGTAGAGATCACACACATTGGCACTGAACCCTCAAAAATGCAAAACGTACCACCAGCACCCCTAGCACATCCCACATATCTTGAGCAAAGAGGCAGAGGTGTTTGGCTGTTTGTGCTCATGGCAAATCTGAGGATGTTTGATCTAAGCCATAGCAAAGAACAAGACAATATACCATATTACTGCTCAGGGACAGAGATCCTATTAATATGAACCTTGTGTGGTGGTGTTATTTCACCACCCAAACTCAAAAGATTCTAGGATTAGAAAGACACTGCCTACTTTCACTCATTTAGCTGCTGTTAAACGAAAATATTTTTGTATTTTTTAGTTTATTGTAAGAAAAAGAATTTGTGTTTGTTTGTTGATTGGCCATCTGCCTGTAAATAAAGATTGATTGATCGATCGATCGATCGATCGATAGATAATATGATCCTTGTGTTGTGGTGTTATTTCACTAAAAACATACGTTCTTTGAAAACTGACTCTCAGTACATGTCTGCATGCCTGCCTAGCCGTAGACCAATAAACCACGCCTAATTTAATGACAAAGCGCCCCTTTTTGGTGCTTAAAGGGATTTTATTCATGTATTTTAAATGAAGGATTTGGTTGTTCTTTTATCAGCCAGCCCCTCTGTGAAGAGTGCAAGCCCAAAGAATTTGTAATCAGGTTAGTCTAGAGAGTTTGGTGGTGTCGTGATGGTCCCCAAAGTAGTTGGGGACAACTACTTTGGGGACCAAGGAGATGGAAAGAAAGTACTTCAGATGCTCTTTTATTGGACCGTCTCCTGTTAGTGAGTGTGCAGGTTTCCAGCCACAGAGCCCTGCACTGGGCTTATGAAACGTTCTAACTTATCCAAATCGTAGTTCTGGTTTCTTGCATGCCTGAGGAAATGCTCTATGTGGCCCAAACTCTTCCACACACTTACCAGCAGCAGTTGGCCCAATAAAAGAGATCATCAGAACTACTTTGTCTTCATCTCATAGACGGATGAAGATCTGTCCATAGAAACTCAATGGGTTCTTTTACACAGATAGCACCCCACAGTTCTGCTCCACCTCCTACCCGGGCAGGCCGTCCGTTTAAAGGTAACCTGCCAGACGGGCGGACGGAGCAGACACTGCCTGCTTCACTCCAGCCCTGCTCATGGTGCTCCGGGACATTCCCAAGCAACGCAGACGGAGCGGGCAGCTGAAACCTGAGGCACCAGTCGGAGGCAGAGCTGTGATCTGTCTGCTCAGTACACGGCCACTGCAGCTCCACTCCTGGTGGGGGGTTGCCCTGATCTGCCCGTAGCTCTATGGTGTGGGGGGAGAGGGTGCTGTGGGGGCAGGCCATGGTGAGCTCTGGTAGCACCGGATTCATTTAAAAGGGACCCAGGCAGGGCAGCATCCCTCGAACAGGTAAATAGGGGAGCATCACTACGGCCTGTCTAAAGACACTCATGGAAGATTAAAGAGATGCAATAGATCTTGGTGGCTTAAACATCTCTCTCAGGATTGGGATGTATTTTGGGAGGGGTCTGGGGGGAATTTTGTAACTTTCTACAGAGAAGAATGATAAGAGCAGCCCCCCACTTCCCCCTTTTCAGGCACATTTCAACAATTATTATTATTATAAACATTTATATAGCGCCGGCCATGTACATGGCGCTGTACAGAACATAGAAATAGACGCGGTCCCTACCTGTGGCTTACAATCTAAAAGACAAGGAGAGGGAGACAGTGAGAGGGGACAGTGGGAGAGACAGGGGAGAAATCAAACAAACCATAGACGTTTGCAACAGCTTGTACTTTATTTAGAGAAGAGGCGCAAATCTCTTCCCTGGCGATACAAGGGCTCCATTTTGGATTTTCCCCAATGGACAAGGTATTTCTCAAGCCCAAGCAGGGGCATAACTAGGTGAGAATGGGCCCTGCTGCAGAGGATGGAATGAGCCCTCTCTGCTGAAGCGCTTCACTCCAACATGCCTATGCATTCTACATGTGGGCGGGCGCCCCCAGGCTCGTGGGCCTTGGCACAGCTGCACCCATTATAGCTATGACCCCTCAGTCCAAGTCAGCCAGGTTTCAGCAGCAGGCACGTAAGCATTAACGCAGGCAGGGAAGCTGAGAAGCAGAAGTCAATGATTTTTGCAATGACAGACATTTTCCAGAGATCCACATCGTAGAGAGTCCATGCCGCTGTTAATCCTCTGACCATCCCCTGCACAAAGAAAAGAGACTATCAAATTCTTTGTTTGGAGTCAGAAAACAAGGGGAATACGGGGGCTTCTTACCAATGAAAAGTCACAGAAGAAATGTTTGCAGTCACTGAATTATTAGCATAGGGTGGGAAATTCATTCACAACATTCTGTTACAGACATTTAATGAAGAACGTCCTACATATCCATGCAAGTGAAGTGGCAATCACCAAGTTAAAAAGAGAAGGCAGCTGTGAGATAACAAATGTATAGCATCCCCAATCAGTCAGGTTTTGGAAATGATTGAACAATGATAGCCAGTTCTCATCAATATTTTCACTGAAGTTTCAACCTGACTTATTTTGGCTGAATGGGACTCTGTGTAAGAGTTTGCCATTTCCGGACTATGATACACTTCAAAAATTCTGACGTTTTACACCATGGCACTCAAATATTTTTCCAAAACGCTGAGGGCAAACATGGTGTTTTGAGAAGGGATGGGAATTCAGATCAGTTTACGGACTTGTATTAATTATGGGTTCATATCTCACATGATGGATTTCTGGATTTACAAATTCATATCTATGGATTCATTTCCCCACTGACTTAAATGGGAAACCAATCTACCATTCATTCTAATTGCCACGTTATCAGAATGAAGGGGTCATTGTGAGTGTGAGTGTGAGTGTGAGTGTGAGTGTGAGTGTGAGTGTGAGAGAGAGAGAGAGAGAGAGAGAGAGAGAGAGAGAGAGGGGTAGAAGGAATGAAGTTATAGTTGTGTGTGGCANTGAGTGTGAGAGAGAGAGAGAGAGAGAGAGAGAGAGAGAGAGAGAGAGAGAGCGCTAGGTGTGGGGTGATGGAGGGCTGGCTGTGGGGGGCTGGAAGTGGGCTGAGAGGGTAGAGGGTAGAAGGAATGAAGTTATAGTTGTGTGTGGCAGAATAGGAGTTTTATAAAATTAGGTGTGGTTTTGGTGTTGTGTTAATTGTATTTTGTGGGATACACGGGGAGAGAGATTTAGGGACAATCCGCACCCCTCTGGGGGAAGAGAAAGATATTGGTTCAGAGAGTATAAGGGTTTCCCCCCCCCAGGGGAGGGGGCCACAGCGGCGGAGAGCCCACGGGCGGACCATGTCAGGGCAGCAAGACAGGCAGCTGCCACCTTCACTAGACATACCTGCTTCCCCAACGCCCCCCCCGGCGCAGGAACAAGAAGCGGTGGTTGCTAGGCAACCGCCACAGGCAACGTCAGCAGGAGATCCTTCCCCCGCCATCTCACGGAGCGTGGGGGTGGAGCCAGCACGGCCAAGACGCTCACTGCGGCTCCAGGCGCAACGAGGGGGCATGGCATCCCCCATATACACCGGCGCTGCAGGGCAAACAGCGCCGGTGATCTGTAAAGACTGGCCTCCTGGAGAGAGAGAACGAGAGTGCGATTCCTAAGCTGAGTATCTTGTTGCTTGAACTGTTGCTGTGTCCTGTGAACTTATTTGAAGTGTGAACGTGAGTGGATGCGTGCTGACCTTCCCCCACTTCCCTAACTCTGCGGTGCGTGTGTGGGCGCGTGGGGGCTTCTGGCCTGGGAAAGTCTGTCGTTCCCCCTCTTTCCAGGGATCCCTCCCTCCCTCCTTGTTCCCCATTGTGCCATACCCCCTTTACCAGTCCCTTCCTCCCTGGACCCCTTCCCTGTGAACCCTCCACCTTCTACACTAGCCAATCCTCCTTCCTTCTGTTTCCTGGTTCGTGTGGGGTGTGATTGGTGGGTGGTGGACAGGAGAAACCTGTTTCCTCCGATCGCTCGGCACCTGATGATGAGATAGGCCTATGTCTCCTACGAGATACTACGGGCAATTACACTATCCTGATGGGCACTCTTACCCCTCGATTTCTGACCTTGCCTACACCCCCCTTCCCTGACAGAAAGGAAAATACAAGGAGAGAGTGGAGGAGACCTCAGAGTGAGACACTGGAGTGCAGGGTGGGAGGGTATGTGAGTTGAGGTTTTGGTGTTTTATGTGTGTCATATATTTGGATTGTGTTTTAGTATGTTTTTATTGCATTGAGCTTCCCTAGCTCTTGGAGTCATGAGCTGAAATTTTCTTTTAAAAAAAACATTTTTTTTAATCTCAGGATTTTTATGCTAGTCTCATGATTTTGGCAGCCAGGCTCATTAAATTAATAAATTCATCTATGTTCAGAATGAATACAGGATGATAATGTGTAAATAAACAGAATTTATCCTCCATCATTAAAGTCAATGGCAGTTTTGCTACTGACTTCAGTTGGTCAATTGTGCCATAGTTGAGGCAGCACATCCAAGGATAAACAGCATCTATAAGAGAGAGGCACAATAGATGAGCAAATGTAGCTGAGCAGAGGCAGCCTTAGTTTTAGACCAGGGTTCAAATCCTGTCTTAGGCCGGTTTTAGAAGAGCGGGTCGCACAAGACTTTTGAAAATCCCACGGGCTGGGATTAAATGAGAGGTTTTGTATGTTAAAGCTGATTGCGCATTCTTTTAAAATGGTGAACTAAATCCCTCGGCCTCGTCTAAAAGTGGCCTGGGGCATGTGTTCACTACATTGCCTTTAGCAAGTCAGTAGTACACGATTTCCCAAACTTCATTCCCAGTCTGTAAAATGAGAGTAATAATAATCTACACGACAGGGTTATTGTGAGGGTGGATTTTATCTAACTCCTCCTCAAAACAACCCTGCGAGAGAAACTAATACTATTCTCATTTTTTTCATTAGTTTCAAGGATTATAAAGCCCTCTCAACACGGAAAGCTCTACAGAAATGATTATTAATATAATAATAATAATTAATAATAGCATCAACATCTCAACTGCACAGTGTCTCTTTTAGGGAATTCTGACTCACCGGCTTCTACAGCAAACTTGTAGATAGTTGCAACTTCCAATTTGTATCAAGTGTATGGGACACGGGCTAACGGCGCACCGACCGCCACGACGCCAACATTGCTCTCGTGTGATAACTTGGTCCCATTGAGCTTGAGTGAAACCTGCACAAATGAAAAGAGTTGCTATTCACTGGGCAGAGTGAAGTAAGAGCAAGCTGAGTTCTCAGCATAACCGATATTTCCCATTCAGAGACACCCACCGCAGACAGCCCAATGTTGTCCCCAGTGCACAGGTTTATTCCCGTTAGTGCTAAACACGCCTGTGATTCTGCATCCGTTCAATGGCAGCCCCTACGAAGAGGAGCCAGCAAGCCAATGAAACGGGGGTGTTGGATCACTGACTGCAGAGCTGAGAACAGCAGCTCAGGGTGTTCCCATCCAATGGCCGCACACACATGCCTATAGTGAGGTTGTGGAGAGCGACACTGAACTCCTGTAGCAGGATTTCCCATGGGCTACCGTGACATAAAGCAGCCCCCACAGGCATCTGTCCCTAAGGCTCCTGCAAGCAGAGTGCTTCCCAACAGCCCTGCTTGGGAAGAGACCAAGGATATCACTGGGGCCATTTTCAAACAAAATGCTACCATACATGGCCACCCACTAACCACTCATCCCGTCTGAAGGTGGAGCAAGGGGGATGTGTGTTTCCATGAGCCACGCAGCTCCCACTCATGGGGCACTGCCAAAAAATCCCTAGGGCCTCATGCAGGGCAAGCCAATCAAGTGTGTAGCATACACATATACATCCTCCATGTATCTGAAGTGGGGCAGCAGCCACTTGCAGGAGGACCTTTGGAGGTGCCTTTATTGACCTCATGAAATCATTTAAGTTTGTATCAAAAACCCTTTCAAGTCTAGTAGCTGGAACAATCATCTGTTTAGATCAGGCATGGGGAACCTTTCCCCTCCCATGGGCAACTTTGAAAATGAGGGCGTTTTCAGATGGACAAACTATCCTGGAATATTTAGAACAATCTCCAGTGATCATTCCCAGCAGACTGCCAAGAGATTGGTAAAACAGAGGATTCAGGATATTGGTTCCCAGGAGGAAATGGCCTTACTTCGAAGCAAGTCCTCCCACAGCTCTGCCACTCAGCGGCCACTGACCGTCACCTCAAGCCTGGCTCATTTAAAAACAAAACATCTTCGTACGGAAGAGCTACAGTCTGCTGTGTCTCTGTGCTGATCCCAGGAAGGCCGTGTGCTCATTTTTTGGCCTGGCTACAGCAGCACCAGCAGACTACAGGACTACTCCAGAAAAGAGAAATAGGAAGAAAATCTCATTTTCTACAATCCCAGATATTAGTGCGCTGAGCACAGACAAAAAACACCATGGGATTGAAATTCATCCCAGAGACTCTAATTACCTGTTCACATGGCTATTCCAGAATAAAGTTATCCAGGGATAGAAATGTCCATCTAAACAGTTCCAATTTTTTATCCTGGGATAATAATCACTGGAGATTAATCTAATTATCCCAGGATAGTTTGTTCATCTGAAAACAAACTCATTTTCAAAGTTGCCCATGGGAGGGGAAAGGTTCCCCATGCCTGATCTAAACCGATGATTGTTCCAACCACTAGACTTCAAAGAGTTTTTAATACAAACTTAAATGGTTTCATGAGATCAACAAAGGCACCTACCAAATGTCCTCCTGCAAACCATGGCAGCCCTAAAGCCCATTAGGGAAAAAGCAGAGGGAAAAGCATTATAAGCAGGAAAATGGCTGTAGTGGAAAAGGCAAATAAATACTAAATACAGCACCACAGATTCCCTCTCTGTTTCATATCCATCCTACCTGGAACCCCCATGAGCACCAAGAACAGAACAGCAGAAAGCAGGAAAAGGATCTTCATGGCTGACGTATTCCTTGAATCTTTGTGTCACTTGATGAGAATAGACAAGTGGCAGAGAAGACAGCAAGTCCCTGTACTTATAGGGCTCTGGAGATTGCCATAGATGGAGCTGTAGAAATCCTGTGGGATGCAAGTAACTTTTAACAATTTGTGTTGTAACCCCTTAATGCAGCAACATATACTCTCTGTTGAGAATTTGATAATGGTGACAGTTGCCTTGAGGAAGTTCCAGTCTGAATAGTGACCAATGGCAAACCTCTCTCAGCTCTCCCTGCTAGCAACCGTCTATTCCCAATTCTGCACACTTCCACAGCCCTTGTGAGAAACCAAGACAAAAATCTGTCAGGAAAGCAACAAAGTCCTTTCTCCCAAACAAGTTACGCTAGGTAATTGCCCACTACTGCTCTTACCCTGCCGACCCAACATAATCTCCCCTGGCTTGGAACGCCCATGAGCACTTCCTGGTTTCTCCAGGAGCCAGGCTGCCTACGGGGGAATTACCATTGGACAAGACAGAGTCACATGTATCATGGCCTGATCTAAACAAGGGTGTTTTACTCCAGACACACAGAGGCAGCAAGAAAGGCAAACACCCAGCACTAGGCAATGTTGGGGAGAGATGGCTTATAGCCTGGAATAGCATATCCAAGTACTTTTGGATCCCTTGCTGTGCCTGGATTTCCAGGTGCCGGCGGTGGCCAGGAGCAGCTTTCACCAACTTCATCTGGTGAGGAGACTGTGACTTTGTCTTTCTGATTTGGATCTGGCTGCTGTCATCCCTGCTTTCATCGCCTCAAGGCTAGATGACTGCAATGCGCTCTACGTGGGGCTGCCCTTCATGACTGTTCAGAAGCTGCAGCTGGTGCAGAATGTGGTCGCTTGCCTCCTTTCACGGACGGTTCAATGGGAGCACATTACACCACTGCTCCAAAGTCTGCACTAGCTGCCTACAGCTTTCCAGTTCTGACCTTTAAAGCCCTAAACAATCTGGGTTCCACATATCTGACAGCCCCTTGCCCACTATAATAGGGCACACAACCTGCCCACCAGTCCATGACCTTTTAGAAGTCTTGCCATGTGAATCAGGGAGGGCAGGTAGCAGGGTGCCTACGGGCTTAGCTGGAGTGGCTGGGGAAAGAGAAAGAAAGGGCTCCCACACCATCACCCTTCCAACTATGGCCCTTTTTACACAGACGCTCTAACGCCCATTAAATGGGTGTTACGTTTTATTATGCATGTTGCTGGGCACCACTGCAGCCAATCACCATGGGCCCTGTGCACACATGATGCCTCCACCCAGTTCCTCTGCATGGAGATGGGTGTTGGCCGGTGGGTGGGAAGCATTTCCCTGGGTGGAGATGGGTGGGGACGTCTCTGTAAACACCACTTTCGGTGGGTTTTGTTTAGTGTTTGCTCACAGCCAACACCCATCTCCACCCACGCCACCCATAGAGCAACCGGCAGTGGCATCCATTGCTCCACCAATTCAACAAACTCCCCTAATAACTACCAGTCTCCTACTTTGGAGAGCTCCTCCCAAGTCCTTTCCTGATCTGGAGGCAGCACCTTTATTTATTTATTTATTTATTTATTTTATTTCTTTACATTTATTGGCCACCCCCTCATGCCTACGGCATCTCGGGGTGGCTCACAACAACTAAAACAATAATAAAATACATAAAACCACAATATAAAGAATTTAAAACTACCCCCCCCCCCCCAGGCTCGATGAAAAGCCATCAGACCCGGGACCAGACGTGCTTCCTCCAGGAGGGAGTTCCAAAGCCACAGCCCGGCCACCGAGAACACCCTCTGCATTGTGACCCCCCGTTTAACATGGGGGACCTCCAGGAAGGTGCTCCCGGCTGACCGTAGGGGCCGCCCTGGGGTGCGGAAGGTTAAGCGGTCCCCAAGGTATGAGGGGCCCAGACTGTATAGGGCTTTATAAACCAACACCTTGAATCTGGCTCAGTACGCTATAGGCAGCCAGTGCAGAGTGCGGAACACAGGTGTAATATGCTCCTGCCGACCCGTCCCTGTAAGGAGAC
This sequence comes from Sphenodon punctatus, assembly GCA_003113815.1. Classification (NCBI taxonomy): domain Eukaryota; kingdom Metazoa; phylum Chordata; class Lepidosauria; order Sphenodontia; family Sphenodontidae; genus Sphenodon; species Sphenodon punctatus. The sequence goes on from QEPC01009246.1 coordinate 19,741, forward strand.
AGGCCGCTCATTCTGCACCAGCTGTAGCCTCCGAACCAGAACCAACGGAAGCCCCACGTAGAGCGTGCTGCAATAGTCTAGCCTTGAGGTGATGAAGGCATGAATACAAGTGGCCAGGTCAGGTCCAGTGATGTATGGGCGCAGCCTTCGCACAGATACAGCTGGCGTAAGGCAGCTTTAGCCACCGCCTCCACCTGCCAATCCAGACAGAGGCCCGGATCCAAAACCACCCCCAGACTCCAAACCTGCTGAGCTATGGGAGGGCAGACCCACCCCCCCAGAGGGGTCAGCACCTCCCCCACCCTACCCACCACCATCACCTCCATCTTATCAGGATTGAGCTTCAGTCTGCTCTGCCACATCCAATCTGCCACAGCCTCCAAACATTGGGAAAGCAACGAGACATCAGGACCTGGGTCAGTCGAAAACAAGAAGTACAGCTGAGTGTCATCAGAATATTGGTGACAACGCACCCCGAACCCTCTCACAATCTCCCCCAGGGGCTGCATGTATACATTAAACAAAAGCGGAGACAGAATCGAACCCTGCGGAACACTGCAAGTCAAGGCCCGGGGCTAGATGCTTCAGCCCCCTGCACCACCCGTTGGCTACTCCCCGAGAGGAATGAGCGGAACCACCCAAGGACAGTTCCATCCAGACCCGCCAGGTCTAGGATAATCTGGGAATCATGGGCGTACTGGAGGGACTAGAAGTGGAGGACACATGAAATCTGCTGCTCCAAGTTTTCAAAAAAATCTTCCGGGGACGGACTGAGCATGCGCGCTGAGTAGCAGCGCGGGGAAACAGCTCCACTCAGCCCGATCGTTCAAAAGTTTAAAAAAGCGGCTTACCTGATCAAAAGAAGAAAAAAAGTGTTCCCTCATGAGCAGGAGGACCCGGAGGCGCTCGCAACCGAAAAAAAACATAATAAAAGGTACAATCCAGCCCTTTTGCAAGGCTCAGAGCAGAGCTCCATGAGGCCCCGGGGAGGAGGGGAACAAAATGGCGACTTCCACTTTAACTGAAAGCCCCGAGAGGGAGAGAGCTGAGGAGGAGGAGGATGCATCTTCCCAGATAGCTAGCCTGGTTGAGCTGATTAAAAGCCAGCATGAGAGCTCTCAAGTGGACAGGGAGACTATAAAGGAAGGGTTAACGAAGGTGATCTCAGCCACAGAAACCCTGAATAAGAAATTTGATACCCTGGCAAAAAGGGTGACCGAATTGGAAACCAGGCTGGGCCAACAGGAAGACTGTGCTTCCAGAAGGGATGAAAAGATAAAGGGCATGGATCTGAATGTGAATTTAATGATTAATAAAATTGAAGACTTAGAGAACCGCAGCAGGAGATGTAATATTAAAATAGTGGGGGTACCAGAACAGAGAGACACCACAAATATCAGAACTCTAGTGCTGGAAATCCTCACAAAGGTATTTCCCCGCAATCCTGAATTGCATAATATAGAGATTGAGCGTGCACACAGGGCGCTCCGTGCAAAACCTAAAGAGGGGGAGCCCCCGCGCGCCATCATTTTCAAATGCCTTAGGTACCTGGACAAGGAGGCTATTCTAACTGCTGCAAGAAAAGACAGAGAGCTTAAATTTGAAGAAAAGCGAATTATATTCTATCCAGACCTTGCCACAGAAACATTAAACAAGAGAAAGCAATGGAAGGATCATCTTAACCTTTTCTACAAGAATGGCATGAAAGCACGCCTGTTGTTTCCTGCAAAATTCTCTTTCTACTATCAAGACAGACTTCGAGTTTTCACGCATGTGTCACAGTTGAAAGTATATATGGAAAGGTTCATGGCTGACCTGGCTTGGACAAAAACTCTGACCTGAGCAGGAAAGTTGCTAGAGCTGGTTACTAGGTTTGATAAAGTTCAGCAGTGCGCAGACATAATTGATAAAATAGGAGGTTAATGTTATATGGTTCAGTTTATGTTCACTGCCTACTGAGTTATAAGAGAGCACTATTGTCTAGCTGATTGCAAGGTATAACTGACATTGGCTATAGGAATGCTCTATAGTGTAAAGAGGCAGTCACAGTTGTTAAAATAAGATTTTATCATCAAATGTTTTAAATCCTGTCTATATCTTATTTGGTCACAAGAGGGCGCTGAGACCTAAGGATGGAAAAGTAGACAAGGCACTGTTACCATGAAAATACTCATGAAACCATGAGGCCACTAATAGAACAGGTAGCCCATATTAAAAGATGTTTAAGGAAAAATAGATCGGGCGGGGTGGATGCATAGTACCAAACCGCGCGAGATCAGTCTCTGACCCCCCCAGCAGAGTGACAGGGACTCTGCATCAGAGCTAAAACTGTCGTTTGTTGTATGTATTGTTGTTATATGTTTTAATTTCTGTAATTTCTCTCAATATACAGTGAAAAAGATGAGGGATGGAAAGGCAATAAGACTGGGACAAGGTAATGGGCTGCGAGGGATGGCCAACCAGGCTGAGGTAGGATGTGGAGGGAGAGGACACCACAGAGACAAGGGGGCTGCTCATGAACATCTCAAAAGGGGAGTGAGTAGAAGGCAGAGTTGTTGTCACATAGAAGACAGGTACCAAATTGAACTTAAACATACAAATGGAGGAATTTAGTTTGGGCACGCTAAATGTTAAAGGACTCAATAACCCCATAAAAAGACGCAAATTATGGCAATTTGTGGAACAAAAGAAAATTGAAATAATGGCGGTGCAAGAAACTCACCTGCTGAGTAAAGATAACTTTAGGGTTAAAAATAAACATTATAATAAAATCTATTTTGCCAATGCACAAGGTAAAAAGGCGGGTGTCCTGATCGCATTTGCTAATACTATTAAATTCTCCTGCCATAAGAGAATAGCAGATAAAGAAGGCAGGTATCTCGTCCTGGTGGGGGAGATACAGGGACAAATGTATACATTGGTTTGTGTATACGCACCCAATAAGAATACCCTGTCATATTTTAAGACACTTGTACCGATCATAAAACAAGAAAAGAAAGGTAAAATGATAATATGCGGAGACTTTAATACCCCCTTATCGACAATGGATAAATCCAACCCGGCAAAGTTAAAAAAATACCAATTGAGAATAATGAGATTAATAGAAGAGGAAGGGTGGGTGAGCGTCTGGCGCACCAAGCATCCAACACAAAGAGATTACTCCTTCTACTCTAACAAGCACTTGACGTTCTCCCTAATCGACCACATAGTCATAGAAAAAAAAATGTACCAAGCAGACTTTCAGTGCCAGATATTGCAGAACACGTTTACAGACCACAGTGCAGTTTGGCTTAAAATGAGCCAACACCCAGTTAAAAAACACACACACACACGTTGGATCTTGAACAAATCAGTTTTAATGGATCCACAGATTAAGGAGCAAATTAAGAAAGAACTAGTGGAATACTTCAGTAATAACATGACGGGTGGTGTCTCCCCATTGGTAGTGTGGGACGCAATGAAGGCAGTCATTAGGGGATCATACATCTCAGCTGCAGCACATAAATGGAGGGAAAAGAATAAAGAAATTAGGGAGTTACAATTAAAATTATCTGCCCTACAGACAATACAAAAGACAAAACCAACAAAGAAAAGAGGGAAGGAAATAGGAGAATTGAGGGGAATGATAGACGCCATAAATACAGAGCACATAATTAGCAAACTGCGATATACTAAACAATTTTATTTTGAAAGAGCAAACAAGGCAGACAAAACGCTTGCTTGGATGGTGAAAAAACGAAGGGAAAAAAATCATATCTCGCATATCAGAGATAAAGCAGGACACACTAACTTGACGGGGGCCAAATTAAAGGACAGGTTTGTTCAATTCTATGCAGACCTCTATCAATCCACCCAACCACCGGAAAAAGATATACAGGAATTCTTAGAGAAATTAAATATCCCACAGTTGAAGGATGCGCAAAGGTCCTTCCTGAACGCCCCAATAACACAAGAGGAAATAGCGGGTACAATAAAAAATCTACCGTCCAATAAGGCCCCAGGACCAGACGGATATCCCACAGAATTCTATAAAAACTATAATAAGGAAATAACCCCGGTCTTGGAGTCTGTGTTTAGAATGTTTATATCGCAAAGAAGCTTAGTTCCATCTTTTTATGAGGCCAACATTACACTATGCCCTAAAAGTGGAAAAAATTTAGAAGAATGTGCAGGATATCGCCCCATATCCTTACTCAACACAGACTTGAAGATCTTTACAAAAATTCTGGCGGACAGGCTACAGCTATGCATTAAAGATCTGATCTCACCAGATCAAACGGGGTTCATAGGGGGTAGGATGGGAATTGATAACATCAGGAAGGTTACTAATGTGCTGTACAAGGTAACACAAGACAAAACACCAGCGGCAATAATCTCCCTAGATGCGGAGAAAGCTTTTGATCATCTGGAATATTTATTTCTAACCAAAACAATGGAACACATGGGCTTTAAGGGTAACTTTCTACAATGGGTCAAACTGCTGCACAAATGCCCCACTTCCAGGTTAATAGTGAACGGGGACTTAACAAATAAATTTGTGCTCCAGAGAGGCACTCGACAGGGCTGCCCTCTGTCTCCGCTACTATTTGATATAGGGCTGGAGCCGTTAGCTCTTGCTATCAAACAAAATCCACAGATCTCAGGTGTCCAATTCGGAGAACAACAGGTTAAAATCTCTCTATACGCGGATGATACTATGCTGTTCTTGACCAATTTACAACAATCTATGCCTGCTGTTCTGGCTACGCTGGAGCGGTTTGGTAAAATATCTGGCTATAAGGTCAATATAGCTAAATCTCAGATGTTTCTACTTAATGAGAAGGGGATTCCTAAATCAGACCTGGAACATATTACCCCATTCCAAATAAATAATACATCCCTAAAATACTTGGGAATCAATCTTTCAAAAAACATAGCAAATTTATACAAATATAATTATTTACCTCTGTTAGATGAGGCCATGAGACTCAAGGAATCATGGGCGACGGTAAACTGCTCCTGGGTAGGAAAAATAAACCTGATTAGAATGATACTACTACCGAAGTTACTATATACCATAATTGCGCTCCCTATCCAAGTCCCAGGAGATTTCTTTAATAAGCTGAACAAAATTATCAATAATATAATATGGAATAAGAACAAACCAAGGGTCAGACGCTCTATTATGTTAACACCAACAGAAAAAGGTGGCCTTAATGTCCCAAATTTTAAAATTTATTACTGGGCATCTGTTTTGAGGGGAGTAAAAATGTGGTATGAGGATAGAGGGGAACCCGCATGGGTGCAGCTGGAAAAACAAATCGCACAGATTACTTCATTTAGACCTTATCTAATGGAAGAATCCCCTCCTAAAATGCAAACGAAAAATAAAATACTGCACCCGTTCATTGATACAGCGACTAGAATATGGAAAATGTGCCAATACAAAGCAGACATTACCCAGGGAAAGACGCCACTCAAGCCAGTGATCTGTGGGGCTCTCTCCCTGAGTGGTAGGGAGAAGGCAACCTTAGAAAGGTGGGAAAAAAAGGGCCTGTGGCAGGTCAGGCATTTTTATGTGAACGAGGATATATTGACTAGGGATACATTACAGACACAGTGTGGGGAAAGAATTGATGGGTGGCTGTACACAAAATTGCATAGCTACTTAATGCACCCAAGAAATAAGCCAGAATTTATAAGGAAACCGCATCCTATAGAATCGGAGATGTTTAACAATACTCCACAAAGAAAAATCATCTCCAGGCTCTACCAGATCATTAGGAATCTATTTCATCCCCCAGACGCAGGATATATCTCTGTATGGAGCGAGGAACTAAACCTTCCGATTACAGATAAGTGTATGATTAAAATATGGGCACATATACAGAAATGTGCTGGTTCCCTGATGGTTCGAGAGCCGCAAATAAAATTAGTTCATAGATTTTATCTAACCCCGCAAAGACTCCACCAGGGAAACAGGGGTTACAGTAATTTGTGCTGGCGGGAATGTGGGCAGATAGGTACTTATCTGCACCAATGGTGGGACTGCCCGGTGATAAATAAGTTCTGGCAAAAAATATGGGGGAAAATAGAGAAGCATACTGGAATAACGATACCTTGTACGCCGCAGTTAGCATTGCTGGGGCTCTGGCCCAAGCTATCAAGAATACTGTATGTATTTTATATATATGTTTCTGTTTATACATGTTCTTTATTTGTGATTGTATTTCAATTTAACAATAAAATAACTTTTAAAAATTTTTTTAAAAAAATCTTCCCTGATGTGGAAGAATTACACCTGCTGGAAATGGAGTGGGCTCACAGGTGCCTTAGGCCTAAAGCTAAAGATCAGTCCCCTGCCACCCCCTCCCTAGCGATAATCGTAAAATTTCTCTGGTTTCTAGACAAGGAAGCACTACTTAGAGCGGCTAGAAGGCCTCAGAAATGATCTTTGAAGGTGCCAAAATACCCATATTCCCTGATCTTGCATACGAGACACTACAAAAAAAGGAAAGTTTGGAAACCACTCCTGGAATCCTTCAACAAAAAGGGTATTAAAGCTCAGGTGCTATTTCCTGCAAGATTCTCCTTTATTCATCAAGGGAGGAGAAGATATTTTAATCAAGAGGACAACTTACAGCGTTATGTGGAAAAAAACTTAAAAGACTGAAACTGAACTATCACAAAAATAAAAGGGAAAGCTATTAAGTATAGTATAAGGTTTGTTATAAAGGTAATTGTGTAAAGCTTGTTCAAAAAACAGTATAGGAAAAATTTTAAGTGTGACAAACGGTCTGGGGGGATGCGTAGAGCCTGATAGACACGGCACTCCATTAAGGGGGCCTCCCCATAAAACTGTTATAGAGGGATCATTTTATTGTTTGTTTATCAGTAAGGTCATGGTTCAGGGTGGATATCGAGGGGAATGGGTTAAAATGGTAAAATGGAAGAAAGAGGGTCAGATCCTGATAAAACACCCAAGGAAAGGAAATGGATAATCTTAAATTAATATCTTTCAACGCCTGTGGATTAAATAACCCAGTAAAGGTTTGGCTGTTGTTGCACAAAAAGCATGTACAAATCTTCGCAATTCAGGAAACCCATCTGCTTAAACAACATAATTATAGATTCGCTAATAGAGACTATAAAGATATTTTCTCAAACGCCAATAAAAAGAAAGCTGGGGTAGCAATTGGAATTTTAAAATCACTAAATTGGCAAACACAGAGCATAGAAAGAGATGTAAAGGGCCGATTTTTAATGATAAAAGGTTTAATTGGACAAGAGCAATATACAATAAGTACAATATATCTACCAAACAACAACACAACAGCTTTCTTTGCTGAGCTGTTACCCAATTTGGCACATAAAGTGGAAGGTCAGGCTCTGTTGTGTGGAGATTTTAATAGTCCACTTTCTTCTTTTGATCTATCCACAAAAATAAAGTTAAATAAACAGAAAGAAAGAATATTCCAGCTTTTGGAGAAGCATAACTAGAAAGGTATATGGAGAGTTCTACATCCAAATAAACAGGAATTTACCTTTTACTCCAACCCGCATAAAATCTCTACAAAAATTGACCATATATTAATAAATCATGCCCTAATAAATGTCTGTGAGCAGGTGTATGTTCAGATTCTCCCCTTCTCTGACCATAATGCCATGACTATTGAGATAAATGAGAATATGAAAAGAACAAATACCAAACAATGTTGGAATTTGAAAAAAATGTATTTGAACAACTTTTGGATTAAGGAACAAATACAAAAAGAAATCATAGAATATATTCAACATAATGATCTACCTAGTACATCTCCGATAATGTTGTGGGAGGCGGCCAAGGCAGTCCTCAAAGGCCATTTTATATCCTTGGCCCCCATCTGAAAAAAGATAAAAATAAGCAAATTAATGAATTATACCTGCAAATAAAACAATTAGCCAAACAACCGACCATAAATGCAGAAAACATAGCCATTTAAAAAAAATCAAATTAACCTAATGGGAACTGAATTGATGGTAACTTAGACAAGATATACCAAGGCATTGTACTTTGATAAAGCTAACAAAGCAGATAAAGCACTAGCAGGACTGATGAAAAAACTGAGACAAAAAGCTAGTCTACCATATATTCGGGAAACCCCTAATTCACATATTTTAACTGGTAAGGAAAAAGAACGTTGATTCTTACATTTCTATGAATATATATATATAAGACAGGAAACCCCAAAGAAGAGGATGCAAATGCCTTCTTGAATTCAATTAAACTGCCTAAAATTACCTTAGAACAAAATAAATTTTTTAATAAACCCATTGAAAATGAGGAAGTAAAGGAAGTAATAAAAAATCTCCCAAAAAATAAAGCAACTGGTCCAGATGGATTCCCTGCAGAGTTTTATTATTATTATTATTATTAGCAAACATTTATATAGCGCCAGCAATGTACCTGGCACTTTACAAAGTAATAAAATAGACATGGTCCCTGCCCCTAGGGCTTACAATCTGAGAGACAGGAGCTGGGGGAGAGACTTAGGAAGGGGAACAGAGGGAGAGACAAGGGGTCTAACATTCATGAAGATGCGAGGTCTCAAGTGCACGTACTTGGCTTGGTTACGATGAGAATGACAGCAGGCAGGTCCATGTTGCAAGGATAAGGGTAAACCGATCGTAGGTATAGGAATAGTGGCTCAGCAGGATAAAGAGTCAGACAGAGCAGAGCGAAAGAGGTGAGTTTTAAGGAGAGATTTGAAGGTATGAAGGGAGGGGGCAAGGCGGATGTGGACAGGGAGGGAGTTCCAGGCATGGGGGGCAGCAAGTGAGAAGGGACGAAGGCGCTTAGGGGAGCAGGGAAGGCGTGGAAGGGTGAGAGAAGGGACAGAGGAGGAGCGAAGTGCATAGGCTGGAGTATGGAGGGTGATAAGTGCAGAGAGGTAGCGGGGAGCGAGGTTGTGAAGAGCTTTATAGGTGAAGTTTTATAAAACATTGTCTGAACAACTCAGTCCATTGTTGACTAGAATGTATAATATATTTCTACAATAGCAAGAAATGCCCCGGACATTTTATGAGGCACATATTATGCTCTGCCCAAAACCAGGGAAAAATATTTAACTCTGTAGTGGATTCCGCCCGATCTCACTAATAAATACAGATGCTAAGATTTTTACTAAAGTCCTGGCTAAATGTTTAGCGTTGGTTATACCAGATATAATTGCGCCGGATCAGATCAGATTTATGCCAGGGTGATTAGGGACAGATAATGTGCACAAAGTGATAAATATTATCCATCAAATAAATAATAGTAATACCCAGGCAGCAGTGGTCTCTCTTGATGCCGAGAAGGTCTTCGATATGGTGGAGCATCAATATCTGTTTCATACCATGGAGAAAATGGGTATGACAGGTCGATTTACAGATTGGGTAAATGTAATATATAAATCTCCAATGGCAAAAATCATCATCAATGGAACAATATCACCTGGATTTAGATTAACTCAAGGTACTAGACAGGGTTTGCCCTTTGTCTCCACTATTATTTAATATCACAGTAGAACCTTTAGCTATTGCTATTAGACATCTTCAGCAAATTCAAGGTATAAAAGTTAGGGGGAAAGAGTATAAACTTGCTATGTATGCAGATGACATGATTTTATTTCTGTCTGACCTACCAAACACAGTACTTAACCTATTAAACTTAATTAAGAAGTTCAGTGTGATCTCTGGATATAAAATAAATATAGAAAAATCACAAATGTTGATATTTAAAGAGGAGCAGCTATCAAAAATGGATCTGCAGAAATCCACACCTTTTAAGGTACAAAGCAACGCCAATAGCTATCTGGGCATTAATATCACAAAAAAACTTAAGGATTATTAGAGACAATTAAAGGTAAAAAGGCTGATTGGAAAAATCTCCAGATATCATGGGTTGGCAGGATGAATGTAAGAAAAATGGCAGTTTTACCAAATGTATTATACACATCCTTGGCCCTGCCTATAGATATTCCCAAGGAATATTTTGCTGTGGTAAATAAAACTATAGCCAGAATAATCTGGAATAGAAAGAAGCCCCGAATCAGGAGATCTATATTGTATACCCTAAAGGAAAAGGGTGTTATGAATGCACCTGATGTCAAATTACATCATTGGGCGTCGGCCCTAAGGGGTATAAAAGGTTGGTACCATAACAGCAATGTCCCTGATTGGATAGAGCTAGAAAAAAGTGTTTGCAAGACAGATAGTTTCAAATACCTTCTTACAGATGATATAGATATTAAAATATACAAAGGCAGGGAACACCCGTTTATACAAATGGAGCTCCACATATGGGAACTCTGCTTAAAGAAAGCTGAAATAATAAAGGAAAAATCCCATATACCCCAATATTTGGGTACTGGTCAAAACTTGCTGACATTCCAGACTCAATAAAAAACCTATGGGAAGCTAAAGGGTTAGTATTAGAAAAAAAATTATTTGTGGGGGAAGAGATGTTAACATTAGATACTGTTAAGCAAATGCTTGGAAGAGAACCGGATTTTTTTTTACGTATACAAAAATTAAAAGTAAATTCAATAACAAAATCAACAAGCCCCATTAAATAAGAAAAACAAACAAACTGAAAAAGGTATTATATGGGGATCCCTCTCAGTATCACATAGTATCTAGAATGTATAAAGTATTGTATGGACTATAACACTTACCTGATGCAGGATACATCTCCAATTGGGAAGAAGACCTGCAAATAAAAATAGAAAAAAAAGAGATGACTCAAATACGGGATAACATGCAAAAGGCTTCAAGATCTTTAACGATAAAGGAGACGCAAATAAAAACCACATATCATATGTACTATACCCCATGAAAACTCAATATTATGAATAAGGACTATTCACAAAATTGTTGGCAGGGATGTGGATCCCTGGGGACTTGGATGCACTGTTGGTGGCAATGTCCATACATAAATAAGTTTTGGCAGGAAGGCTGCTCCCATATGAATAAGATCATCCAATGTGATATTCCATTCCAACCTATATTTGACTTATTGGGGGTGTTTCCCGATATACAAATCATTAAATAATATACAAATAAAAATAATGAGCCCTTACTCCCTCGGAGTTTGCCTCAAATCTTTCCCCCCTTCTCCCCCCCGTTTTCGCCTCCTCCTCCCCTGACTCTGCCGTCTCTGCTCTCAACGCTTCTCTCTTCTCGACCCTTGACTCTCTTGCCCCCCCCTCTTCTCGCCCCGTCCGCCCCCTCAACCCCCGCCCCTGGCTTACCCCTACCATCCGCTACCTCCGCTCCTGCACCCGGGCTGCCGAACGCCTCTGGCGCAAATCCCGCTCCCTCCCTGACTTCCTCCATTACAAATTCTCCCTCTCCTCCCTCTCCTCGGCTATCTCCCTAGCTAGGCATCGCTATTATGCCTCTAGGATCGAATCTTTCTCCCGCGACCCTCGCCGCCTTTTCTCTACTTTCGACTCCCTTCTCAAACCCCCCTGCCCTCCTCCGCCCTCTTCCCTTGCTGCTCAGGATCTTGCATCGTTCTTCACCTCCAAGATTGACAAGATCCGTCGGGATATTGCCTCCCACCCTCCTCCGCCCCCCGCTCCCGTCCCACCCCCTCCCCCGCCCCCCTCCCTCCTCACATCCTTCCCTCCTGCCTCTCTCCAGGAAATCTCCGCTCTTCTCTCTTCATCGAACCCCTCCACCTGCCCCCTTGATCCGATCCCCTCCCGCCTCCTGACCTCTATTGCTCCCACTGTCGCTCCCCCCCTTCTGCATGTCATCAATCTCTCCCTCTCCACAGGCTCCTTCCCCTCTGCCTTCAAACATGCCACTGTCTCCCCCATCCTCAAAAAGCCTACCCTGGACCCTTCCGATCCCTCTAGTTACCGGCCAGTCTCCCTCCTTCCCTTTGCTTCGAAGCTCCTGGAACGTGTCGTCTACTCCCGCTGCCTGAACCTCCTCTCGGCCAACTCCTCCCTGGACCCTCTCCAGTCCGGCTTCCGCCCCCTCCACTCTACTGAAACTGCCCTGGCCAAGATCACCAATGATCTACTTGTCGCTAAATCGAAGCGCCACTACTCCGTTCTTGTCCTCCTTGACCTCTCTGCTGCCTTTGACACTGTCGACCACTCGCTCCTCTTGGACTCGCTTTACTCTTTGGGCTTCCGTGGCTCTGTCTTTGACTGGTTCTCCTCCTACCTCTCTGACCGCTCCTTTAATGTCTCCCTCCCCGAGTCGACCTCCCCCTCCCTTCCCCTCTCGGTTGGGGTTCCCCAAGGTTCTGTCCTTGGCCCTCTCCTCTTCTCTATCTACACCCTGTCCCTTGGCGAAATTATTGCCTCCCACGGATTCCAATACCATCTCTATGCTGATGACACCCAACTCTATCTCTCTACCCCCTCTCTCTCCTCCTCTATCCGCTCACGCCTCGTCGACTGCCTCTCTGATATCTCCGCCTGGATGTCCCGACGCCAACTCAAACTGAACATGGCCAAGACTGAACTCCTCATTTTTCCTCCATCCCCCTCCTCTCCCTCTGACCTGACCATCTGCATTGATGGGGTCACCATCCGTCCTGTTCTCCGTGCCCGCAGCTTGGGCTTCATTTTTGACACGCACCTCTCCTTTAAACCTTACATTGACTCTGTGGCCAAATCCTGCCGATTCGCTCTCCTCAACATTGCCCGCATTCGCCCCTTTCTATCTGTCTCCTCGGCCAAAATCCTTGTTCATGCCATGGTTATCTCTCGCCTCGACTACTGCAACCTCCTCCTTGCTGGCCTCCCTCGCTCCCACCTGTCCCCCCTTGTGGCGATCCAAAACTCTGCCGCCAAGGTCATTCACTCTGCCCGTCGCTTCGACCATGTGACGCCTCTCCTCCTCTCCCTTCACTGGCTCCCCCTTCCTGAACGTATCCTGTTCAAACTCCTGGTTTTCACGTTCAAATCGCTCCATGACCAAGCTCCCCCTTACCTCTCGGACCTAATCGCCCTACGCGCTCCTGCGCGCGCTCTCCGCTCTTCCGCTGTCCCCTCCCTCGCTCTCCCTCGCTTCTCCTGCTCGCCCAACCGCCTTCGTCCCTTCTCCCTCGCTGCCCCGCATGCCTGGAACTCCCTCCCTGCCGACGTCCGCCTCGCCTCCTCCCTCCGCTCCTTCAAATCCCTCCTCAAGACCCACCTTTTCCATGCTGCCTTTCCCAATGCCCTCTAGTCTTTCCCCTTGCTCTTACTGTCAGCCCTCCTCTGCTGACTGCTGCTACCGACCACCTTGTAACCAAGCCAAGTACACGCACCTGAGACTTCGCATCCGCCTGAATGTTTGTTTGTCTTCTCCCATGTCTCTCCCGCTGTCCCCTCTCCTTGTCTCCCCCTCCTTGTCTTTTAGATTGTAAGCCACAGGCAGGGACCGCATCTGATTGTATGTTCTGTACAGCGCCAGGTTACTACTGGCGCTTTATAAATGTTTAATAATAATAATAATAATAATAAAAGATTGGCACGCCAGCAACTACGACTAGCGGTTATCCACACAATTGTATGCCACTGGAACTCAAAAACACAACCCTCATTCAAGAAATGGATCCAACGTATATGGCTTATAATTACAATGGAAAGTATAGAAGCTGAAGTTAATCAGGAACTAGAACATTTCTACGCTGTATGGACCAACGTATGGGAACTACTACAAAAACGTTTGAACTTGAACAATCCAAAAATATTACTATGTTTAACTAAAATATAGATAACTGTATTTACTCACTTTAAAAAGGTTAAGGACCACCGCTGTAACGGGAACTCTCGGAACCAGTCCTAGTTGTTTTCTTTAATCTCCTCTTGGAGAATATTGGTTGATATGAAAAATAATAAAAAAAATTATCAAAATAAAATAAAATAAGGGTCTCAAAATACCATAAGATTCTTTAAAAAATAAATAAATAAATAAATAAATAAAGGAAAATGGGCTCCAGGAAAGAGGCGCCCAAAGACGTTACATGGGAGGGTCCAGAGACCCCCTTCACCCCACCCCTTTCTGACATGGCCACATCACCTTTCTGGGGATAATTTTATTTTTATTTTTTAATTTCTATCTCTCCCATCCTGCCACAGGCAGCTCTCGGCGGCTTACAATAACAACAATAATAACAATAAAACAACTTTAAAATAAACACCACAGGGAGGAATTTAAAAATATCCCTAACTGCCCACCCCCCTAACTCATTCCCCCCACCCTCCCCATTGAAAGCCAGGTGGAACAGCCACATCTTACAATGGCATTGAAACGAGGGGAGATCCGCGGCCAAAAGGGCCTCCACTGACAGGGAGTTCCACAGCCAGGGAGCGGCCACCGAGATGTCATGGCACTTGGAAAGGGGGCATAGCCACATTAGAAGGGGCAGGAAAGTTCTTTTGCACATGCCCCAGGCTGATGTGGCCGTGTCCCTTGCCGAAAGGGCTCGGAAGGAGTAATAGCTAGGGCTGAAATGAGAACGCGTGAAATTCTTGCAGACGCGCGACATTTCGCACGTTCCTGCCAAGGTTATCAAGAATCTAGCTAGATTTTTGAGAAACCTCAAAAAACTCTTTGCATCTGCGCAAAATGGCCACTGCAGCCACTCTGTGCATGTGCGGCGCTCTTCAGCCATTTTGTCTACACGCAGAGCATTTTTGGAGGTTTCTCAAAAATCTCGAAAAATTTTCAAAAAACCCAAAATGTTCTGCGCATGTGCAAATGGCCTCTCACGCTGTGCTGCATGTGGAGCGCCATTTTCTAGAATCTCACGAGAATGGCAGCGAGCACCCCAATTGTCGCGAGATTATTGAACTTGAAAATCTCTGCAGGAAGCTGATTCTCAATGAGATTTTCACAAAGGGCAAAATCTCATTTCAACCCTAGTAATAGCCAGAAGGGTATAACCTCAGCCTCTTGCCCTACCGATCCCAGTGCCCATGCTCCAGGCATGGGTACATCCCTGCTATACTGGGGACGGGACGGGGAGGAGATTGTGACCTTGGGGCCCATGAGTTCAGCTAGCGCAGTGTGTGTGTGTTTGGATGTCATCTTCACCCATTCAAATATATGGAAGTTTTGCTATTTACTTCAGTGAGGTCAGGATTGCGGTCTTTGCGGTCAGGCAGGGACCGAGTCTATGTCTATGTTCTGTACAGCGCCAGGTACATGACCGGCGCTATATAAATGTTTATAATACTAATCATAATTTGCATGAAAAGTAGATCGTATTCATGGTTGCCAAAGCTTGTTGTGAAACTAGGGAACATTTTGTGATCACAGTTGGATTTTGCTGTGAGAATTTGTGGATTTCCTGAGGCTCAAACCTGGTCCATTAGCTTTATTACTTTTTTCCATTTATTTGCACCTATTCAAAGAGAATCAACATCTAGATGGTGAAAAAAGTAACTGTCACAGATTAAAACACCATGTGAAATTAACATGCTTTCATTGGCAGGACTCCTATTTAAAAAGTACTTTATTTTCTGAGTGCAAAATATAGCCATTTACCTCAGACTAAACACAAAACCCCCACCAGACATTAGCTATAGCTCATGAGTAAGAGAACTCTTTAATTGCTATGAAGAGTCGGACCTGGTGGGTGAAAGCTAGACAGATGTTTGGTTCTTCAGCTTAGATCTATATTTCTTTTACCCTGTTTTTATTTTTAGCAACCAAATTTTTTTTCCAAGTTTTGCTGCACCTTAAAAACACTAAAGGCCCCTTTTCACACGAGATGCCCCCACCCATCTCCACACAGTTTTGCTCGTGATGGGTGGAGGCACCCGTGTGAATGTCGCAGCGGATGGGTGGGTGTGCATGTGCCCTCCCACGCTCCACCCATCTCCACCCATCACCCACTCACAGCACGGAGCAATGGGCTCCAACGCCGGTTGCTCGGTGGGTGTGCACCCGCGGGAAGAGACCCATCTCCACCCACCGTGGCCCGTTTAAAAAGGGCCTCAGCCTTCTCACTGAAAAATATGTTTCTTCTATACTTAAATGTTTGACAATCACCAAAGTTTGTGGTCGACTTGACATCCGCTTTGTGGGAATACAAAAGGTGTCTCTTTAAAATGCAACACATCGTAGGAGGCCAATTTTGACATAAAATAGAAAAAAAAATAGAAAAAGGAAGCAATTATGGAGTGAATCCTTCTCATTAAACTTACTCAGTGGACAGGAACATATTCCTAGAATTTGTCAGTTGAGAGTGGATTCCTACAATCATGTTTGCATGGATACAGTCCTAGAACTGTTCTTTAAACAGTGCCTCATCTGCACATGAAACTCGAATCCAATGGATAAAGTATCCTGCCCTGCTGGATTTTATCCCTGGTTACAGGACAGGGAAACTCTACCCATGTGTAAAGTTTCATGTGAACAAGGGGCACTTAGGATTTCCCCACAGATTTGTATATGGAAACTAAAGAAGCCTACGTACTTCTGTGACCAAGTGTGCATCGTTGTCTCTCTCTGATAGTATCAGTTTGGCCTTTTCAACAACAGGTTTTGTTGTCTTGTACCGTTTGCACCGGGTTCAGCATGCAAATTGAGGGGACATCATAATCTATCCCTCATTCTCTGCTAAATGTTGGAAGGTATGTCCTTCTTTGTAGCCAAGTTTTGGGGTTCACCCCGACAGATATCCCACTGCACCGCCACCATCAGCTCTGACTTGGCTTTCCCACTTGGGTTGTAAAAGCAGCAGCCCACGAGGATGCCAAGGGATCTCAACCAGCTCTTACTAGAGAGGGTGTGAATCCAAATACATCCAGCCAGATTCACAAGTGCCGGCTCTTTGACATTTGTAACTTGGAGTGTCCCCAAATGTAGAAAATATATTGAGGTGGGCCCACCTGTGTGTCTAACGGGGGAACATTCTGTAACCAGATTCAGGAAACACACACATACACCAACTTTAGATTAAAAGAAAACTTGAACTTGAACTTAATCTCTTTTATAATGTAGTGAAATTGGTTTAGTTCACCAAATGCAAAGACTAGAAACAACGCAATTCTAAAAATGTATTTATTTATATTTATTTATTTCATAGATTTATACTCCACCACTCCTGAGAACAGCTCGGGGCGGCTTCCAATAATAAAATATACATAAAATACATATAAATAATTTAAAACACATCAATACAATATAAAAATATTAAACAGGGCCCGGGCAACATTAAAACAATAAATAGGGTAGGGGAGATAAAAAAAAAAACATTAGCCCCACCTCTCCCCCTGCCCCCCTCCCCGAAGGCCTGGCCGAACAGCCAGGTTTTACACCTTCGCCAGAATGACAACGGGCTTGGGGCCAGGTGAACTTCCTCCGGAAGGGAGTTCCAAAGGTGCGGCCCGGCCACCGAGAATGTCCTCTCCATTGTGGTCCCCCGCTTAACGCGGGGGACCTCCAGGAAAGCACCCCCGGCAGACTGAAGGAGGCATTCTGGAGCGCAGAGGGCGAGGAGGTCCCTGAGGTACGAGGGGCCCAGACCGTGAAGGGCCTTATAAATCAGCACCAAAACCTTGAACCTAGCTTGGCACACTACTGGCAACCAGTGCAGAGTCCGGAGCACAGGTGTAATGTGCTCCCGGCGCCCAGTCCTCATCCCCAAAAGGAGACGAGCCACCACATTCTGTGCTAGCTGCAGCCTCCGAACCAGGAACAAGGGAAGCCCCACGTAGAACGCGTTGCAGTAGTCCAGCCTCGAGGTGACGAAGACATGGATGAGAGAGGCCAGGTCCGGGCCGGAGATGAACAGACGCAGCCTCCACACCAGATGCAACTGGCGGAAGGCAGACTTTGCGACTGCCTCAACCTGCCGCTCCAGGCGGAGCTCCGCATCCAATATCACTCCCAGACTCTGGACCTGCTGAGCTATAGGAGGGCGAACCCCCCTCCAATCAGGGGGGCCACTACCTCCCTCGCTCTCCCCACCAACATCACCTCTGTCTTATCGGGGTTGAGCTTCAGTCTGCTATGCCACAGCCTGCCACTGGGATAGCAATGAGACAGCAGGGTCTGGGTCAGTTGAAAAGAGAAATTTCCTTGAATCGTTCCTGATGCAGTACAGCACCACTAGCATAGTTTCTTTTCAGCCACTGCCGACTGGGCTCTCCTCTCTCTGAGTCACAGAGCTTGAAGGTATCTCAAGGGCCATCTAGTCTAGCCCCCTGCGCCAACACAGGATTCATAAGAGGGGCGTACCGAGCTTGGAACTGTCCCTGGTGCACATCAAACGTTGCCCCCGTCGCTGGGGATGCAGCTGCACCAGCGAACACGGCCCCCCAGGGTTCATGAGCACTATCCCTATTAGAGTTACACCTTTGATTCATCATACTCAAACTACCTGCCCAGAAATATCTATCCTACAAGAAACAGAGCCCAGCCAAGATCGAAAACTAGAGATCAGCCCTGACCCCACCAGAGCTCACCGTCGCCTGAAACAAGAAGGAAAAATCTTATGAAAGAAAAATCCAGAGGTCTCAAAAAAGTGAGCCACACCCACGCTGCAGGGGAAGACAAAAAGAGAGAACAACGTGTGTGCCAACTGCCGATCTACCCTGAGGGAAAATTCCTTCCTGACCCCAAAGATGGCAATCCGTTAGCCCCTGGGCATGTGCGCGGGCCTCACCTGCCAGCCAGATCCAGCATATTCATTAGAGTACTCAGGCACCAGAATGCCCCATCAAACCCACTTCCAGTCGCAGACAATGCTGATGTTTCAGGGGAAAATTTGGGGGGACAAAATGCATTCTGGGGTAAAAAAAGTTTTCATCCGGTAGCGTCAAATAGAAAACTCCTTGCAAATTGTGTATCATAAATTTATCTAGTTTGAAAACTGTTCAGGTTATTTATTATTGCTAATTTAGATTTATGATGCCACCCTCCTCTAATAAAAGAACCCCAGGCAGTTCACAACGAATTAAAATACAAACAACATTCCTAACCTTCAACCTCAAATCTCTCATCACAGCTAGACGACCCTCAGGTTTTCCAGACCCACAAAATGGAGATGAAACGAAAAATCTCTGCGATGGGAACAGCTTTTTCACCTTCGTTCATGCAAGGAGGAAATCTACCAGCATTTTTTACATTTTCCATCATTTCCCCTCATCTTGTTAATTTCCAGAAATATCCTATAATTCCTGATAATATCGGTAAATTTGGGTAATTTCCAGTATTACTGAAAGTTACCAAAAACTACAAGGAATTACCAGAACTTACCAAAAAATAACAGGAAATCATGACGAAAAATCTCAGAGTGTTGGAAACAGCTCTTTGACCTTCATTCACGCAAGGAGGAAATCTACCGGCATTTTCAACATTTTCAGTGATTTTCCGCCACTTTGGTCATTTCCAGTATAGGTAGTGATCAATTCTCGCTTGGACGGCATCAGAAATAGGACGGAACTGCAAAAAATGGAACGAACACACACACACACACCCCTCCCATCCTAACTCCTCTCCCCCCAGCATCTCTCCCTACCTTTGGTTGCTGCACCTGAGCCCTGGAGGCTGCGACTGCACTGCCAGCCTCGCGCCATGGACACCGCCGGTGCTTGCTCCATCCATTTCATAATTAACTTGATTTGCATAACGATGCATGCTGGGAAGCAAATTTGCAATAGGTTTGACATAGATTCACAACTTTGCTAATCAAACACAACTCAAATCCTCTGGAAATTCAGCACCTCCCTCATGCAAACATAGGGCCTTCAGACCCCACCCATCCACAATTCATCTCCCAGGGTCCTATTTACCCTCGGGTTGTGGTCAGGATTGGATAATTGTGTGAGGATTGGCAGATTCTGCGAGGATTGGCGGATTCTGCTAAAATCACTGCAAATTGCAGCAACGCAGTCAACTCGGGTCCCTGGGTAAAGCCATTACATCCCCCACCTCAAGGCCAGTGAAGAACATCAGGTCAAGTGTACGTTCCCCCTCATGTGTCGGGCCCTTATCCCTCTGAGACAGTCCCATGGTTGTCATGGTGTCCATGAACTCAATCTCTGTTCCCCCTAATTTGGCATGGGCATGGATATTGAAATCGCCCAGAACCAAAGTCTTGAGGGACCGCAAGACCACCTCTGATACCGATTCCACTGGAGCGTGTAGAGATGCTGCGGTACAGGTAGGCGCATGGTATACCAACAGCAGCCCCAATCTGTCTCCTGCCAAATCAATCGATCACAAGGTGAGCCCCGTCCATGCCGAAGATGGTCTACACAGGATACCACTTCACAGACCAAGTGTCCTTAAAAACAGCAGCTACACTGAACCCTGTCCATAAAAACAGCAGCTACACTGAACCCTCGCCTCTCTGATCTAGGCTGGTGTTGCACCGTGTACCCGGCTAGAACAAGATCAGCCAATATCGGTCCCAACTCATGGTCCAGCAAGGTCTTTGTAATACATACAAGGTCAGCTGATTGATTCAGGATCAACTCCCAGATTGTTGTTGATTTATTGCCTCACATTCAACAGCAAGTTCTAGACCAGGGGCTCCTCCAATCCTGATCCCTGTATCACCTGCCTGGGGGCCTATGCAGGGGAAAGGAACTAAATACTTGTTCCTCCCCACAGTTGGTCTCTGCCTCCAAGAGAGACCATAATTACCCTGGCCCATCACAACCCTAATGGTTGTGGGCATCCCCCCGCTTCCTCCTCCCCTCCCAATGGCGGTCCCACTGGAACCCCGAGAAAACATCCTCCCTCTCCCATCTCCTTCCCCCCCTCCCTTCTCCCTACCCCCCTCAATACCCTCTCCTCCCAACCCTGGTCCCCCTTTTTCACTGGGAGAACAGAACCCCTCTCCCTTATTGAGTCAAACCCCGCTCTCTCACCGGGGGGATGTACCCAACCTTCCCTAACCCAGTCCACTCCCCCCACACACACACACACATGTGCAGGGGGAAAAGCTATATTACCTTCCATCCTCCCCCATCCTCTTAATATATACACCAGACAACTACCATAAAAAAACCCGTGCCCAGCCTCCCCAAGCCCTCACCCAAGGGCCCTTTATTTATTTTATTTATTTATTTATTTATTTTGATACATTTATACCCCGCCCCTCCTGCAAGCAGCTCAGGGCGGCTAACAAATTTCAAATAAAACAACCTTTTATAACAGTCAAAAAAATCTTACAAATAGAAACAGGGAAAGGACAAAAAATAATAAATAATAATAGAGAAGGGTAGGAGGATAAAAACCCACTAACCCACCCTCCCCAAACGCCTGGGTGAACAGCCAGGTTTTACAAATTCGCTGGAATGTTAAAAGGCTCGGGGCCAGACGAGCTTCCTCTGGGAGGGAATTCCAAAGGACTTTGACATTGCCCGTAAGCACGCGGCCTGCAGTGACGCCAGGCCACCTGTTCTTTAACCCCTCTCCCACTGGAAGGCACCGGGAATGGGGAGGAGCCCCTGATCTTGTCCCCCTCTACAATGGTAAAGTAACATAAAATCAATATAAGCGAAATTAAAAAAAAAAAAAATCCACCAGGGACTATGGGGAGATCGTGCCACCAGAAAATAGTTTGCTAACAGATACCCAGGCTAAAAACAATGACACCCGACACAGAACCTCAGAGGAGGCTTCCCAACATGGATACCCAACAACGGGGGTAACAACCTCTCCCGTGCATCCACATAGAGGGGGTAGTCTACCAAAATATGTTTAATTGATTCTATACGTTGCAAGTTACACAGGCACAGGCATTGAGCTAACGGGATACCCCGATACCTTCCCTCTGTCACCGCAGATGGAAAGTCATTTACCCGGGACAGGAAGAGGAGTCTCCTGCACACTGGTGAGAGCCCAGACTCCAAATAGCCCCTAGGCACAGTTATATCCACCCCCTCCATCAGGAGAGAATAGTGACCCAGGGTACTACTTACTCTTAGTGTCGCAAACCTCTCCTGATGGACCATATCTGACAGTCACTGGGTCACTAATCTCTTTGATGTTTTATACCACAAGGGTAACAGCACGTCCGGGGAAAATCCTAGGCTTCATAATTTCCCCAGAACAGTCAGCCACCAGCTATTTGCATATCTATTTGCCACCACCAATTGCGGCCAGTTGGAAACACAACCTAAGTCAATAATTCAAGGCTCCCTTCCATATCCTCTCCTGTAGCGGGGTCAACCAGCACTTCATGAAAATAACCACGCCATTAATCCTTGGGGGGGGGCGGGCAGCCAATAGGGCCCGGGCAAAAGCCTCCTGTACCCTCTCCAAAAGCTTTAGTTTGCTTAGTGTCCAAAGATGCGCCCCATACAACAACTGTGAAATGCATTTCAGGGCAAACACAATTGCGGGTGTCACTAACGAGCCTCCTCTAACTCGAAAAAAGGGTAATAAGGCTGTATTTAATTTTTTTGCCCTAGCCAAAGCCACCTGAGCTTGCAAAGCTCAACCCCCGATGCCTGATGAAAGCCCTAAGTACTTATAAGACCTAACCTGCTCGATCTCATGGGTCCCAATGAACCACCTATGGGACAATTTTTTCCGGGAAAAGACGACCACATTAGATATTTCATAATTAATCTCTACCAGATTTTCCCGGCAATAGTTTGCAAATGATCTAATGAGCACCTAAGGCCAATTAGAGTACAGGCAAGAAGCAGAGTGTCGTCCGCGTACAGGAGACAAGAAACACCGGTCTCATGCACCATGGGTGAATGACATAGTCCCACAGGAAAATTCCCAGGCAGATCAGACAAATATAGATTAAAGAGAGTGGGGGCCAAAATGCAACCCTGTTTGACCCCCCTCTCCACTTGGATCTTATTGGACAGAGCGCCCGAGTTGTTCAGTCTAACCCGAATACGGGTATTAGTATGTAGCCTCATTATCAAATGTAACAACCTCCCATCTATATTAAGAGCATACAGCTTCTGCCAGAGCCGCTCCTGGGGGACCAGATCAAATGCGGCTCTTAGGTCGATAAAAGCCGCATATAAGGTTTTATCCGGGTCTGCATACTTCTGGATCAGGTACAACAAAAGAAAACAATGGTCCAAGGTCACCCTCCCCTCCTGGGAACCAATAATAATTTTAAAAGGGAGACCCCATTTTTATTCATACCGCCATCCTTCAAGTATCTGGGCAATAATGGGGAGAGGTCTTCCTCATAGCAAAAACCCCTGAACCTGCTGAAGTCCTGCAGAGTTTCCCCATGCGCCCCCCCAAAATTGATTTGGCTGCTGCTGGGGGGGGGCAACATCAGTTCTGTGACCCACGGAGGGTTAGAAATTCGTTCAGAGAGGTGCAGACCCAGAGAGCGAGAGACAGAGAGAAATAAATTGTGCAGGATGGACACAGGAGGGGCAGTGCCCCCGATACCCTTGGGTGTGCACCATGCCTGCCCCCCTGCACGCCACCCCCAACAAAGTAACTCTGCTGTTCTCTTTGTCCCACGCCCTTGGAATTTCTCACCTCAATCCCTTCTATTTGGGAAAAAAATGGGGCAGGACGTGTCATTTCATTCCCTTTCAATTATTTGTTTATAATGAGTTTCTTGAGAAGAAAGCTTTAAACTAGGGCTGAAATGAAACTTTGTTTCATTTTGAGAACCGGTTGAGTTTTTTGGATTTAGGTGTGCAGATTTGAAATTCTCATCCTATCTGAGGAACTGACATTTCTTTTTCATTTTAAGTTTTATGTTTAATTGATTTGTTCATTCAATATTAATATGAAACTAATGTAACAGCTCTGCTACATTTGGTTTATTGGCTGTTTTCACGAGGTGCAAGGTATAGAATGTGATTCCATGAATGAATCGCAACATATTTCAAGATAAACCTTAGCTTCATTAGAATTGAACTGTCCAAACTTTCTGATGTTGAAATTTGTGCCGTTATACAAGTTGGTTAAATCAAATTAAAAGATTCATGCAAATGAGTCTTTACTTTGCACATGAGAACATCGAAGCCGTGTGATACTGTCTCCAACTGTGGTCAGGCAGCTTTGGTCATTTTTGTGAAATTCACAAATGGGTCATAAAGAGTGATCTGTTCCCTGCTGTCGTCCCCAGTTCCTGGTCAGACTGCGCATTCAGGTTGGGATAAAACACAAACACGAAAAAAACCCTTTTCAGATTCCATATTGAGAACAAATACTGAAGGTTTGGGGTATATGTTAGTGTGCTTTAATTGCTGGTCCAGCAGTATGAGCATCTTTCAAATTTCATGGTATGTTGTGCTGGTCAGGGAAGAGTTTAACCCCAACCATGGTGATTTATAGGACTGGATTGTGTTTCGAGATAGGTTTACTTTTGATCTTTGAGCACTTTGTGGTTCAGGTGCTTGGCCTGTTTCCCGAGGCAACTGGGAGTGGAACTAAGCCCTGGGAACTGGAACCGCCTGTTGAGTGACTGATTACCAAGCGGGGTCTCCCTGCTTTAGATGGGACAAGGACATGGAATCCCCCTGCTTACTGCTCCAGAGTGCTCTGATACCTGGGTCCTGGGTCCATCCACACACACACACACAAGCTACACACAAAGGCTTCTCCCCATCCAGAACACACTTGCATACCTCCCAACCAACTGCAGCAGCTCCCAGATTCTCCACTTTAGAGATCACAAACATTGACACTGAACTCTCAATAGAAATCAGAAATGCAAAACGTACCACTCTTGCACATCCCACATATCTTGAGCAAAGAGGCAGACGGTGTTTGACTATTTCTGCTCATGGCAAACTTGAGGATGTTTGATCTAAGCCATTGCAAAGAACAAGACAATATACCATATTACTGCTCAGGGACAGAGGGATCCTATTAATATGAACCTTGTGTTGTGGTGTTATTTCACTAGAAACAGGTCAATATTGTGACGTAAGCTTCAGATGATGGAAATTCCACCTCCCCTCTTAAAGCTAGTGAAAGATCTCCATTAAATTCAGCAACTGTGGTTCACCTACAGAGTATAGGAATCCACACTACAGAGTTTCCAATTAAGCTTGGTGCGTACCAGGGATGGGTGATCGCTCCTATTTTATTTATCTATTTCTTAAGGATGTGGACAGTTTAAATTCGGTTGACATTATGCCTCCAAAAATAGGCTTATATCCTTTCCTTTCCTTGCTTTATGTGGACGACATAATATCAATGTCACATTCAAAGGCTTCCAACGAGGTTTGGATCAGCTAAATGTATATTGTACTCAAAACGATATGAGGTTAACCAAACCATAACTCAGATAATGCCTTGTGTTAAAGGAAATGTCAAGCATTTTTAGTCTTACGCGGGTACCAAGTTACCCAATACCAGATCTTATGTTTATCTTGACCTGTGTAAGACTACTACTTTTTCATGGAAAAGACATCTTACTATGCTTTCAACTAAGACAAGGGCATCTGCTTCAGCAGTGATAAGGTTCTACCACAGTGCAAAAAATCCAGGCGTTAAAGCAGCCCTGCAAGTTTTTAAAGCAAAACCACGGGCTCAATTTCTGTTTGGTGCAGAACTTCCTTTTTCTGATTTTAATAATCAGAGAGAAGGGATACAAAATCGATTTATGAGGGGTATTTTAGGAATGCCAAATGCTTTGCCTGCTCCGCGTATGCGATAAGAACTTGGCTTAAATTCATTACAAGTTCACGCTCAGGAGAAAGCCTTGGGTTACTGGGGGAAAATTAAAAAGCTGGAAATACATAGATTGTCACACAAATGCCTGCAAGAGCAAATGGAATACAAGGGTCATGGCAGCGATGTACGGTGGGGGGATAGAGTGGCTTTACTCCAAAGCATGGGCTGCTACAATTTGTTGCAGATTGATAATTCTGCGTCTATATGGAAACAGCGGCTTATTGACATAGCTAATCAGACAGATCAAGCAGCCATAAATTCCCTCAAGTCTATAACTCTCTACCCACAGTTATCCAAAACATTGGGCTTGGTGGACAACTTGGCCCTTTTAACTTCATTCCTTCTCAGAAGAGCTTATTCTTCTAGGAGGTTTCAAACTTTTGACTGAACATTTTTACAAGGAACGTTTAACCAAAGAATATTGGAACATCGTCTCTGTCCCTGTCCTCTTGATAGAGACGTTGGAACATGTACTTTTAAAATGTCCTTTTTACACTTCATTAAGAGCTAAATAAATTACCGCATGGTTAAGCTCAAAACAGTGTTGGTCCCCCGAGCAGAGTTTGGTTTACTTATTTAGCTCAAAAGATTTTAGGATTATAAAGGCACTGCCTAACTTCACACATTTAGCTGCTGTTAAACAAAAATATTTTTGTATTTTTTACTTTATTGTAAGAAAAAGAATTTGTGTTTGTTTGTTGATTGGCCATCTGCCTGTAAATAAAGATTGATTGATTGATTGATTGATTGATTGATTGATTGATAGATAATATGACCCTTGTGTTGTGGTGTTCTTTTACTAAAAACATACATTCTTTGAAAACTGACTTTCAGTATGTGTCTGCTTGCCTGCCTAGCCATAAAGCAATAAACCACGCCTAATTTAATGACAAAGCGCCTCTTTTTGGTGCTTAAAGGGATTTTATTTATTTATTTTAAATGAAGGGTTTGGTTATTCTTTTAACAACCAGCCCCTCTGTGGACAGTGCAAGCCCAAGGAATTTGTAATGGGGTTAATCTAGAGAGTTTGGTGGTGTCGTGATGGTCCACAAAGTAGTTGGGGACAACTACTTTGGGGACCAAAGAGATGGAGAGAAAGTACTTCAGATGCTCTTTTATTGGACCATCTCCTGTTAGTGAGTGTGCAGGCTTTCCAGCCACAGAGCCCTGCATTGGGCTTATGAAACGTTCTGACTTATCCAAATCATAGCTCTGGTTTCTTGCATGCCTGAGGAAATGCTCTATGTGGCCCAAATCTTGCACACACTTACCAGCTGCAGTTGGCCCAATAAAAGAGATCATCTGAACTACTTTGTCTTCATCTCATAGACGGATGAAGATCTGTCCATAGAAACTCAATGGGTGCTTTTACACGGACAGCACTGACAGCTCTGCTCCGCCTCCCACCCGGGCAGGCCATCCGTTTAAAGGTAGCCTGCCAGATGGGCGGACGGAGTGGGCACTGCCTGCTTCACTCCAGTCCTGCTCATGGCGCTCCTGGACAGAGCTGGTGGCCGAAACCTGAGGCACCGGTCGGAGGCAGAGCTGTGATCTGTCTGCTCAGTATGCAGCCACTGAAGCTCCGCTGTAGGGGGTTGCCCTGATCTGCCCGTAGCTCTATGGTGTGTGGGGAGAGGGTGCTGTGGGGGCAGGCCATGGTGAGCTGTGGCAGCACCGGATTCATTTAAAAGGGACCCAGGCAGGGCAGCATCCCGCAAACAGGTCAATGAGGGAGCATCACTACGGCCCGTCGAAAGACACTCATTGAAGCATAAAGAGATGCAATAGATCTTGGTGGCTTAAACATCTATCTGAGGATTGGGACGTATTTTGGGGAGAGGGTTGGGGGTTTTTTGTAACTTTCTCCAGAGAAGAATGATAAAAAGAGTCCCCACCACTTCCCCCTTTTCAGGCACATTTCAACCATAGACATTTGCAACAGCTTGTTCTTTATTGAGAGAAGAGGCGCAAATCTCTTTCCTGGTGATACAAGGGCTCCATTTTGGATTTTCCCCAATGGACAAGGTGTTTCTCAAGCCCAAGCAGGGGCATAACTAGGTGAGAATGGGCCCTGCTGTATAAGATGCAATGAGCCCTCTCTGCTGAAGCGCTTCACTCCAACATGCGTATGCATTCTACATGTGGGCGCGCGCCCCCAGGCTCATGGGCCCTGGCACAGCTGCACCCATTATAGCTATGACCCCTCAGCCCAAGCCAGCCAGGTTTCAGCAGCAGGCACATAAACATTAACGCAGGTAGGGAAGCACAGAAGCAGGAGCCAATTATTTTTGCAATGACAGACATTTCCCAGAGATCCACATCGTAGAGAGTCCATGCCGCTGTTAATCCTCTGACCATTGGCCGCTGCACAAAGAAAAGAGACTATCAAATTCTTTGTTTGTAGTCAGAAAACAAGCAGAATACGGGGGCTTCTTACCAATTCTTCATTTGTAATCAAAAAACAAGGGAAATATGGAGGCTCTCTGTCCAAAATTCTGCTGCCAGGGTCATCTACCTCGCCCGTCGCTTCGACCATGTGCAGCCCCTCCTCTCTTCGCTTCACTGGCTTCCCCTTCCTGAACGAATCCTGCACAAGCTCCTAGTCTTCACCTATAAAGCTCTTCACAACCTTGCTCCCCCCTACCTCTCTGCACTTATCGCCCTCCATACTCCAGCCCGTGCACTTCGCTCCTCCTCTGTCCCTTCTCTCACCCTTCCACGCCTTCCCTGCTCCCCTAAGCGCCTTCGTCCCTTCTCACTTGCTGCCCCCCATGCCTGGAACTCCCTCCCTGTCCACATCCGCCTTGCCCCCTCCCTTCATACCTTCAAATCTCTCCTTAAAACTCACCTCTTTCGCTCTGCTCTGTCTGACTCTTTATCCTGCTGAGCCACTATTCCTATACCTACGATCTGTTTACCCTTATCCTTGCCACATGGACCTGCCTGCTGTCATTCTCATCGTAACCAAGCCAAGTACGTGCACTTGAGACCTCGCATCTTCATGAATGTTAGACCCCTTGTCTCTCCCTCTGTTCCCCTTCCTATGTCTCTCCCCCAGCTCCTGTCGCTCAGATTGTAAGCCCTAGGGGCAGGGACCGTGTCTATTTTATTACTTTGTAAAGTGCCATGTACACTGCTGGCGCTATATAAATGTTTGTTAATAATAATAATAATAATAATTACAATTGAAAAGATTCAGGAGAAATTGTTGCAGTCACTGAATTATTAGCGTAGGGTGGGAAATTCATTCACAACATTCTGCTGCAGATATTGAATGAAGGAAGTCATGTATATTCACGTAAGTGAAGTGGCAATCCCCAAGTTAAAAAGAGACGGGTAAAATAGAGGCAGCTGTGAGATAACAATTTTATAGCATCCCCCATCAGTCAGGTCTTGGAGATGATTGAACAATGATAGCCAATTCTCATCAACATTCTCACTGACGTTTCAACCTGACTCTTTTTGGCTGAATTTGACTCTGTGTATTTAAGAGTTTGTCATTTCTGGACTAAGATATGCTTGAAAAATTCTGATGTTTTACACCAGGGCACTGTTTAAATAGTGTCCACTCCAATATTTTTCCAAAACTCTGAGGGCAAACATGATGTTTTCAGAAGGGATGGGAATTCAGATCAGTTTACTGATTTGGATTAATTATGGGTTCATATCTCAAATGTGATGGATTTCTGGATTTACAAATTCATATCTATGGATTCAATTCCCCATTGACTTAAATGGGAAACCAATCTACCATTCATTCTAATTGCCACGTTATCAGAATCAATCACAGAGAGAGAGAGAGAGAAGGCGGGGGGTGAGGACTAGGTGTGGGGTGCTGGAGGGCTGGCCATGGGGGGCTGAAAGTGGGCTGACTTGGGTAGAGGGGGAAAAGGAATGAGGATTGGATGGTGTGTTAATTGTATTTTGTGGGATGCAAGGGGAGAGAGATTATGGGAAGAGGGGGGAAGAGAAAGATATGGATTCGGAGAGGAAAATACAAGGAGAGAGTGGAGGAGACCTCAGAGTGAGACTCTGGAGCTCAGGATGGGATGGGATGTGAGTTGAGGTGTTGTGTTTTTTGTGTCATATATTTGAATTGTGTTTTAGTACGTTTTTAATGCATTGAGCTGCCCTAGCTCTTGGAGTCATGAGCTGAAAATTTAAAAAAAACAAACTATTTTGTAAATCTCAGGATTTTTATGCTAGTTCCATGATTTTGGAAGCCAGACTCATTAAATGAATAAATTCTTCTATGTTCAGAATGGACACAGGATAATAGTGTATAAATAAACAGAATTTATCCTCCACCATTAAAGGCAATGGTAGTTTTGCTATTGACTTCAGTTGGTCAATTGTGCCATAGTTGAGGCAGCACATCCAAGGATAAACAGCATGTATAAGAGAGAGGCACAATAGATGAGCAAATGTAGCTGAGCAGAGGCAGCCTTGGTTTTAGACCAGGGTTCAAATCCTGTTTTAGGCCACTTTTAGACGAGCGGGTCGCACGAGACTTTTGAAAATCCCGCGGGCTGGGATTAAACGAGAGGTTTTGTATGTTAAAGCTGATTGCGCATTCTTTTAAAATGGTGAACTAAATCCCTCGGCCTCCTCTAAAAGTGGCCTTGAGCATGCGTTCACTACATTGCCTTTAGCAAGTCAGTACACGATTTCCCAAACTTCATTCCCAATCTATAAAATGAGAGTAATAATAATCTACACGACAGGGTTATTGTGAGGGTGGATTTCATTTAACTCCTCCTCAAAACAACCCTGTGAGAGAAACTATTACTATTCTCATTTTTCTCATTAGTTTCAAGGATTATAAAGCCCTCTCAACACTGAAAGCTCTACAGAAATGATTATTAATATAATAATAATAATTAATAACAACATCATCAATATCTCAACTGGACAGTGTCTCTTTTAGGGAATTCTGACTCACCGCCTTCTACAGCAAACTTGTGGAAAGTCGCAACTTCCAATTCGTATCAAGGGAATGGGACACGTCCTAACATAGCACCAGCCGCCATGACGCCGACATTGATCTGCTGTGTTAACTTGGTCCCATTGAGCTTGAGTGAATCCTGCACAAATGGAAAGAGCAGAGTGGGCAGAGTGAAGTAAGAGCAAGCTGAGTTCTCTGCATAACCGATATTTCCCATTCAGAGACCCCCACCACAGACAGCCCAATGTTGTCCCCAGTGCACAGGTTTATTCCCGTTAGTGCTAAACACGTCTGTGATTCTGCATCCGTTCAATGGCAGCCCCTACGAAGAGGAGCCAGCAAGCCAATGAAACGGGGGTGTTGGATCACTGACTGCAGAGCTGAGAACAGCAGCTCAGGGTGTTCCCATCCAATGGCCGCACACACATGCCTATAGTGAGGCTGTGGAGAGCGACACTGAGCTCCTGTAGCAGGATTTCCCATGGGCTACCACGACGTAAAGCAGCCCCCACAGGCATTGCCCACGGGTTCGTCTCTGTCCCAAAGGTTCCTGCAAGCCGAGAGCTTCCCAACAGCCCTGCTTGGGAAGAGACCAAGGCTATCACTGGGGCCATTTTCAAACAAAAGGCTACCATACATGGCCACCCACTAACTACTCATCCCGTCTGAAGGTGGAGCAAGGGGGATGTGTGTTTCCATGAGCCACGCAGCTCCCACTCATGGGGCACTGACAAAAAATCCCTACGGCCCCATGCAGGACAAGCCAATCAAGTGTGTAGCGTACACATACACATCCTCCGTGCTTCTGAAGTGGGGCAGCAGCCACTTGCAGGAGGATATTTGGCAGCTGCCCGTACTGACCTCATGAAATCAATTAAGTTTGTATCAAAAACCCTTCCAAGTCTAGTGGTTGGAATAATCATCAGTTTAGATCAGACATGGGGAACCTTTCCCCTCCCACGGGCAACTTTGAAAATGAGGGCGTTTTCAGATGGACAAACTCTCCTGGGATAATTAGAACAATCTCCAGTGATCATTCCCAGTAGACTGCCAAGAGATTGGTAAAACAGAGGATTCAGGATATTGGTTCCCAGGAGGAAATGGCCTTACTTCGAAGCAAGTCCTCCCACAGCCCTGCCACTCAGTGGCCACTGACCACCACCCCAAGCCTGGCTGGTTTAAAAACAAAACATCCTAGGAGGGAAGAGCTAAACTCTGCTGCGTCTCTGTGCTGATCCCACGAAGGCCGTGCCCCCAGTTTTTGGCCTGGCTACAGCAGCACCGGCAGACTATGGGACTGCTCCAGAAATCAGAAAAATAAAGAAACATTTATTTTCTACAATCCCAGAAATCAGTGCGCTGAGCACGGACTAAAAGCACCATGGGATTGAAATTCATCCCAGAGACTCTAATCACCTGGATAAATCAAGGTGCAGTTCACATGGCTATTCCAGAATAAACTTATCCAGGGATAGAAATGTCCATCTAAACAGGTACCAATTTGTTATCCTGGGATAATAATCACCAGAGATTAATCTAATTATCCGAGGATAGTTTCTTCATCTGAAAAAAACCTCATTTTAAAAGTTGCCAATGGGAGGGGAAAGGTTCCCCATGCCTAATCTAAACTGATGATTATTCCAACAATTAGACTTCAAAGAGTTTTTAATACAAACTGAAATGGTTTCATGAGATCAACAAAGGCACCTGCCAAATGTCCTCCTGCAAACCATGGCAGCCCTAAAACCCATTAAGGAAAAAGCAGAGGGAAAAGCATTATAAGCAGGAAAGTGGTTGTAGTGGAAAAGGCAAATAAATACTAAAAACAGGCCCACAGATTCCCCCTCTGTTTCATATCCATCCTACCTGGAACCCCCATGAGCACCAAGAACAGAACAGCAGAAAGCAGGAAAAGGATCTTCATGGCTGACGTATGCCTGGAATCTCGGTGTCACTAGAGGAGAATAGACAAATGGTAGAGAAGACAGCAAGTCGCTGTACTTATAGGGCTCTGGAGATTGTCATAGATGGAGCTGTAGAAATCCTGTGGGATGCAAGTAACTTTTAACACTTTGAGTTGTAATCCCTTAATGCAGCAACATACACTCTCGGTTGAGAATTTCATAATGGTGACAGTTGCCTTGAGGAAGTTCCAGTCTGAATATTGACCCACGACAAACCTCTCTCAGCTCTCCCTGCTAGCAACCGTCTTTTCCCAGCCCTGCACACTTCCACAGCCCTTGTGAGACACCAAGACAAAAATCTGTCAGGAAAGCAACAAAGTCCTTTCACGCAAACAAGTTACCCTAGGTAATTGCCCTCTGCTCCTCTCACCCTGCCCACCCAACATAATCTCCCCTGGCTTGGAACGCCCATGAGCACTTCCTGGTTTCTCCAGAAGCCAGGCTGCCTACGGGGGAATTAACATTGGACAGAGACAGAGTCACATATATCATGGCCTGATCTAAACAAGGGTGTTTTACTCCAGGAACAAGAGGCAGCAAGAAAGGCAAACACCCAGCACTAGGCAATGTTGGGGAGAGATGGCGTATAGCCTGGAAGAGCATATCCAAGTGCTTTTGGATCCCTTGCTGTGCCTGGATTTCCAGGTGGCAGCGGTGGTCAGGAGCAGCTTTCACCAACTTCATCTGGTGAGGAGACTGTGGCCTTGTCTTTCTGATTTGGATCTGGCCACTGTCATCCCTGCTTTCATCGCCTCGAGGATAGATGACTGCAATGCGCTCTACGTGGGGCTGCCCTTGATGACTGTTCAGAAGCTGCAGCTGGTGCAGAATGCGGTCTCTTGCCTCCTTTCACGGACGGTTCACAGGGAGCACGTTACACCGCTGCTCCAAAGTCTGCACTAGCTGCCTACAGCTTTCCAGTTCTGACTTTTAAAGCCCTAAACAATCTGGGTTCCACATTCCTGAAAAACCGCCTGCCCTACCATGTCCCTTCACGGCCCGTACGGTCGGCCAGGGGCACCCACCTGTGGGTTCCATCTGTGACCCTTGTCTGTGGGGCAGGGGTGCGCAGAAGGGAGTCCTTGTTTGCTGCCTCCATTTTGTGGAACTCCCGTCCGCGGGAGGTTTGTTTTGCTGTGCAAAACTTTTGTATTTCAAAGAGCTTTTGGCAGGCAGGGATAAATCGGGCTAGGTTGGGTTTCTGGGTAGGGTTGTGGGGAAGGGTGGGGTCGGCGTTTTTATTGTATGAATTTTACTGTGTTTTATGGATTGTAATCCCCACTCAGCCTTGTGGTCAGGGCAGCATATACATTAGAATAAATAGATAATAAAATAAAGATGGCAGAAGCATATAGGCACTCTGAAGTGGTGAGCATGAGTTACGTATGTTACATCCGTGACACAGGACTTGGAAACAGAAGTGAGAACAGGGGAAGGAATGGAGTCTCAACACCGTACCAGAGATGAGCTTGGGCAACCCTAAGCACTGCTAGTGGGACATCCCCTTGCTCACTATAATAGGGCACAACCAGCCCACCAGTCTATTGTTTTAGAAGTCGTGCCATGTGTATCGGGGAGGGCAGGTAGCAGGGTGCCTACGGGCTCTGCTGGAGTGACTAGGGGAAGAGAAAGAAAGGGCTCCCACACCATCAGCCTTCCAACAATGTGACAACCCCTCCCTAGTGACAGTGAGGATTCACACAAACACTCCGGCCGGGCTGCTGTGGAGCCAATTCAACAAACTCCCCTAATAACTCCCAGTTTCCTGCTTTGGAGATCTCCTCCCAGGCCCTTCCCTGATCTGGAGGCAGCACCTTTCAGTAGATATTCTCCAGACTCCCTTGTGGTCTCTCGATAGCGAGGCTCCCAGCCCAGCTTTATATAGGAGGGCTTCCAGGCCACTCCACCTACAATGCCCTACCGCAGTGTCAGTCCATCTCTCATCTGAGCTTGAAGTGATTTATTTACTTAATATTTATTTATAAAATGTAATATTTAATATTTATAAAATAAATATTTATTTAGTAATAAATGTATACCCCGCCCCTCCTGCCAAGCCAGCTCAGGGCTGTTAACAAAACATTACAAAATAAGGTTATCAAAATATCATAAAACCCCTTTAAATAAATAAATAAATAAATAAATAAATGAAAACGGGCTCCAGGAAAGAGGCGCCTGCAGAGGTTATGTGGGAGGGGGAGGGGCCGGAGAGCCCCTTCACCCCACCCCTTTCTGACATGGCCACATCCCCTTTCTGGGCCACCTATCCCTAACCGCCCACCCCCCTAACCCATTCCCCCCACCATCCCCATTGAAAGCCAGGCGGAACAGCCACGTCTTACAATGGCATTGAAAGAAGAGGAGATCCAGGGCCAAGCGGCCACTGAGATGTCATGACGCTTGGAAAGGGGGCATAGCCACATTAGAAGGGGCAGGAAAGTCCTCTTGCACATGCCCCAGTCTGATGTGGCCGTGTCCCTTGCCGAAAGGGCTCGGAAGGAGTAATAGCTAGGGCTGAAACGAGAACGTGTGAGATTCTTGCCGACGCGGCGACATTTCGCACGTTCTTTCCAAGGTTATCAAGAATCTCACTAGATTTTTGAAAAACCTCAAAAAACACTTTGCATATGTGCAAAATGGCCACTGCGGCCACTCTGTGCACGTGCGGCTCTCTATTTCAGCCATTTTGTCTACACGCAGAGCATTTTTGGAGGTTTCTCAAAAATCTCAAGATTTTCCAAAAACCCAACATGCTCTACGCATGCACAATCGGCCTCTCCCGCTGTTCTGCATGTGTGGCGCCATTTTCTAGAATCTCACGAGAATGGCAACGAGAACCCCAATTGTCGTGAGATTATTGACCTTGAAAATCTCAACAACCTGATTCTCAATGAGATTTTCAAGAAGGGCAAAATCTCATTTCAACCCTAGTGATAGCCAGAAGGGTATAACCACAGCCCCTTGCCCTACCCATCCCAGTGCCCACGCTCCAGGCATGGGTGCATCCCTGCTATACTGGGGACGGGACGGGGAGGCACCCATCTCCACCCACCGTGACCCGTTTAAAAAGGGCCTCAGCCTTCTCACTGAAAAATAGGTTTCTTCTATACTTAAATGTTTGACAATCACCAGAGTTTGTGGTCGACTTGACATCCGCTTTGTGGGAATGCAATAGGTGTCTCTTTAAAATGCAACACATTATAGGAATCCAATTTTCACATAAAATAGAAAAAAAATTAGAAAAGGGAAGTAATTATGGAGTGAATCCTTCTCATTAGACTTATTCAATGGACAGGAATATGTCTAGAATTTGTCAGTTGAGAGTGGAGTCCTACAATCATGTTTGCATGGATACAGTCCTGGAACTGTTCTTTAAACAGAGCCTCTTCTGCACCTGAAACTCGAATCCAATGGATAAAGTATCCTGCCCTGCTGGTTTTATCCCTGGTTACAGGACAGGGTAACTCTACCCATGTGTAAAGTTTCATGTGAACAAGGGGCACTTAGGATTTCCCCACAGATTTGTGTATGGAACCCAAAGAGGCCTGCATACTTCTGTGACCAAGTGTGCATTGTATCTCTCTGATAGTATCTGTCTGGCCTTTTCAACAACAGGTTTTGTTATCTTGTAGGTTTGCACCAGGTTCAGCATGCAAATTGGGGGGGGGGGCATCATAACCTACCCCTCATTCTCTGCTAAATGTTGGAAGATCTGTGCTTCTTTGTAGCCAAGTTTCGGGGTTCACCCCGACAGATATCCCACTGCACCGCCACCCTCAGCTCTGACTTGGCTTTCCCACTTGGGTGGTAAGAGCAGCAGCCCATGAGGATTCCAAGGGCTCTCATCCAGCTCTTACAAGAGAGGGTGTGAATCCAAATCCAGCCACCCAGATTCACAAGTGCTAGTGACACTTGTAACTTCGACATTTGTAACTTGGAGTGTCCCCAAATGTAGAAAATATATTGAGGTGGGTCCACCTACGTGTCTAACGAGGGAAGATTCTGTAACCAGATTCAGAAAACATACACACACACACACCAACTTTAGAGTAAAAGAAAACTTGAACTTGAACTTTCTTTTTTTTATAAAGAAGTGAAATTGGTTCAGTTCACCAAATGCAAAGACTAGAAACAATGCAATTCTAAATTGCCTTGAATGGTTCCTAACGCAGTACAGCACCACTAGCATAGTCTCTTTGCAGCTACTGCTGGCTGGGCTCTCCTCTCTCAGAGTCACAGAGCTGGAAGGGACCTCAAGGGCCATCTAGTCTAGCCCCCTGCACCAACACAGGATTCATAAGAGGGGCGTACCAAGGTCGGAATGGGCCTTGGTGCACATCAAACGGTGCCCCCACCACTGGGGATGCAGCTGCACCAGCAAACATGGGCTCCCAGGGTTCATGAGCGCTATCCCTATTAGAGTTACACCTTTGATTCATCATACCCAAACTACCTGCCCAGAAATATCTATCCTATAAGAAACAGAGCCCAGCCTAGATTGAAAACTAGAGATCAGCCCTGACCCCACCAGAGCCCACCGTCGCCTGAAACAAGAAGGAAAAATCTTATGAAAGAAAAATCCAGAGGCCTCAAACAAGTGAGCCACACCCACGCTGCAGGGGAAGACAGAAAGAAAGAACAACGTGTGTGCCAACTGCCGATCTACCCTGAGGGAAAATTCCTTCCTGACCCCAAAGATGGCAAACCGTTAGCCCCTGGGCATGTGTGCGGGCCTCACCCACCAGCCAGATCCAGCATATTCATTAGAGTACTCACGCACCAGAATGCCCCATCAAACCCACTTCCAGTCGCAGACAACGCTGATGTTTCAGGGGAAAATTTGGGGGGACAAAACACATTCTGGGGTAAAAAAGGATTTCATCCGGTCAAATAGAAAACTCATTGCAAATTGTGTATCATAAATTTATCTAGTTTTAAAACTGTTCAGGTTTATTATTATTGCTAATTTAGATTTATGATGCCACCCTCCTCTAATAAAAGAACCCCAGGCAGTTCACAAAGAATTAAAATACAAACAACATTCCTAACCTTCAACCTCAAATCTCTCATCACAGCTAGACGACCCTCAGGTTTTCCAGACCCACAAAATGGAGATGAAACAAAAAAAATCTCTGGGATGGGAACAGCTTTTTCACCTTCATTCATTCAAGGAGGAAATCTACCAGCATTTTTTACATTTTCCACGATTTCCCCTCATCTTGGTAATTTCCAGTAATATCTGGTAATTTCTGGTAATATCAGTAACTTTGAGTAATTTCCAGTATTATGAAAGTTACCAAAAATTACGAGAAATTACCAGAACTTACCAAAAAATGACAGGAAATCATGACGAGAAATCTCTGAGAGTGTTGGAAACAGCTCTTTCACCTTCATTCACACAAGGAGGAAATCTACCAGCATTTTCAATATTTTCAGTGATATTCCACCCCTTTGGTCATTTCCAGTATTACCGGAAGTTACCGAGAATTACAAAAAAATGACAAGAAATTGATACCAACCGGACTGGAAGTGCAGATGCAGTAAATACCCACAAATGGCTGAAATCGCTCCTGGAAGGCAGGTTATTTCCCGATGGAATGAGAGCACCTGCTCCCGTTTCAGTCCTAATGCTGCAGGTGTCCCAGCATTGCCCTCCCATTTCTCTGTGGGACATGGAGAAGGTAGATAAGAGGTTTACGGCCAGCACAGAGCAGGTTGGGTGGATAGCGGTGGGCTGGGAGGGGCAGGGAGAAGGGGAGAGGCCATGCTCAGCAATAGTAGGAGCGTTCTCAAGCCCTGGGTGATGCCACCCAAAGGGACTCTCCTCCATGTGGAACCAGAAGGGGAGCAATGACAGGTGACTGCTAGTACCACCCACACTCCCCTTTAGAGTGAGTATGTCCCAGTGGTTGCCAGAGAAGAGACACCTCGGAGTCACATGGGGTAAGGGTAGTGAGGGACCAGAGGGAAGAAACGTGCATGTTCGGGGGGACAGGGGATCCTCATCTCAAGAGTGGATGCTCTCCGCTCCTCCTCTTCTTGCCTGTGCCAATCACACTAGGAGAGAACAAAGCTCTAGAGAGTCCACCAGCTCAACAAGGAGACCCACAGCTCCGAGAAACACACTCCTCTCAGTTTAGGGACTGAAAAAGAGAACTTGTCACTTACCGTGAATTATTTTTCTATCAAGGATACTAGACAGGTTGTTCCCCATCTCGCCAGTAGGAGACAGAAAAGCTTTTGCAGTGGAGACAACCCTCCCTGCTACTCTAGTAAGTGCAAAGCCGTAGGACCTCTGCAGAACAATACTACACAGTTCAATTAAACCAATTTCCAAACAAAATATTCAACATCAACAAGAGGGGAAAAAAACCTCCACTTTCTGTTTTTGTTTTGTTTTTAAAACATATCCTGATACAGTCCACAAGACCCTTCTCCGGACGGTGTGCTGGATTTCTGTTTGAGAAGAGGGAAGGTTGAAAGACTGTCCAGTATCCTCGATAGAATAAGAATTCATGGTAAGCGACAAATTCTCTTTAATCCCCTCAGATACTGGACAGTCTTCACTTTGGGGACGTACCAAAGCTGTCGAACCAATAATACAGGGAGGGAGCAAACAGAATTAGTCTAAAATTGTCTGCAACCATGCAACACCCTTCTCCCAAATGCAGCCTCTGCTGACTGAAAGGTATGGATCTTATAGTGTCTCACGAAGGTATGCAGGGAAGTCCACGCAGCTGCCTTACACATCTCCTCGTATGACGCCCTCGCATGAAACGCAGCAGAAGTAGCCACACCACACACTAAGTGAGCCCATATACTCCCAGGAGGAACCTTGTTTTTTTGCTTTATAAGCCTCAACAATGCACTGAGTGACCCATCTGGAGATCACTGCCTTGGAGGCTTTGAGTCCTTTGTGCCCTGCCTTGATATTAACAAACTAGGCAGAGGCCGAGAACAAACAAGGCTGAGAATAGAAGAAGTCAGACATTCTTTTAAGGTAAATTTTCAGTGCCATCCTGACATCCAGGCAATGCCACTGCTTTTCCTTGGGATGTCTGGCATGAAGGCAAAACAAAGGAAAGATTAGTTCCGGAGATCTATGAAAAACCAAATTTACCTTAGGGACAAAGGCCTGATTTAGTCTAAGTACTACCACTTCCTTTTGGAAAATGCAAAAATCAGGTTCTACCGTTAGGGTCCCCCATTCAGACATACACCTAGCTGAGGTAGCTGCCCCTAAAAAGGCCACCTTTAGAGATAGGGAGTACAAGGATATCCTCTTCATGGGTTCAAATGGAGCACTTGAGAGGGCCCCCAGGACCAGATTCAAATTGCAGGATGGGTACCTGTAAACTACATGGGGAGAGGATAATGCTTTGGCCGCTGTCCGAAAATGTCTAATGTGAGTATGACTAGAGACCTTAAGACCTCTGGCCACCAAAATGACTTGACCAATTACATCTACCTGCCTAGTCAACGTGTTTGGTTTTAACCCTTTGTCTAATTCTACCTAAAGGAATGTCCAGTATTCCTGTTTTACCAGGATCAACGGACTTTGTCACACATTATTCTCTGAATACGCTCCAGGTGGACTGGTACGCTCTAGGGGTAGACGCTCCTAGATGACAAGAAGGTTTTGAGGACTGCATCAGAATATCCCAGGTCCTTTAAAGCCTGGTGCTCAATTTCCATGCAGTCAATTTGATTAGGTCCAAATTCTCATATAATATTGGACCTTGAGTCCATACATTTTGTAGTTTTGGAAGCTTCGAAGGTTCTGCGACACTTAGGTCTACTAGGTCTGAGAACCAAGGTCTCCTTGCCCACTGTGTAGTCGCCAAGATCACCAGAGCTTGTTCTCTGTGGATTATTGTCAGCGTTCACCGTATGAGGGTGAATGGGGGAAACGCATACAGCAGCGATTTTGGTCAGTCCTGATTGAGCGCATCCGTGGCCATTGCTTCCCTGTGTCTGAATCTCGACATGTAAAGAGCCACTTTTTCATTTGCTGGTGCTCCAAAGAGATCTGTGGCATTTCTGAGTTATTGTTGGAAGGCCTCGTGATGGAGTCCATTCCCCCGCATCTAACTGGCGTCTGCTGAGTCATTCTGCCATCATGCTGTCCGTGCCTTGAATGTGAAGGGCTTTGAGAGACGCTATGTGAGACTCTGCCTAGGGCATCAATCTGGATGCCTCCAAGTGAAGTGTGAGGCATCTGACCCACCCACCCCCCTTGGTTGTTGATGTATGCCTTTGCGGTCATGTTGTCGGTATACATCAACATACGTTGTCCCTGAATCTGCGCCATAAAGTGACAGAGAGCCAGTCTCACTGTTTTGAGTTCCAGCCAGTTTATGCTCTGTATACTGTCCTTCTCTGGTCAACGCCCTTGTACTGTGGCCCTGCTGATGTGAGCCTCCCATCCTGAGAGACTCACGTCTGAGATGATGGTGACTCAGTTTGGCTCTGTCAGGGGAATGCCGTGAGTGAACCTGAGTGGCTGTAACCACCACAACATGGTCTGTTTTACCTTTTTGACGACAGGGACCCACGGGTTCAGACCCCTAGACATCTCCCATTGGAGTGTTCTCAGTATTTGCTGCAGTGGTCACAGGTGGAATCGGCCCCATTGTAATTGCTGTGTGACGGAGACCAGTAATCCCAGGAGACTGGCCAGGGTTTGCAATCTCATGTGCCCGCTCGCTTGCAGGGTTTTCACCATGGATCAATCTTTTCCTACCTGTTGGAAGGAATAAAGACAGTATCTAAGCAGGTATCTATGATAAACCCTACTGGGCTTAACTGACTCTTTTTGCGATTTACCACAAAACCGTGTTGTTCCAAGTATTCTATGGTTCTTTGTAAGTTCCTCATCACCTTTTCCTTGGACGGAGACCGGATCAGTAGGTCGTCCACGTAGGGGTGGACATGGATTCCCTCGAGTCTTAGATCGGCTATCAAGGGAATCGAAAAGTTTGTGAATGTCTGGGTGATTATGCCAGTCCGAATGGCAGAGCTCGATATTGCCAGGTTTTTGTGCATTTGCAATCCTTAGCCATGGTCTGTGGCCTGTTTTACTGGCACATGTAAGTAAGCCTCTTTTGAATCCAGAGTGGTCAACCAATCTCCCTGTGATATGGCATGGCAAATTGTGCAAAGGGTTTCCATTCTGAATTTTTTGGTTCTTACCCACCAATTCACACATTTTAGATCTAGAACTGCCCTCCACTCTCCCATCTTATCTGGAACCAAGAAGAGAATAGAGTACAGTCCTTGCTCCCATTCCTTGAGGGGTACTGGTTCTATTTCCCCTATGTCAAGGAGCCTGGACATCTCTGCCAGCATGGCCTGATGTTTGCCCCGCTCTGAGGAAATGGGAGAGGTTAGAAAGAAGCTTGGGGGTTGGGGTTCTGTGCAGGTCTATGAGGTACCCTTGTGATATGACCTCCAAGACCCAGGCATCTGATGTTGAACGTTCCCACGCCGGATAGAAGTCATGGAGTCTGCCTCCTATTCCAGTGGGATTTGTTAGACAGTTACGAGTCCTGTTTGGGTGGGTTTGACACCCCGCCCACCCTACCCCCGCTGATCTGGATCTGTTAGGATTTGGGAATCTTCGCTGCCGCTGCCACTTGTGCTTAAACTTGTTGTCTCTGGACTGGGACTGGTTGTAGTCTTTCCAAAACGCTTCTGCCAAGGTTTTCTGCATATCGGTAGGGGGGGATGAAAAATCTGGACCCAAACAGCTGTAACATTTGTCTTTCTGACTTATCGGTTGCATCAGCCAAAACTTTGTCAAGGCTCGTGCCAAACAGCTTGGTTCCCTGATAGGGACCCAAGATTAGTAGGTTTTTAGCTACTGAATCTCCGTTCCAAGATCTGAAGCAGCGGTGGCGTTGTGCTGTCACACTAGCTGCCACAGCTCCCGATGCCCATGAGAGAGGATCTCTTGAGGCATCTGCCATAAACATTATTTCTTACAGGATTCTCGAGGTCATGACTTTAGACATTTTGTCAGATATATCAGGATCCTGTATATCTTGGAACCAGCTGATAAGAACTCTGGCTACATACGAAGTTATGGCAGCCGTGCACAACACCGCGGAGGAGGCGTCAAAGTCCCTTCTTAAGGCTGACTCTGTGCCCGTATCAGTGGCATCTTTAGGGTAATAGTCTCCCTCTGTGGGGAAAACAGTTCGTCTCGCTAGCGAGGCCACTGCGGCATCTACTTT
This sequence comes from Sphenodon punctatus, assembly GCA_003113815.1. NCBI lineage: Eukaryota > Metazoa > Chordata > Lepidosauria > Sphenodontia > Sphenodontidae > Sphenodon > Sphenodon punctatus. Next base: position 62,475 of record QEPC01009246.1, read on the forward strand.
GGGAGTGTGGAACAGGGGTTCCTTACACCTAGAGAGGGAGTATAAGGCTCCCTGAGTCTTTGTCATCCTGAGATCTCTCCCTGGCTGTTTCCATTCTGATATTATTTCAAACGTCTTGTCTAGGGGGACTCCCTTGTCTATTATTATTATTATTATAAGCATTTATATAGCGCCAGCGACGTACCTGGCGCTTACAGAGAATAAGATAGACATGGTCCCTGCTGGAGAGCTTACAATCTAAAGACAGGGCGAGGGGAGACAGGGAAGGGGGAACAGAGGGAGAGACAAGGGATATGACATTCATGAGGATGTGAGAACTCAGGTACACGTCCTTGGCTTGGTTACAGCACATTGGGAGTTTGCAGATAACAGGTGGGGGATAATCCTGGTTGGGGATGATTAGCTGGAGTTCGGAAGGGCGGAGCTGAAGAAGTGGGTTTTGAGGAGGGACTTGAAGGTGTGGAGGGATGAGGGCAGGTAGGGAGTTCCAGGAGTTCCAGGTGTGCGGTCAGCGAGCGAGAAGGGATGAAGGCAGTTGGGGGAGCAGGGGAGGCATGGGAGGGCGAGGGAGGGGATGGATGAGGAGCGGAGTGCTCAAACAGGGGTTCGGAGGGAGATCAGGGCAGAGAGGTAGGGGGGAACAAGGTTATGAAGGGCTTTGTAGGTGAAGACGAGGACCTTGTGCAGAATACGCTCAGGAGGAGGGAGCCAGTGGAGAGAGCAGAGGAGAGGCTGCACATGGTCAAAGCGACGGGCTAGGTGGATGATCCTGGCAGCAGAGTTTTGAACAGAGATAAGGGAAGCAAGGTGAGAGCAGGGAGGGCCAGCGAGGAGGAGGTTACAATAGTCGAGGTGTGAGATGACTAGGGCGTGGATGAGAGTTTTGGCAGAGGAGGCAGATACTTGAGGGATGTGGGCTCTGGGGACCTCCTCCCCAGAATCTGAGGAAACATCTTTTTGTGCTTTCTCTTTCGGTTGTAAGGTTTTCAACTACTTGTCTCATTAACCCATCCGTGTATTTTACCAGGAATTCTCTCTCTCGCTCAATGGGGAGAGGGCCTGTCTTGTCAGGGATTTGGCCTTCCTCGAGTGAGGATTCAGAATCCCCGCGATATTCAGAACCAGATCCCATTCTCACTCTCTCTCCCTACTCCGATGAGTCTCTGATCAGGGGAGAACATTTCTGTACTTTCTTTTGGGGTTTTGAATTGTATTGGGCTGGGGTGATCTCCCCTTCGGGGGAGGCAGTACGTCCCCTGGCTGCCCTTTCTTCTTCAGCCCTGTCTGAGGAGCCCTCTTCCTCTGCTTGGGATCTCTCCTCCAGCAGTTTGTGGGGGGTTTCCCCTTTCATGCCATTTTAGCTCTGCCTTTACTGGCAGATTGCTTGGCTGGGCCCGCTGAGGTGGAGGAGGAGCGCCTGCTTTTTGTTCTTGGGAGTCCCCTGTCCGTCTGGCATAAGCCAGTTGAAGGAGGACATTATTCTCCCCAGTGTGTCATTTAAGCCCTGGATGCTGCTAGCAGGGACACTTGCTTGTTCCTGGGCGGTTGAGACTGTGTCCTGCTCCTCCTCAATTTGCGTGGCTTGCTGTGGCACCATGTGGGGCTTTCCCGGCGCCATTTCTTCCCCTCAGTGCCTGGGCCACAGCGCGGGGTGAGGTGGTGCTGCAGGCTGAAGCTCCAGGCCCCGGGCTGCAGCGCGGGTCCAAGGTTGGTCTGCTGGAGGGGAAGGGCCTTCACCGATGGTGCTCCTCGCTGAGTTTATCGTTCCATTTCCAGAGCGATGATCAAGGGCCAGGTCACCCCTATTACCTGCACTCAAAGCCACGTGGGCCAGCCACGCATGAGAGAAGGGGAGTCCAAACCAGAGCCCTCCCTTTTGCCTGCTACTGGGAACCCCACTTCCTAATCTTCTTCGGAGCCTTCTGTAAGGGCAGACGGACAACAGGATGCCACTCTCTTTGACATGACCAGCACCTTGTCTCAGTTTTAGGAGCTCTTTTCTCTCATATTTTCTCATTTCCCCCCTTTTGCTAGGCTCCAGCTCCCTGTGGTATAACTATTGGCCTATACGCCCAGTGCCTTTGCATTTTCCAGATTGTCCGTGTCCCATTTGGGCCTATTTCCTTTACAGCCCCTGTGCCTTTCCACATCCAACAGTACGCAGGGTTTGGGTTTCCTTTGCTCTGGGACCCAACCAACCCCAAACCTCTGGTTCCCCAGAGCCCACAATCCTTTATTCATCTCTCAGGGGGAGCACCAACTCTGAAAGTGTCCCTTCTCCCCCCAATTATAGCAAACTTTAGGCCAGGGAACCCCCACGTAGGGCGCCTGCTGCCACTGTCTGTCTCTGAGAGAGACCGAGGGAGTGAGCAAGGCCATGAGGATTTGGGCCTCTATTTTTCAAATGGTAGTGTCTCTGCTGTAGCCCTGTGGCCTGCCATTTCACCACATTCCCAGGACACCCACAGCTGCTCAAAACGCACCAAGCCAGGTTCCTTTGGCAAGCTGGAGATTTCTTGTTCAACTTCATTTCATAGTCCCAGAGAGTTGAACCAGAGAGGAAACTTGATTGTCAGCTCTGGCTGCAACCTGCATTACCTGTCTAATTGCAGTGAAATATTCCTTAGAATGGAAGGAAACCCAAACAGCAAATGATGATGGGCTATGTTAACGGGGAAAATGGCAGCAAATGGCAAACGGGGAGAGCAGTGGCTCCATCCCCTGCTCTAATGTACAGCCCCCGGGATAGGCTAGAGCATCCTTTGCTCCAGGGTGATAGGTAGCAGAGCACGTTTTCCTGGCTGGGAGGGGTCATCATAGCGCTGAGCACATGACCTTCCACAGCTCTCCTGCCTGGGAGGAATGCACTGTTCCCAGCCTGCAAGCATCCTTCAAAGCTAGCTGTGACCCAGCAGCTGCTGCAGATGCAGATCCTAGCGGCTGGGACATGGTAGGTGAGAGAGACTCAGAAAAGGAAGGGGTGAGCACAGTGATGCATGTGTGTGTGTTTGTATACAAGAGTGTGAATGGCAAGGCGTGGGATGTGTATGCCTGGACAGTGTGTGCGTGTGTGTGTTTGATGCATGTCTAGCTGTGCGTGTGTCAGTCCATACAAAGTGGTGTATATCCACGCACGTGAGCACAAATCCTTTGGAAGCTGTGGGCAGACTCGTTATATGTATGGACATATTTTGTGCAGAGCATGTATAGGGTTTGGTGTGTTCATGCTAAAAAGGAGCTGTAATTAATTCTTTAATTTATTATTATTAGTGTCACACCCACAATGTGCTCGCAGTCATTTGTGTTTACTGGGATCTGGGATCGTGCCGAGCCAGGTTCAAGGTATTGGTGTTAATATACAAGGCCCTTCACGGTCTGGGCCCCTCATACCTCAGGGACCACCTCGCCCTCCGCGTCCCAGAGTGGCTCCTTCGGTCTGCTTGCCCACTATGGTCCACCTGAGTGGTCCTTGGGACCCGGACTGTGAGCCTGGTTCCTTCTGGGACCACATTCCTGGGCAACCGCTTACCCGGTTGGGTAGTTGCAGAGGGCCCACATCTGGTGGCTGGTGATGCGGGTCGTAGCGAGCAGAGTCATGTTGGTTAACACCCAAGTGACTTGCCCAAAGCCACCCAGAGAGTTCATGGCTAAGATGAGATTTGAACTCCCATGTCCAAGTCCAACACCTTTTCCACTAGGCTACACAGCTAGCTTGACTGAGAACTAGAAATATTTGCAGAATCCAAGCTTTCATTTAAGATAAATAAATACATTTATAAAAATGAAATAATGGCCCTTCTACTCATCTCACTTAACCCAATATTGCAGTGATGCAGCTCCACTGACTTCTGTGGACATGGTTCTGATTTGTGATGCTATCAGTGAGAAGAGACTGACACCCCTACATCAAAACCAAAAGTAACCATCTCCAGGCGAAAGGAGACATAGGCTGCTCAGGGGATATGCTTTCTGTCCAGATGAGAGAGGTATCTGTCTATAGGAGACCTGCCAAGCAAGTCCAGAATAAAAAGGGGCCTGATAGGGGAGGTTATTAGCATGTGTGTGTGCGTTACAGCAAAACAGCATCCTCCAGGAGTTGCCAGAGTCAATGCTGCCCAGCGTACACCAGGCTGGGACACACACCAGACATAGTTAGTTCACTGCCCAGCTTGGTTGGATCCCCCTCTCTGGCTCACTGCAAGACACAGGAGGCAGCTCAGGGGGGAGAGAGAAGCAGCACTCACCTCCAAGTAGCAGGGAGGGAGGCAGAAGGGGCACCCAGCAGTAGGACAGTGGGAGGGAGGCAGAAGGGGCATGTAGTTCATTTCACATTTCAAGGTGACTTGTGAAAAGTCTCTTCTTTACTACCATAGATTATTGCTTCTGTAGAAAAATCACTTTGTGGTTCAATAAAGGTGGTTGTCGGGTTGTTGTTCTTTAATTAGGCTAATGAAAAGCTTTGCTGATCTCTTGCTATTCCTGTTCTAATTTAAGGCATTGTCTGCACTTCCTGCTCGGAAGAATCCCAGGAAAAAAGGAAGTGGTTTGTTTGCGAGTACAAATACAAGAAAGGTAAAGCCAAGGCATGGAGCTCTATAAATGCTGCAAGATGCTGGACAGGCGCTCCCTGGGCTTCCGCCTACTATCCATCTAAAGCGCGGGAGGGGGGCAAGGGGGGAGAGACCTCCAGCCCGTAGCCCAACCCTCCCACCTCCCATGGCTTTTCCAATCTCACCTTCAGTGCGGCCTGCTGTCCTCCTTCTCACAGCAGGCAAAAGGCAAGACAGTGGGAAGGTTCAGGGACCATGCACCTCTGCAGAGCAATGTACTAACTATTATCATTCTAAATGCAGGTAATTATCTGCTCAAGAGCACAGAGCACTTGAGCCTCGGGCCCAGTTTTTCTTAAAGCTTATAATGCCAAAAGTTCTAGTTGAGTTTAATATCGAGAGAAGCAGGACTGTGGGGAAAGGCTTCCAATGAGAATTTTGACCTGACAAGTGAATGATCTGTCAGGGCACTACAGCGCAGAGTACAGTACTCGCACGCTTAGGGGGTTTTCAGACAAACGCCTCCCAGGCATTACCCACTGTTTAACCATAGCAGCCAGCGGGTAATGTGCGGGCAGGTGCTTGTCGAAAACGCTGAGTCTTTACACAGACGCAGATGATACGTCTACAGAAGGGTTGATCTATCAGATCATACAGGCCCCATTCGGTTGTCATGATGGTTCATCTCTCATTCACTTCATGGTAGACAGAATTTAATTCACTGTGTCGAGGGAATAGGACATGGGTCTGAGCCAGCAAACCTGGGATAGAAGTTTGAAAAGCACTTGGATTCTTTCCCTGGCTATTGGGGCTGATTTAAAGCTCACAGAAGGCTATAGGCATCTTAATGTGACTGCAGCAGGCATTGAATTAAGCCCTGGGTGCATGAACGCAGTTTCCATAGCTATGAAATGAGAATGACGGTGCTTACTTTTCAAAATGCTTTGGATTCATTAATCACCAAGACCTCAATCCAAAAACCACTTGTTCTGGAATAGTCCCAACGAAGCTCTCGCTTCAACTAGATTATAAGAGTAAATTTATTACTGAACCAGCCTACAGGCCATGTCAGATATCAACAACACATAAAAACATAACCTACATAGAATTGTCACGCAGAACAGTGACCACTATACCTGTATACACACCAGTGCTAATCGTACTAATAGACCTCCAAACAGCAGTGATACAATCCCCCCCTCCTCCGCGGCCAGACTCAACAGGGCGAGAACCAAGGTTGGGCACAAAGACAACATAGGAAGCTACAGCTTTAGTAGTGGCATCTCTGGAATCATTCAATAAAATAAGCAAAAATTCCCTTAAAGGTACTGATGCCTCCAGAGTCGACTCAGAGTCTTAAACATCTTTACGCCCTGCTTGGGCATCAGGTGGACCCTGTAATAAATAGTGAGTGTGATCTTTGACTGGTCCGCTACCGCAGACACGGGTTCTCTCTGCGTATTCTACCCCCATATACCGTCCTGTAACAACAGCTGATTTTATCCACTGCATCCAAAGGGTCGTAAATGCCCTCCTTTGGTCTGGGTTAGCAAAACGTGCAAATACCAGACCCCAGAAGGACCAGGGACCAAATATTTATGCAATGGTTTAACCCTAGATACCGAGGCAATAGCTCTAGATGTTTGGATATCGATATCCCATATCCTCTGTTTCAACAATCGGGCAACCTCCCATCTTGGAATCAACTAAACTATTTCAAAGAAAATTGTATTTTTTTTTAATCATAGCCTAGGTGTTTTCCTACCTATTATGAATCAGTAGTTCATCCTGTGATAGAAATCACGATTATTATTATTATAATTATTCCTCTTATGATAAAAATCTCCATCCAGATCTCTCTTCTAGAATTCATTTATTGAAAGCTTCGTTTATAATCTTCTCTTCTTACAACTGGAAGTTGTTGGAGAAAAGTGAAATAACTGAATTAAGTTTGCTTTGAAATCTTGAAACAGTCTAGGCCATTTTGTTTCTCTAGCTCTAGGACAGTAGTTTATTCTTTGTGTTTAATTTCCAAGAAAGTAATGACAATTACAAATGGTAATCCCACAGCTGCAGACTTCCTTTCCTCCTATTCACTTCAGTCTCAGTAACCCCTACAGAATCAGACCTATGGACAAAAGCAACAAAGACCATGTGTCAAACCAAGATGCTTCCTCCAGAGACATCCAGGGGCAGAAAATCAACCTGCCTCAGATGGAGAAACCCTTGGAAAAAATGTCATCTGCCCTCCCGTCAGAGGTGGCTGTAGAAATAAACAGAGTAACAACAGACCGCAGCCAGTACCTCAGGGCTCATTCAAGCACTCTGCCTTTTGAGAGTAGAGAGATTAAACTGGAAAACAATGCCAGGTTAGACGTGACCTCCTCAAAGGCACCATCACAGAGATTGTCACCTGAGGTCTGCAAGGCTCCAGCGTGTCCCAATTGCAAGCAGGAGAGGCGGATCCAGAGTGAGTATGACAAGTTCATTCTGCAGTCAAAGAGGGACAAGGAGGCCTTGCAGAAGAGGATAAAGGAGTTGGAAGCAGAGCTGAAAAGATACAAAGAACGCAAAGTGACTCAAGGACCAGAAAATGGAGTGATCTTCTCTCTGGTAAGTGTTTTGTAAACTTGGCTTCAGAGCGCTGTGATTTGCTTATCCCGCAAGCCTGGTATTGTAACCAGGCTCCAAATATTAAAAACAGCAGCAAGTCAAGCCTTAGAAAGAGCATGCACATAGCTTTAAAGCAGGACTGGGGAACATCTTCCCTCCTGTAGGCCACTTTGAATATTAGTCCAATCTCCACAGGCAGGATGGGAGTTGGGGGAGGATTTCAGAGCATGGATCCATTTCCTCTCCTTGAGTGCATGCCCTCAGCTCCGCTCCCTTCTCCTGAGCTCACTCGTTCAGTGATTGATGGTCATAATCAATCCAGAATCCCTCCCTGCCACATTTTAGCTCAATGTTATGCAATCATGTGGGAGGGGGCTGTTTGGTTGTTAAGAAGAAAGGTACTTAGGAAAAACATCATCAGCATTTCAAACCATCTCATTGCAATGAAAGTTTGCATTCCCACTAGTAAGCGTTAATCAAATAGAAAACAACATCATCTGAACTACTCTGACTCCATCGCTTACATTGGGGATCAACACGGCAAACACCCCCTCTCTCTTAACCCTCCTGTCTACACTCAGAAAAAGAGCTGATGCTATTCCATTCAAAGTCTCAGTATTTCTGCAATAGATAGTGATCAAGTCTCTCCTGGACGGCATCAGAAGTAGGAGGGAACTGAAACTCAAGTAACAAAAAACGGATGTTTCTTCATTAAACATGAGAACACAGAAAGTAATAAACACAGGGGCATAACTAGGCTAGAATGGGCCCAGGTGCAAGAAATGGACCGCGCTCGCGCGCACACACACAGAGTCACCATCCTCTCCCATCCCAACCTCCCCCCAGCATCTCTCCCTACCTCTGGTTGCTGCACCTGAGCTCCGGAGGCTGCGACTGCACTGCCAGCCTCGCGCCACGGATGCCGCCGGTGCTTGCTCCATCCTGTGCCGCCTGCTGGGCGGGTCCCACACGTGCGTGACGCGCTGAAGATGCTTCCATTCGGCTCAGTCTCCGCCCGGTCATGCCACAACAGGACAGGATTTGTGCCCCATCCCCCAGCCAGCATGGACCCGGGACAAATGTCCCTCCTGCCCCTAGGATAGCTACACCCCTGAACAAACAAAACAATTGGCTAAATGCTTCCACTTTGGATGGCACTCATTGTAATGAAGTAGTCGTGCTACGTATACTGACTGGGAATCGGTAAAATAAAAAATCAGTTCCCAAAGTACCCAATTTCTCAGGTATTCGGGTACCCAGGTAACCCATCAGGCACCCAAAAATGCAGGTATTACCCGCAGGTCCAAAGCATTAGTACCCGTTCCTGCTCTAAAAGTCAAGACAATGGCCTAGAGCAGGGTGCGGTACCTTTCCCCCTCCCCGGAGGCTGAGTCCTCACTTCCGCAGGGCTGCTGGCCCAGAAGCACTCGGTGGCCATCTGGTGGGCTACGGAACGCAGCAGCTGGGCTGGATTAAATAGGGGTGTGGTGGAACCTCTGGAGGCTGTCAGGCAACTGTCCGTGGGCTGCAAAAGGACCACGGTTCTGAAGTTCTTCACCCCTGGTATACGGATGACCCCACCTCAACAAAAGGCTGATTAATCATTTTCTTTGTCCAGATATATGTATTTTCTCTGGGTCAGCATACGGTAACGGTATGACCCTTGACTAGATTACCCTTGAGGTCCCCTTCCAACCCTCGAGTATAGACTACTACAAAAAACACCTGTTCGTTTTTTCCTCTGCTCAGTGTGTGATTAACCAAAATCAGGCAAAACCAGAGCAACTTGAAAAGATTAGCTCATTTGCAAGAATAAAAGAGAGACATCTGCGAATTCATGAGTGGTGAAGAGCAGGTAAACAGGGAGCTGTTATTTACCTTTTCTCAAAATACTAGAACTAGGCGGCGTCCTGTGATATTAACTGGCAGTAGGTTCAAAAACAAATAACAAAAAGCAGTATTTTTATACTCAATGTACAAACGTTGTCAGAGCCAATACCATAACTGGGTTCAAAAAAGATGTGTCAATATATGGCTATTGTTCAAGTTGGTCAGGGGATGAAACCTCTGGCTCTGGGAGGCCCAGAGTGAACCTTGGATCACTCCGTTCTGATCCATGGATCGCTCCCTTCTGACTGGTTGTGCACTTCTCTGAAGTGACTGAAATTGCCACTTTCAAAGATGGGATTCTCGGCTAGATGGACCATTGGTCTGACCCAGTATGGCACATTTTGCATTGTGCTCTTAAGAATCCCTGTATATTTTTAAACAAAAAAACACAGGGTATTTTTAGACATGACAATACCACGGGTGGCCACACTTTATCCTGTATGACCACCCGTGGAGCCGTCACATTTGATCAGGGCTGTCCCTGGAGCGCGGCAGTTTTTAGCTCATGCTGTAACTTGGGCTCCTTGGCAAGTCACAGTGTGGGCTACGCGCTACCACGGTCCGGGAAAGCCATCCCCAGACCAGGCCGTCAAGTGGGATGGCCTGCTCTACCCAACTCCAGTCCGGGGCCGGAGCTGTTCTGAGCGGGTGCCGTGGCCTCATAGGCTGCTGCGTCTGCCTGTCAAGGAGGTGGGTGGGTCACGCTCAGCAGCATGGGAGGGGGGAGTCTGTGGACCCACATCAGCAAGCTGCCCCACCCTCTCCCTGCCCCAGGCCACCAACACGTCTATTTGGTGGCCAAGTCAGATCCTGCCCAGGGTCTGGAGGAGGTTGATCCTCACCCCGGGCAGGATCAAAGCATTACGGTGCCAGGCACCATGACATCTGAAAATACCCATAGAGCGTGATCCTCTTCCATTGACGGAAGCGGAGCCATTGACTTCAATGAAGACAGGATTGCACCCATAACGTGCATCACCTTTCTGCAATGGCCACTGCCTTCCACTCACAGGTAATTATTCTTTGGTTAAAACAGGAACAGAAGCAACATCAGAGAGAGGAAGTTTTCCATCTTAGCAGTTTGGAACTGTGTAATAAAAATGAGCTAGTTTGCACCATAAGCAGAACTGAGCTGGAGAAGGTAGAAGAGGAGGGAAAGGGGAAACCGCAACAAGTGGTAAGAGTTGGTGCCATGTATGTTTTGTGGAAGATTATATAAGAGAAAAAACTGAATCATGTCAGAGGCCAACGCTCCCTAGAACTGGGGTGTCTTTTTAAAAGGAGATTTAAAAAAATTATAAAATAATTTATATATTTATTTATATATATTTTATTTTATTTATTTTATTTATAAATTTCTACCCCACCCCTCCTGCCATGCAGCTCGGGGCGGCTTCCAACAATTTTTAAAAATACAATAAAAACAATTTAAAATAACCATAAATATTATAAAAATAATTAATTTACAGGGCTAGCAAACACTCTAAAAGCCAAAGATAGGTGGGGAACTAAAACCTCCCCCCCTACTCACCCTCCCTCCCAAAGGCCTGGGCGAACAATAATGGCAAATATAATTGCNCCCCCCCCCCCCACCTAAAAGGTGTTGTCAAGTTGGCTTTAAAATATCCCCAGCCAGGGAATTCTAGTTTTCTCCCACGGAATAGGTTGAACAGTTTCAGTTCGGTTGATGTTACTGACAGATCAAAAGAAGGTTCGTACCGTCGTGTATTTGCTCAGTTGTACTTTCAGCAGGCTCTTGATGTCGAATTGGTTCATCAAACTGAAAACCAAGGAAGTGTTGATTTTAAAACGAAGAGTTTAAACCGTTAAAATAGCATTCTGGCTTATATAGTAACTTAAAAATAAATAAAAATGGAAGCGTCGGGGTCATACTGCAAGGAGTTGCAACCCGAAAGCTGCTACCCACTTTACATGGGTGTTGTGTGAATGAGCCCTAACTCTGTAGCAGAATGTCAACATCCTTTTTTCTGTGCGGGACCCAGATGTACACACATTGTTCAGGCTTCACAAGTGCCTGTTTTTCACCCAGAAGCAGATCAATTAAGCACTTGCTTAGTATTAATATGGAATACTGTTACCTGTGCTGTAATATTTACTCTGCTATACTTCTTCCCTCCCCCAGGATAATTTGTTAATTGAAATGGAGGAGTTAAAAGCCCAACTGGAAAGAATTCAGAATAACGAAGAAGCACAAGCCCAGACGTCAAAAATTAAGCAAAGCAAGTTAGTTGTTGAAATGGAGGAATTAAAATCACAGTTGGAAAAGACAAAGGAGCAGGAAAAGCAAACAATAGCACATCTAGAAAATGAGAAGGTGCTTATGGGGTATTGACCTTGATCTAGCAAAAGCTGCACCGCATGTTCTGAACAGCTGCCACCCTGGGCCAAGCTGGGTTGGGTCTGTTTAACTCAATATCCTGTCTCTGACAGTGGTCAGCAACATGTTGCACATTACTTGTTAGTTCCTTGGCTAATACTCAGTAGCAGCCTGGTTGTACTGAATCCCTAAACCAAACACGGTGTTTCCTTGGCCTTCCTTTTAAGAAAGGATTTAAAAGAGAGGTTCAGTTCTACCCCATTGAAGTCAATGGCTGTTTTTAAATGGAACCAGCTGGGAGGAAAGGGGCAAGTCTCCCATTGAATCTAATCCTTAATGATCCATTGCTGGTTTCAGAGGGCCGTGCATTCATTCCACTCCTGGATTTGTTCCAAGGACACTCCCTCCCCTTGAAGATCAGAGGAATAAAGGCCTGAAAGTCAGATACTTGTTGGACCTGCGTCCTGCGGGTTATAAAGCATGTTAGCATTTCTGAAATTAATGAGCATCTTAAAATTAGGTTGTTTAAAGGTAGAACTAAAAGGCCCTAGTTTTCAAGGACAAAGCAGCCACGATTTCAAACTACTTACTCCGGAATACTCCCAGTGAAGCCCTGAGTGGCTTACAACATATATAAAATAGATCTATCTACATAAAACTATTCTATAGCCCCACCTGCCAGGCTCTTTGCTGAATAGAAAATTTCAGTGGGGCTACGCCAGAGTAAGTGGCGTGCGGATCATAGCTGAAAGCACCTAAGTGATAGCTGCCTTAGGGAGGAGGCACATATAAGAACCCTTAGGGGGTTATGGCTTTGATCCTCAAAATACTGGGCTGGCAGAAGCCAGGTTAAAGTGGATGGGCTTGCATCAATGCAGCTCTTTGAGGGTTGGTGCGTAAGTGCCCAAGTCACCTGACAACTGGATTTCAGTTCCTCAGTCACTTTGAAAATGTTCCCCAAAGGGTATCTTCAGACGTGATGGTGCTGAGCACTGCCATGCTTTAATCCTGCCCTGAGTGAGGGCCCTCACTCTGGGCAGGATTTGGCCTGGCCACCGGACACGCATGACGGTGGCCTGGCCGGGGAGTGGGAGAGAGCAAGGTGACTTGCGGACGTGCATCCACTCGGCTCCGCCCCCCGCGTTGCTTAGAGCGGCCAACCCCCCTATGAGGCTGCCTAGAAACACCGCAGACCCGGACTGTGACGGCCTGCTTTTCCCCGGTCCGGTGTCCATTGCACGGGCCATGGCGGCACTTAGCCCAGACCGTTCCTTGGGGCCGGTCCGAAGGGACAGCCCGGGCTACGTAGCGCCACGGCTCATGCTAACCGTTGGCAGCCGCTTCAGATGTGATGGCAGCACGGATTTCCACACGCGGCAAAGAGTGGAAATCTGTGCTAGTGTCACATTTGAAGACACTCCCAATTAACAAAAGAATAAATAATAAAAGTGCATCATTGGCTAAGTTTGTCGGTGTCTCATTCAGACAAACTGTATTCCCCGGGCACATACGTTTACAATGAGCTTATGATTATTCTATGATTTGATTTTTCAACAGGATTCCTGTGGATTTTTGTTTATAAGTAGTCTGGCTTGTAATAAACGAAAAATCAGGAAACCTGCAGACTCTTTGCTCCTTGTGAGGTGAGTGAGGAGATCATGTTAAAGCAGGGCTGAGGAACCTCAGGCCCAGAGGCCAAATGCAGCCCATGGCTAGTTTTTATCCGGCCCCCTGAACCCAGTTCCTACCCCAAGCAATGAACGACTGAGCTCAGAGAGAGAGAGGAGAGATGAGGGCATGTACCCAGAGATCCACAGCACAGATCCATGATCTGCTCCTTCCTTTTCCCGAGTACATCCCTCAAGCAACAACCTCTACGTGGCCCTTGGAGCTTGTACTCATTTTCAAATTGGTCCCTGGGAAAGACCAAGTCCAAAGCAAAAGCCAATTTGATGGATTCAATCCAGCTCCCATTGGAAATCTTTCCAGTTCTTTAACAAGAACATCCCCTTGCCCAGTCTCCTGTTTCTGACAGCAGCTGGCACCCAGTGCTCCAGGAGAAGGTTCATGAACCCCGCTAGAGTCTTGCATGAGGCAGGCTTTCAGGAGAGCCCTGCTTCTTCTGAAACTCTCATTCCTATATTTCTAGTTAGAGACCGGCCTCTATCCTGGAGCAGATTTTACATCCTGCTCTGCCTCCTTTCAGCAGGGGAACTTAAAGCTAGAGCCAATTGTGCTTATTTGCACCAGAGTCAATATGCATCCAGCCTGATCCATATACCTCCCTACGGGCAGTGCTGCTTCTGTAAATCCTCCGCCCACAACCAATCCTTACAGCCCGACAGTTCCACCTGACACTCCCCCATATACACCAGTCAACCTACTGCGGGTCTGCCCCTACACCCTAGCAAAGCCCCTGCCCCCCCCCTCACCATGAGCAGGCTACCTGTGCAGCCTAGTGGATAATGTGTGGAGCTTGGACTTGGGTAGCTAGAGTTCAAGTCGCATATTAGCCGCAAACTGATTGGGTGGGCTAGCTACCAAATCTGTAGAGGAGATGAGGTTGATCACAATTTTTGTTCGTCTGGCCACATAAATACGGGAAGAGGTGGGAGAACCAATACCAGTTGAATGCTAGAGAGAAGGATGATTACGGGGTTAATGATTAGTGCTTTCAGACACTGAAGGCCATATAGCCGTCTCTAGCCTTGGGACAGCCAGTACTTGCGCTTATTGATAGGTTTTATATAAATGCTAGTAAATGTGGTTTGTACATTTTGCTTGTGCTAAATGATGTTGTTGTTTGTTGGCCAAGGTGTAAGGCAGAGCCGAAATAAATTTTATATATATGATTGGGTGGCCTTGGGTATGAAAAGGTTGCTAGGTAGAGCTAGTGTAGCCTAGTGAATGATGTGTTGGACTTGGACCAAGGTTCAGATCCTGTATTAGCCATGACTTGGCTGAGTGGCCTTGGACATGTCATTATCTCTGAGCCTCAGTTCCTCGTCTGTAAAATGGGAACAATGACCTACCTCTGATGGTCAACTAGGTAAGGATTGTAAAGCACTTTCAATGCTGCAAGTGCTATAGAAATGATCATAGAGGCGAAGCCTCCAAAAATCCAGCAACTAGGAGTTATCAGCGATAATATCTGATGGACAGAACAGTAGTTAACATTAACACTGGGAGCTCCTTGCTGCTGAGTAAAACACTGCCACTTGGAGACAGAGAGAACCCTTCTACTAGCATCTCATCCATTCAGTGGATGGGACTCCGGTAGGATGACTCTCTCTCTCTCGCCAACAGTGGTAGTGCCATAGCAGGATAAAAAAAACTGATCACATATTTAACACATACAAAACCTCAGGGCCAGAACAAAAGAGCTGCAGCATGCAGTTCTGAGTAAAGTAGAATGGCAGATTACACATTGCTATTGCACTGAACAGGAATCCCACCAAATAAGAAACCTGGAAAAAAGCTGCATAAAAAGACCATCAACAACCTTGCCCCCACCCCCCAAAAAAACAGGTACCTTCTTAGTTAAAATAGTAACAACAATAGTAATAGTGAGCTATTATAATAGTGAGTCACCTGGAATGGATGCAAAGAAGCCCATCCAAAACAGCATCCTATCTACACTGTATCCCCACCAGCCAATGCCTGTCCAAAGAAACAGGCCTTTTCTAAGTGTGAGAAATTGGGGCTTCTTTGGTTATATTCACCCCCTGCATCTGCCAGGTTTAAAAGCAGACAGACAACCTTAAACCTCACTTACAAGCAGTTTTAGCAAAGATCCACAGAACAGACCCAAAGCTTTCCCCCAATCTGCGCAGGTGAAAATATCAGTTTCAGCAAAGCTGAAGACTCAAACCATTCCCACAAATCTGTCCAGGTTCAAAGCCCCCAAAGGCATCCAGAGACCCCCAAAGACAGCAGCAAAACAAACACTCCGCACCATCAAGTGAACAAAACCCACATTCCAACTGAACATGACCTGGGGGGGGGCAGGGCATAGGGATACCTGTTATTGATGGGGTCTGGCCTCCTTTGGTCACTCAGGTTCGCAGTCGTGGGGTGCTCTTGGATCCACTGCTGCACCTGGATTGCCAGGTTGAGGTGCTGGCCAGGAGCGCTTTTC
>QEPC01009246.1:78103-88347 GCA_003113815.1 Sphenodon punctatus
GAGGACATTTGGCAGGTGCCTTTGTTGACCTCATGAAATCATTTAAGTTTGTATCAAAAACTCTTCCAAGTCTAGTGGTTGGAACAATCATGTTTAGATCAGACATGGGGAACCTTTCCCCTCCCATGGGCAACTTTGAAAATGAGGGTGTTTTGTTTTCAGATGGAGAAACTATCCTGGGATAATTAGAATAATCTCTGGTGATTATTCACAGCAGACAGGGCCATGGCCCGGCCCTCTCCCCAATCTCACCCACAGCTTCGTCCACAGCTCTGCCACTCAGCGTCCACTGACCGTCACCCCAAGTCTGGCTCATTAAAAAAAAAAAAATATCCTAGGAGGGGAGAGCTACAGTCTGCTCCGTCTCTGTGCTGATCCCAGGAAGGCCGTGTCCACAGTTTTTCGCTTGGCTACAGCAGCACCGGCAGACTACGGGACTGCTCTAGAAATCAGAAAAATGAAGTAAATCTGAATTTCTACAATCCCAGAAATCCGTGCGCTGAGCATGGACAAAAAGCACCATGGGATTGAAATTCATTCCAGAGACTCTAATCCCCTGGATAAATCAAGGTGCTGTTCACATGGCTCTCCCAGAATAAAGTTATCCAGCAATAGAAATGTCCATCTAAACAGGTACAAATTTGTTATCCCAGGATAATAATCACTGAAGATTATTGTAATTATCCCAGTATAGTTTGTTCATCTGAAAACGCCCTCATTTTCTAAGTTGCCGATGGGAGGGGAAAGGTTCCCCATGCCTGATCTAAACTAATGATTGTTCCAACCACTAGACTTGGAAGAGATATTGATTCAAACTTACATGGTTTCATGAGATCAACAAAGCCACCTGCCAAATGTCCTCCTGAAAACCATGGCAGCCCTAAAACCCATTAAGGAAAAAGCAGAGGGGAAAGCATTATAAACAGGAAAGTGGCTGTAGTGGGAAAGGTAAATAAATACTAAATACAAGCCCATAGATTTCCCCTCTGTTTCATATCCATCCTACCTGGAACCCCCATGAGTACCAAGAACAGAACAGCAGAAAGCAGGAAAAGGATCTTCATGGCTGACGTATTCCTGGAATCTCAGTGTCACTGGAGGAGAAGAGACAAGTGGCAGAGAAGACAGCAAGTCCCTGTACTTATAGGGCTCTGGAGATTGCCATAGATGGAGCTGTAGAAATTCTGTGGGATGCAAGTACCTTTTAACAACTTATCTTGTAACCCCTTAATGCAGCAACATACACTCTCTGTTGAGAATTTCATAACGGTAACAGTTGCCTTGAGGAAGTTCTGGTCTGAATATTGACCCATGGCAAACCTCTCTCAGCTCTCCCTGCTAGCAACCGTCATTTCCCAATTCTGCACACTTCCACAGTCCTTGTTGCTTTCCTGACAGATTTTTGTCTTGGTGTCTCACAAAGTCCTTTCTCGCAAACAAGTTACCCTAGGTAATTGCCCACTACTCCTCTTACCCTGCCCACCCAACATAATCTCCCCCGGCTTGGAACGCCCATGAGGACTTCCTGGTTTCTCCAGAAGCCAGGCTGCCTATGGGGCAATTTCCATTGGACAAAGACAGTCACACGTATCATGGCCTGATCTAAATAAGGGTATTTTACTCCGGGCACACAGAGGCATCAAGAAAGGCAAACACCCAGCACTAGGCAATGTTGGGGAGAGATGGCTTATAGCCTGGAATAGCATATCCAAGTGCTTTTGGATCCCTTGCTGTGCCTGGATTTCCAGGTGCCGGCGGTGGTCAGGAGCACCTTTCACCAACTTCATCTGCTGAGAAGACTGTGGCCTTGTCTTTCTGATTTGGATCTAGCCACTGTCATCCCTGCTTTCATCACCTCGAGACTAGATGGCTGCAATGTGCTCTACGTGGGGCTGCCCTTGATGACTGTTCAGACGCTACAGCTGGTGCAGAATGCGGTCGCTTGCCTCTTTTCATGGACGGTTCACCGGGAGCACGTTACACCGCTGCTCCAAAGTCCGCACTAGCTGCCTACAACTTTCCAGTTTTGACCTTTAAAGCCCTAAACAATCTGGGTTCCACATATCTGAAAGACCGCCTGTCCTACCATGTCCCTTCGTGGCCCGTACGGTCGACTGGGTGCGCCCTCCTGTGGGTTCCATTTGTGGCCCTTGTCTGTGTTGCGGGTGTGAGCAAGAGGGAGTCCTTGTTTGCTGCCTCCATTTTGTGGAACTCCCTTCCGTGAGAGGTTTGTTTTGCGGTGCAAAATGTTTGTATTTCAAGAGCTTTTGGCAGCCAGGGATAAATCGGGCTAGGTTGGGTTTCTGGGTAGGGTTGGGGGGAAGAGTGGGGTCGGCATTTTTAATGCATGAATTTTAATGTGTTTTATGGATTGTAAGCCTCGTGGGCAGGGCAGCATATAAATTTGAATGAATACATAATAAAATAAACATGGCAGAAGCATATAGGCACTCTGAAGTGGTTAGCATGAGTTACGTATGTTACATCCATGACACAGGACTTGGAAACTGAAGCGAGAACAGGGGAAGGAATGGAGTCTCAACACCGTACCAGAGATGAGCTTGGGCAACCCTAAGCACTGCTAGTAGGACAGCCCCTTGCCCACTATTATAGGGCACAACCAGCCCACCGGTCTATATCCTTTTAGAAGTCTAGCCATGTGCATCGGGGAGGGCAGGTAGCAGGGTGCCTACAGGCTCGTCTGGAGTGGCTGGGGGGGGGCGGGGGGGGGTAAGTGAAAGAAAGGACTCCCACAACATCATCCTTCCAACTATGGCCCTTTTAACACAGATTCTCTACATTTTATTATACATGTTGCAGGGCACCACTGCAGCCAATCACCATGGGCCCTGAGCACACATGATGCCTCCATTCAGTTCCTCTGCGTGGAGATAGGTGTTGACTGGTGGGTGGGGAGCATTTATCCGGAAGAAGATGGGTGTGGACGTCTGTATAAATGCCACTTGCGGTGGGTGTTGGTGGGTGTTTGCTCCCGGCCAACACTCATCTCCACCCACACCCACCCACGGAGCAACCGGCACTGGCGTCCATTGCTCCACCCAGAGGAACTAGCTGGAGGTTTCATGTGTGCATGATGATTGGCTGCAGTGGTGCCCTGCAACATGTGTAATAAAACGTATTACCCATTATTATTATTATTATTATTAAACATTTATAAAGTGCCAGTTGCAACCTGGCGCTGTACAGAACATACAATCAGATGCGGTCCCTGCCTGTGGCTTACAATCTAAAAGACAAGGAGNGGATTTTATACATTTTAAAGTAAAACTGCATGAGAAACTTATCATTTAAATCTATGGGGTAGAACCTTTAAATATATAGGTTTGAACGGAAACATTTTTGTTTTAGAATAAAGTTGCTGATTCTGAAGAGTGCATCGGTACGCCATCATTCAATCACCACAGAAGAACTCGAACAGTACACACACAGCCAGGTGATGTGAGGTAACTTCTATCATTTATTATGCTGCTTGCCTCCTGTCAGTCAGCAGGGATGATGGGTGTGTCCCTCCCTCCCTTGGCCAAGCGACGCCACACAATGTGCAGCGGGGTCAGAGGCGCTGTGCTACTCTCTTTAATTACATCAGTAAAAACTTAAAGCAACGCTTTTTTAAAAATAAAAATCAGTGTAAATTAGCATTTCCGTTAGTTATAGTCACTAAAATGATACTTACAAAGTTAAATACAGTTGCGGGAGGAAAAAAAGACTGAGAGGAGATTTGAACCCTGGTCTTATTCTCTGCAGCTTGTGGGTTGCCTTCAGCTGGCTTGCAGTCAGAGCAGCGCGGCGCTCCAATGTCAATTTCAGTTGGCAGACAGAACGCTCAGTCAGTGAGCACTCTGTCTGTTTGTCCCTTCTGGGACTCCAGAGTCTGGAATCCCAGAAGGGACAAACTTGGACTGACCGCACACCGGGAGGCTGAGCATTCAGTCCAGGCGCGCCACTGGAAAATATTTCCCGCTTGCGGCAGCTTTGAATTCAGCCCATAGGGTTCAATGCAATGCCTCACCTGGGGGTTCAGCGGAGGCGCTAGGCGGCGAGATGTGCTGCATTGTGCATGCTTGAACTGACTCAGTTGAGCATGCGCGCCGCAGTACATCTCACCGCCGAGCGCCTCCAACCCTGTACTAACTGCCTGGTGCCTGCCTACGGTGAGTATAAATGCATGGGGGGGCGGGACTTGGGGAGAGAGACTGGGGGTCTGGGATGGAAGGGGGGGAGGGTATGCAAGACTGGGGGAGGGGTGTGGGCACCCAACCTCCCCCATTTCCCAGTCTCGCACATCCTCCTATCCCTTCCATCTCAGGCCCCCAGCCTGGGGAGAGACTGGGGAAGGGGGGTGAGTAAACGTGGGGAGAGAGAGAGACTGGGGGCCTGGGATGGAAGGGGGGAGGGTGTGCGAGATTGGGGAATGGGGGGAATTTGGGGAGGGGAAGGGTGTTGTGGGGACAGACAGACGGGAGGATTTTTGGGGGGAGGGTGTTGTGGAGACAGACAGACTGGCCGGATTTTTTTGTGGGGAGGGTGTTGCTCTGTGTTTACATGATGACAAAATGGCCTCTCTACTCATGCTTGGGAGGAGTGAAGGAAAGCAGCAGCAATACATCAATGAATGCATTGCTGCTTTCCTTCTCCTCTCCCAGCATGAGTAGAGAGGCCATTTTGTAAATCTGTGGTTCCACTGGTCGTGGCAACTTTTTAAAAAAAATGGTCCCTTCACTGTTTCACTGCTGCTTCCTGCTGCTGCTGGAAAGTAGTTTGTGTGGACAGGCATTTGGCTGCCAGGGATACGGTGTGGCTGCTGGGAATGATGCTGGTTGGACTCGGGGCCTTTTTTGGTGGGAATGCAGCCCCGAAAAGGGCCAAACCGTTTTTTAAAAAGGGGTCTGTGTTCTTGAACAGGCAGATCTTTAGTGAAGCTACTAGGGATGCTGGCCTGGATGTGTCTGATTTGGTGGCAATGCATCCCTGAAACTGGCCAAGTTTTTTTTTTAAAAGGCCAAAGAAGGGCAGGATTTGCACGTGCTAGTGAGGGTCTCCCCCCTCCACAGCACCCAAAGGGCAGGATTTGCAGGTGCCAGCGAGGGTCTCATCCCTCTCTAGCACCCCAAGGAGGGCAGGATTTGCACATGCCAACCAGGGTCTCCCCCCTCCCCAGCACCCAAAGAAGGGCAGAATTTGCACGCACCAGCCAGCCAGAATCTCCCCATTGCCAGCAAGGGTCTTTCTAGTTGCCATCCCTAGCGCCAAATGCATGACATTACTTAGGTAGTGTTTATGTTTTCCTATTTCAGAGAGGAATTGGATACCGGCGCTGGTGCCACGCCACGCAGGACACACAGGCGGAGGTCGCCAGTGCCACCCCCAGACGTTGGACGGACAAGGTCCAATGTCTGGAACTTTTATGATAAGGAGAACAGGTTCACCATCTGCAAGGTAAGGCATGGGGGCTGGAACAACAGGGAATGCATGCATGCATTGCCCTCTATGACCTGTTATGAGTGGAAGTCCCCTGCAGAGGGAGATTGCCACCCACCCACTTGAGTAGACAGAATGCAGGTAGGGCTTGACACAGACCATTGGTCTGATGCAGTATGGCACTTCTTATGTTCTTATCTTTTTATGTTCTTTAGACCTGCTGAAAAAGATTCAAAAAGGCCAGGGAGGGGACCACATCGGCCCTAATTGCCCATATCAAGTAGGCCCACGGGCAGAAGGTGGCTCGGGCGCAGGAGTCTGGTGGCATGGCCGTGGAGCAGCAGTAGCAGTGCCACCTGCAAAGTCCTTCCCCCGCAACCCCTACAGCTCTGATGCGGAGCCCTCCCAGGAGCAGGAGGAGTCTTCGGTGGTAAGGGCCTTTCGTGGCCACACTGGCCAGGTGCAGGGGACCAGCCGGGACTTTGTGGCTGCCTGAAGAACTGACTGGTGGAACAACTCCAGGTGGTCGAGTTGTGGGAGAAAAAGGTGGAGGCGTACTTGGAGTATGTCTCCAAGTACACCTCCACCGAGAGGGCCAATCTGGAGCTCTTCCGCCAGTCGGTCTCCTACTGGCGGGCAGTCGTGGCAGGGGCCATGGAATACACCGTAGAACACGGCTACAAATGGCGGCAGGTGCGCCCCCTGCCCCTAGGTGCCCTGCATCGCTTATGCCTTTCCCCCAAGTTCCGGGGGGCAGACCCAAAGACAGAGTAGTTTAGTGGATAAGTTTCCTTTCTATTTTAAAATGTTTGGTTTTTGTTTTATAATATTGTTGTTTTGTTTTGTTAATAAAATGTATATTTTTGTTTTATAATATTGTTGTTTTGTTTTGTTAATAAAATGTATATTTCTTCTTATTGTTACAAGCTTTGTTTGAACTTAACCAATCTTTTATCCCTCTTAGCGGAAGTCCAGGCTGGCAGGTGGCAGAATCTCATACATCTTGTTGATCCCTACCAGCAGCACCTGGCACCACATGTAGCATAGTTAAGGTGTTAACCTAAAGATGTACCAGCAGCAGGGTCTCAACTTGCAGACAGCCCCCCAGCAGGTTCAGGGATTGTGTTTATGTGGGTGGGTGTGACAGAGAGAAAGAGAGACAGGCTCCTGGGCAGCAGGCAGCAGGTGGGGAGAGCTGGTGGTCGGAGGTACTTTTATTTCCAGCAGCTTCAGTGGGCATCAACGGGTGGGTGCGGAGGAGTAGACTGTAGCCTGTTGGGGGGGCGGGCAGACTGGCATGCGGGCACTGGGCTTCCGGATGCAGTGGAATGGAATGCAGCCCCCAGTGGCTGGAATGATGGTCCCAGAATCTAGTTGATGGTTATGGGGACGGGCAGGCATGACTGATACTTTTTTTTTTTATATATATATATATATATATATATATATATTTTAGGATATGTTTTGATATTTTGTTTTGATAATCCAGTAGATGGCCATCGTAGCTCTATGATGTGGGGGAGAGGGTGCTGTGGGGCAGGCCGTGGTGAACTGTGGCAGCAACGAATTCATTTAAAAGGGACCCAGGCAGGGCAGCATCCCTCAAATAGGTATCTGGTGTGGAGGTTGCGTCCGTACATCTCTGGCCCAGACCTGGCCTCCCTCATCCATGCCTTCGTCACCTCGAGACTGGACTACTGCAACGCGCTCTACATGGGGCTTCCCTTGTTCCTGGTTCGGAGGCTGCAGCTAGTGCAGAATGCGGCGGCCCACCTCCTTTTGGGGACGGGTTTCCGGGACCACATAACACCTGTGCTCCGGGCTCTGCTCTGGCTGCCAATAGCGAGCCAAGCCAGGTTCAAGGTATTGGTGTTGATCTATAAGACCCTTCACAATCTCATCCCCTCATACCTCATGGATCACCTTGCCCTCCGTGCCCCAGAGTGGCTCCTGCGGTCTGCCGGGGGTTCCTTCTTGGAGGTCCCCCATGTTAAGCAGGGGGCCACAATGGAGAGAGCATTCTCGGTGGTCGGGCTGCACCTTTGGAATTCCCTCCTGGAGGAAGCTCGCCTGGTCCCAAGCCTTTTAACATTCCAGCGAGTTTGTAAAACCTGGCTGTTTGCCTAGGCCTTTGGGGAGGGTGGGAGGGTGTGTTAATGGGTTTTTATCACCCTACCCTTCCTTATTATTTTTTGTAAATTTTTGTCCTCCCTGTTCTTGTAAGATTTTTATGGTTGTTTTAATATTTTTTAAATTGTTTTAATTCAAATTTGGTATCTGCCCCAAGCTGCTTGAGGGGCGGAATATAAATAAATAAAATAAATAAATAGGGGAGCATCACTATGCCTGTCTAAAGACACTCCTTGAAGAATAAAGAGATACAATAGATCTTGGTGACTTAAACTTCTATCTAAGGATTGGGATGTATTTTGGGGAGGGGGCTGAGGGGAGGATTTTGTAACTTTCTACCGAGAAGAATGATAAGAAGAGCCCCCACCATTTCCTCCTTTTCAGGCACATTTCAACCATAGACATTTGCAACAGCTGGTTTTTATTTAGAGAAGAGGCGCAAATCTCTTTCCTGGCGATACAAGGGTTCCATTTTGGATTTCCCCCAATGGACAAGGTGTTTCTCAAGCCCAAGCAGGGGCATAACTAGGTGAGAATGGGCCCATCTGGATAAGATGGAATGGGCTCTCTCTGCTGAAGCGCTTCACTCCAACATGCGTATGCATTCTACATGTGGGCGGGCGCCCCCAGGCTCGTGGCCCTGGCACAGCTGCACCCATTATAGCTATGACCCCTCAGCCCAAGTCTGGCAGGTTTTAGCAGCAGGCACATAAGCATTAACGCAGGCAGGAAGCAGAGAAGCAGGAGCTAATGATTTGTGCAGTGACAGACATTTCCGAGAGATCCACATCGTAGAGAGTCCATGCCGCTGTTAATCCTCTGACCATCGGCTGCATAAAGAAAAGAGACTATCAAATTCTTTGTTTGTAATCAGAAAACAAGAGGAATATGGGGGCTTTTTACAAATGAAAAGACCCAGAAGAAATTTTTGCAGTCACTGAATTATTAGCATAGGATGACATTCATTCACAACATTCTGTTACAGATATTTAATGTAGAACGTCCTACATATCCATGCAAGTGAAGTGGCAATCACCAAGTTAAAAAGAGAAGGGTAAAATAAAGGCAGCTGTGAGATCAATTTATATCATCCCCAATCAGTCAGGTCTTGGAGATGATTGAAAAATGATAGCCAATTCTCATCAACATTTTCACTGAAGTTTCAACCTGACTTTTTTTGGAGGAATGGGACTTTGTGTAGGAGTTTGCCATTTCCCGACTAACATTTTTCCAAAGTGGTGAGGGCCAACATGATTTTTTGAGAAGGGATGGGAATTCAGATCATTGTACGGATTTGGATTAATTATGGGTTCATATCCCAAATTTGATGGATTTCTGGATTTACAAATGCATATCTATGGATTCATTTCCCCATTGACGTAAATGGGAAACCAATCCACCATTCATTCTAATTGCCACGTTATCATAATGAATGGGTCCGTGTGTGTGTGTGTGTGTGTGTGTGTGTGTGTGTGTGTGTGTGTGTGTCAGAGACAGGGAGAGAGCTAGGTGTGGGGTGATGGGGGGCTGGCCATGGGGGGCTGGAAGTGTGCTTAGAGGGTAGAAAGAATGAGGTTTTAGTTGAGAGTCACAGAGTGGGAGTTTTATAAAATTAGGTGCTGTTTTCGTGGTGTGTTAATTGTATTTTGTGGGATGCAAGGGGAGAGAGATTTAGGGACAATCCGCGCCGCTCGGAAGAGAAAGATATGGGTTCGGAGAGGAAAATACAAGGAGATGGTGGAGGAGACTCTGGAGTGCAGGATGGGATTAAACTAGAGGTTTCGCATGTAAAAGCCAATTGCGCATTCTATTAAAATGGTGAACCCTCAACTTCATCTAAAAGTGGCCTTGGGCATGTGTTCACTACATTGCCCTTAGCAAGGCGGTACACGATTTCCCAAACTTCATTCCCAATCTATAAAATGAGAGTAATAATTATCTACACCACAGGGTTATTGTGAGGGTGAATTTTATTTAACTCCTCCTCAAAACAACCCTGCGAGAGAAACTATTCTAATTCTCATTTTTCTCATTAGCTTCAAGGATTATAAAGCCTTCTGAATACGGAAAACACTACAGAAATTATTAATATAATAATAATAATTAACATCATCAACATCTCAACTGCATAGTGTCTCTTTTTGGGAATTCTGACTCACCGCCTTTTACAGCAAACATATGGATAGCCGCAACTTCCAATTCGACTCAAGGGACTGCGACAACTCCTAACGAAGCACTGGCCTTGACGCCGCTGACATTGCTCTCGTGTGTTAACTTGAGTGAATCCTCCTGCACAAATGGAAAGAGTTGCTATTCATTGGGCAGAGTGAAGTAAGAGCAAGCCGAGTTCTCAGCATAACCAATATTTCCCAATGTTGCCCCCAGTGCACAGGTTTATTCCCGTTAGTGCTAAACACGTCTGTGATTCTGCATCCGTTCAATGGCAGCCCCTACGAAGAGGAGCCAGCAAGCCAGTGAAACGGGGGTGTTGGATCACTGACTGCAGAGCTGAGAACAGCAGCTCAGGGTGTTCCCATCCAATGGCCGCACACACATGCCTGTAGTGAGGCTGTGGAGAGCGACACTGAGCTCCTGTAGCAGGATTTCCCATGGGCTACCATGACGTAAAGCAGCCCCCACAGGCATTGCCCACAGGTTCGTCTCTGTCCCTAAGG